>OZ014438.1:71592638-71719679 GCA_963966035.1 Acleris laterana | reverse complement strand
ATCTACTTTTAAAATATGTGATTATAACCAGGTATGACTTGTACTTTAGTGGCCAGTCCGCTAGTGCGTCGGTAACTGAAGTGCGGGTGCGCGGCGGCGCGGCGGCGCGGCTACTCGAGCTCGTCCAACTTGCTCAACTTAGTAGGTGGACCAATGGAGTGTGCGAACTTGATCCGTACATTCCTTTTTCCCATCATTCAATCCGACGGTGTCCTGCTCAGCAAACCACTCGGACCGCAAGGCTCGGTGAGGGCGGGGGACGGCTCAGTAGTATTTGCCATTATTCCAGTTCTAGTGCTGTAGAGCGGAAGCGGGGATTTATCTGAAACGAAAGAATTACATTTTGAGTAATCAATAATCACTTACAACCATCCAAAGTTTTCACACATATTTACTTAGATAGCACTTCTCATTACACACAGGAACTTCCGAGCGAACAATGGCTTTAATTCATTAATCCTTCACTAATTGACAGGGTCAAAAAAACTGTTTTATTAATTAATTTTGATTAAGTAGATCCTAACTTTATAGTTTCGAGCGTGACGTAAGTAAATTATTATGATTGTAGCTAATACCCCGGCTGCGCAGTTTCGCCGTCGTTAAATTGGAATGTCAGAATGTTTAAGAATCTGCTCGGTGGTGGCGGCGTGCCTCTACTCGGCGAGCCGGTCGCGCGGTCGGAACCGCGGCGAGCGAGTCACGCCGCGCGCCGCCCACGTCGCCCCGCCCGAACATTTTCCATTGAATATCGCTAGCACAACTACATCGACGTATCTTTATACTCTTTGAATATTTCGATGTCCCACAAATGCAACTATTTTAACGGAATCAATTGACATCAATAAATTTGTAAAACGTACCTATTTGTATTTTCATTATTTTCACAGGTTTAATTTAACTACTTATATATAGCATGCCTATTTTAAAATATTAGTGTTTTCTGAGTATTATGGTCAAATGAGAGGGGCACTTCGAGTTCGTAGACGTAGTTGGCGGTTACGGTATACGAGTATATAGCTTGGGTGTATTACAGTACTATATTTTATCCTTTTACTTTGTATTAGATAAAGCTTTCGTCAAATAATTGGTCAACGTTATACATTACATACCTTTTTGGACCGTTAAGGTAGGCAATTTATGTAAAGTGAGAAAGGCTGTCAAATGACACGAGTCGAATTGGATCCGGCCCGCGGACCGAAACAGCCGGTGTCGCCTTTCGACAGCTGATACGTGACGCGCTGCCATCTGACCAAATATTATTAACACGCGAATATAGGCCGATACTTGAGACACTACGGCTTAAAAATAATATTAACTAATTTGAATTTAACAGCGTCTCATACAAATTGTGCTACTCTTATATGAACTAGGGAATACCAGGCGAAGAGTTGTGCCGTACGAGAATGTCGGTGTAGTCCCTTGACAATTACCACCACCATATACAGTACCATATACAATCTCGTCCAAATGATACCAATAAAGCCTTTGAAATAAATCTTTAATAGTGGAAATACGTTAAACTTGCAGCCATTAGTATAACCTCTACAAAGCAAATCGCTGACTCACCATAAACATAATTAAGGTGCGAATTTATAGTTGGCTCTCCACACGAAGCTGCCATAAGTAGCTAATTTGAGAGAAACTCGAATCAACTGATCGGGCTGTTCATTTATTATTGAGTCTTGTGCTGTTGGCTGTTTTCTATTAATATAACAATGAATCGGCTTTACGAGTAGCACCTGCGTAATCTCAACGTTATCACTAAGTCTTTTACGTAAATTAATTACTATTATAACCAACAGACAAACCCGATCGCTTACATCTATGCGCTTCGGAAAAACTATACGTTAGAGCTGTAGGTACATGCATATTTACTGTACGCTTTTGATGTTCGTAAAATATCAAATAGGTATTATCTAGATTTTAAATTAGAAGTGCAAGTGCATTTGGAATAATAGTAAAAAGTTAACGGATTATTTTATTTTATTTCATTCGCATGTTTCAAAAATATTGCAGTTTTACCAACTCTATGTAGAAGTCACCGCGAATGTCTCCGGCGCTCCAATGTTGAACTATTACTCGGGTTAAAGTTCAAAGCCGTTCCTAATTTCTAGCATAGCATAAAACATAATGCATACCATAATTTTAAAACTTAAGGCATTAATGAAGCTGTGTTACTTAATGATTAAATTTCGCGAATATTAAATAAAACATTGAAATTTAATTAATCCTAAGGAATCTGCTTCATAACTGATTATACAATCATGATGTCCTAAGATTTTCACAGTTATTACCAGTAACCTAAGTAATGAGGTATGAGAAATGCTCATTCCGAAATATAAAGGCAGTAGAGAACAATCAAGGTAAATGAGAAAGTGATCGAACATCGCGGGAGGCAGGGGAGTGATTCTCTCAACAACGACGGTCGGACAGACGAATGAGTGAATGTCCAGGCGGCGAATTTAAGTAGTCCCGTCAGTGCGAACAAAACATATTTTAGCGCGTGCATTTTCAATTTAGCAGCATGGTTTCTGCCGATGGATCGAACATATTAAGCTGCTTAATTGAAAATGCACGCGCTAAAAAGTGTTTTGTTCGCTGTGACGGGACTACTCGTACTTAAACTCGCTGCTGCGATTTTGCTCGTCCGTCCGACCGTCCGTTGTTTTTGAGAGAATAACACCCCAGGGTGCACCTCGGCCTGCGCCCGAAACAAAGCCGTCTTAGCGGTCTTATAACTATCCCTTAAGAACTTACCTACTTATACTTGTGATTTGTTTATCAAAATACCTACATACATTGTTTGAATTATTAATCAATCATGGTCGTATTTTAAGTTGAACCTTACGTAACTAAGCAAGGAGCTTTGCACCCAGCAAAGTGCGTTGTAAATACAGTTTGATACCAGTACTCGTATTGTTTAGTACATAACAGTTAAACAACCGCGCTTATATGTTCTTAGCAGTTTTGTCATAATTATCTAAAATTATGGCTCGAAATCTAATTGTAAGATGGGTTTCAATTAATTTCAAGGCAGTACCCCGAATCCCGAGGTGTTCAAGCTGACTTAATAGTGTTTTATGTGAAACACAGTCAAACGCCTTAGATGTCTATTAACAACCCAATTTAAGATTTTTTTATGCACATCCGTCCATATTTGTTTAAAAAAAATATATTGCTAAAGTAGTATTGTTGCCTTTTTGAAATCCTAATTGAGATTATTTTAATATGTTGAATTTTTTAAAGAATGATGTTATGCGATTATATATATATATATAACATTTTCAAATATTTTGGAAAACTTTAAGTAGTTATTGCTGGACGTCATTGAAAAAGAAAACATTTTTATAACCATGATTAAAATTACGATTTAACCAATAATCCAATGAATTGTACCGCGTTTACGCCATAATATTATATTTCCTCATCTTATTATTTTTAGTCGAATGCAGTACAAAAGCTCTACGTGGTGATCGCAAACCAAACTCGTTTTGAAGTAATATGGTCGACCCGAATGGTCGTGTGGGTGCCGGATTACTCGATTAGGTTAATCGGGTAAATCGGGTGTCGGGTGGAATTTTTGAACGAAATAGAAAAAGATAACCTATTTAATGTCCAAATATAAGTGAATTTACATAAGTTTAATAAAGTATTAATAAGTGCCTTATTGGGTAGGTAAGGTAAATGTTCCAGTGAACGACAATGTATGACAGTTTTGCAGTTAATTAAAAAAAAAAAAAAAAGTTACATTCAAATAATTCAAAAACCGTTTTTAATGTATATCTACTAAAGGCATCTATGATTTACGTTAAAAAATAATAATTTTTCACTCATAATTTTGTGGCAGTATTTTCTAACAGGTGATCCGCGTCGGTCGTGTGTCGATGTTACTACGTAGTTCGTTAAGAGATCAAGTGGTTCAAGTGAACTTAAATAGTTACTGAATTATTGGAATTTGTTGGTAAGTATTGATTATAACTATTAGATACCAGTATAAACTATTTATTTAGTGTATTTTAAATGGTATATCTCATTAATTTAATTGTTTAGGGGGCATGTCAAACATTGGCACAGAATTTTAAAGTTTAGTAGTGAATGACACCCTATGTCATACACTCCCTAAAGTTAATATTTTTTTAAACTTAATTTCAACCTCATGGTAAGGTTTGAGAGCATAGCGGTGTATTATTCTTCTAGTATCAAGTTTCTATTCAGTGTTTGAGTAATGTTTGACATGGGTGTCGAACAATACTCAAACACTGTTTTAATGAAAAACCCAATATTTGACAGTCGTTTATTAAGGTGTTATTAAGGTTTACTAAGCCATAACTAATGTCATACATTGTTACAGGTGTTTTTTCCAAAGCGAATTACTTTTTAATTCGTACTTTAAAGTTATTTTTTTGTATTTTTTTGTAATCTGATTGTACTTACAAGTAAAGACATTTTGTTTCATTGTAAAACTTTTTTTTTTCAGTATTAACTAGGTAAAGACTAGGTATATAGTTATTTGTTACAGTTGAAGAGTTATAAAGCTAATTAAAACTCTATGTCAAATACTGGTACTCAGACCTAATTTTGTCATAGTCATTTACTGGGAAATTTGAGAATTTAGCTGTTATTCACTGGTACAATTTTACAGGTTGAGAAAAAGTTAAATATTTTATTAAATCAATATTGAATATCTTTTTATGGTTGTCTAAAATATTAAGCACAAACCCGTTCATGTCATATAACTTTTAAGTAGTCAATATAACTAGTATTTAAGCATTTTTTTAACAACCATGTGATTTTCTGTCTAAAAGCGTCGACCACTGGGACATTTACCTTAACCAGGTACAGACGCATGCATATGGGTCAACGAGGCGCGTTGCGCCACTTGCGCCACTGTGCCCGCGCCGCTGTGCACTGGTTGACTCATGAAGCGCAAGCGCATCTTGCACGGGACTCGCTCAAATCGCTGCATCACTATGTATTTAATATTGACCATAATATTAAAATATTTCGGTAACTCATAAAGCGATAAAATTTTATTTGAATTAATTCGAATCCAAAAGATTTTGAGCATATTTTTTAGGTTTCCGTAGTCAAAACTAGAAACCCTTATATTTTTGCCATGTCCGCTGTTTGCTGTGACATACAGACACACAGATAGATGTTTGTCTGTATTTATTCATCTGATTGTCACGACACTATTTTCACCATAATCTGAATATCTACTTATGCATAATGCATGCAACTATGCATACATACATGTACCGCGCACCAATAACGACTTTAAATAGAAGATTCGGACAATGTCTGATATTATTCTCGCAATATAAAAAGTGGGCGACATAAAACCAAGTATTTTGTGCTAAGGAAGCCGTTTTAACTGACTTCAAAAAAGGAGGTGATCCTCCATAATTTCTTAATTTTTTTTTGTATTTGTTTCTCGATTTTTCCGCCAACTGTCGATTTTAATAATGCTATTTTGCATGAGTAGGTATGGTCAACACCAAAAGTTCTAAAGTGGTCAGAGTCATGTTTTAACGTTTTTGGTACCTACGGAACCTAAATGTTTCCCACCTTACAGTAAAAAAGGCAAGTTCAAGGAGCTCTAAATCAACACTTAATAGGAAAATTTCAAGGAATTTTTCGAAACATAATTTCACTTTTAGATATGTATGTACATATATACAGCATATCCTAAAAATAGGCATTTTATCCTCGTAAGGCCCAAAGTCCTACATACAGGACTTTGTCATAGTAATTTAGTTGACTGACATAAGATTATTTTACAAACTAACAAAATTTGCGTGGGCCTTAGGAGGTTATATTGGTTTATATGCTTGTAACTTTAGTAGTCGGTCATAATTGCAATCTGGTTCAATTATACTTTTATTCGTACCTACTCGTTCTTGCAGTTCGATATCGCTTAGCTGAATAGATACCGGTCGTTATCTTTAATTAACATGAAATAAACGGCCTCGATATCGCAACAACAATGCTCCGCTTTATCTTTGAGAGCGATCAAACGAAGGCTTTACAAATTGCCTTTGTAGGTATATATTTACAGCAAAAATAAACGGACAATTAACGCTATAGTGTCGATGGCAACGATAGTGCTGCGGTGCTGCGGTGCTGCGGGTGGCGGCGCCGCGCGGCCGCCGGCCGTCGCGCGGTCGCCCGGCCTTTGCTGCAGGCTGCCCAACATAAAACCGCACCTAGCATTTGTGTTCTATGGTCGACGCAATCTGTCATTCATTACCTAGCTTACGACAATCCTATACATTTCGATTTTGGATAAACTCTAACTTAGCGTTATGCGTTTTAACTAGCCCTCAGTCCGCTTGAGAAATTGTTCTCGAGAGCCACCACTGAGACTGGCATGTAGAGGTTAAGACGTGAGAATGCCGCGTTTGCTTTCAACTGCCTCTAACATTTGTTAAAAGTTACTTATGTATTCCAAATGATTAGTCGAATGAACGGCTTAATATATAGAAATCACCTGTAGCGTGTGGCCGCAGATAATTTGGCCGGTGTGTAACAGAAGATGAAATGAAAGTTGTTTGTTGAATAATTTAATTGGCGGTCTAGTACCCAATAAATAGTTGTGTGTTAAACGCACACGTTGGTGCAGCGTCGGTGCACACTGGAGTGCCGCGCGGCCGACCGGCGACCGGTGACCCCTGACATTTGCCGGCTGACGAGATGACCACTTGCTCGGCCAGCCTTTGATCTCTCTGTTGTAATTTTACGCCAGATTACTATGCACGTAAACCGTAGGTACATGTTTAAGTTAGATGGCAAATTGTAAAAGCAAAATTGCAGATGTCGGAGTCTCTCTTCGCACGGAGTACCTGCTTGACGTCGAGGCAGGCATCGAGACGGACGTTGACTACGGTGATAGGGGTGATGTGAATCCCGGTAGACTAGACTAAACCTGGAGTTCATTTACTGGCTTTCATGTATTGATATTTATCTCTCTCTCTCCCCATGTACTATATTTATACATTAAAAATGACATAAGTGACGTCTCTAACTTGATTTGTTCAATAGTTTGCTGGCTTTCAAACGTTCCCACGACTACCTACGATGTAGCAAATACTAATTGCCAATCAATTAGGTAATTATTTTACAAATTTTATCCCGTGAAACGCAAAACTTTATACACTTAACCTATCTATTTTTAATTACTAATCTGTTTGACTTAATGAACTATTGGACAGGCTAATTACCTACAACAGATTCAGATGTACTCGAATACGTAAGTGTGAATGTGAATGCAGTTCGCTGGCCGCCCGGAGCACGGCGGCGCTGCAAGGATGCACAATCTAGTCGTGACACTCGCGGCGCAGATTTACGCGCACGCTGCAAATAGAGTGCTTCGAATTGTGATGTACATAGCAGTAGGTAGAGTACATGCAGCCTGCGCCTGCGCAGACGCCGACCGAGCGGCGCGGCGCGGCGGTCGCGTTCCCACGCATGCGCCGGGCTTCTCAGCTCTGCACACTTTACAGCCATCTTTATTACCGATTCATGGAAACGTGATTACATTTCAAATTGATCACACAAATAAAAGCTCAGCGCAGTCGTTGCTAGTGATAATATTCTTCTTTACCAGAACGATTATCATTACGAATAACAAAACCGCTAGTTTTGCGCGTAAGAGTATGTTAAAATCGTTTCTAGTGTGGACTACACTTCACTAGGTCTCTTTCAATTTAAAAAATGTCTCAAAGCTATGAGTAGCGAGATCCGCTAGAAGGCGAGGTTTGATGTTACCGGCGAACCACGAAACTACCTTGTTCGCTAACGTAAAGTAGACACTAAGTAAAAATTTATATGTAATGAATGAAAACGTTGAAGATAAAATAAATTGTGTAGGTAAGAGTGTAAACATGTGTGCATCTCAAATGACATCTTCGTATTTAGTAATTTCCAATTACAGGCGATATTTTTCATTTACCAATATTCAGATAAAGTACATATCGCTAAATTGTTATTATCCAATTTAAGCGTCAATCATGATATAGTTTCGTAATTACAAGACTGCCCTACATCGCAGGTGCACTCACAAAAAAGAGAAACTGCGGTATTGCGGCGTAGTTGGAAAGAAAATCTTATTCGAGTTAAGGGGCGATATTCGAGCCGGCGTGCTCCAGTTACAATAAAGTCTCCCTTCGTCTTGGATCCGGTTTGCTCTGGTTTTGAGCGAATTACCTACTTGCACTCTTATGGGGTTTAATCACAGTTATTTACTCTCAGGTTTCCCGCAAACCTCGCCGAGGTTTTTGAGGCCGTCGATGCTGTTGTATTGTGTCGAAAATAGCGTAAAAAGTTTATTTTAACCGATTCTTGTGACATTTTTTAGTTTTTTTAACAGTTGTCGTTTCACTGTCATCGCTCTCAAATGTTTGAGCGGTTTGGGAGTTTGGTAAAGTTTAGTAATAATGATACTTTAAAACGGGTTTATTCGGTTCACTAATATTTAACGTAATTATATACCTAAGGAAGATTCGTATAATAGGGTTTACAAATCACTACACTCACTGCACACGGATCTATTAATAATCGTTGTACAAACACTGATTTTGCTAATAATTTACTCTACAAATATGCGGGAAGATTATTTTAGCATCATTTATATATTTTATTTTAACACTAAATTATTCGTAAAACAAAAAGGTTATTTCACCGGATGTAGTGTTATTTGAATGAAATTATAATAACGCTAAAAACCATTGTTATAATTTATGTATAGATTTAAACTTGAGAGAGTGTCCTGTCCCGTCTGTCACGACCCACTGGACTTTGCCCGCGATCCTGGGTAGTCATTCTCTCAACAACGACGGTCGGACGGACGAACGAGTGAATGTCCAAGCGGCGAGTTTAAGTAGTCCCGTCAGTGCGAACAAAACATGTGGAATCTTTATATCCATTGGGAACCCTATACGTTACCTCTACTACAGCTTTTCCTTTTCGTGACCTCAAAACAGCCTGTATAAGACAGTTACATCTCTGCCTGACTATAATTTTGCCAATGTTATAAAAATGTAAAGTATCATCTTTAGAATGGGCAATATAAATCGCCATAAAAATTTCTCTTGTCATAAAATTTCACAAATATTTGGCAATAAGTGTGGGACTTTATGGTGGGTACCCGGCATGTGTTGGTAGTAATTACCTGTAAAAGTATTGCCATTTGCTAACGAGAACACACGAGTCGAGTGTGGACAGTTTTGTGGCCTATGCACTGTCGGTGATGTAAATCGATTTCTTCGCTAAGGATAGGTACCTGATTACTTACGGTACCTTCCCTGTTAAATAGTTAGCAACCAAGATAGTGTCAAAAATATACAGAGTGATAATAGCAGTAGGGATGGTTTTCAAAATGTAATGCATCATTTAATTAGTTGGTAAGTGATAAAACTCCGGTCACGTGACGGGTTCCGTGCCGCCGCGCAGCAGGTATTATTATTCTCCTACTTTCGATGTCGAATCGAATCAGCGCGAGCCCAACTCATTCTCGAGCATTTTTTAGTGTTTGTGGATTTTCTTCAGGTTTTGTAATTTAATCATACTAATTTTTTTTTTGTTGTTTAACTGTTTTTACAATACAACAAGAATAAAAATAGGTTGAACTAACTTTTCACGTAATCGTGAGTAAACCCACCGTAATAAGTAGTAATAACACAAAGTCGTATTTTGAAAAAAAACCCGCTATCAATTACGGTTCAAAAGATACAGCATTTTAAAGGAAAGGCGGATGGATGGACGGACAGTGTAGGCATATTATTAGGGTCCCGTTGGGTTCCCTTCGGTTACGGAACCCAAAACGTAAATGAAGCAGCTCCGCTCCGCCGAGTCTTCGTAATTAACAGTAAAACGTAATACCATCTCGCTACAGCAGCGACTAATTTGGAGTAAAATGTATTTTCCTTTTCCTTACTTCCGAAAGAGGAGCGGCACATACCGAGTAGGTAGATAATATAATCTTAAACAAGTGATGAAATTGCACTCGAGTTAAACAGTTTTAATTTCGACTAAGAGGAAAGTACCAAAATGAATAACAAAATAAGAATGTTCTATGGATGTTATTGTTACCTGAAATACTTACTTTCAGAACATGAGAGATGAAAAGTTCTGTATTATACAAATATTAATTTTTATTATTTCTATATTTTGATACGAACTTTAGCCAAACTTTGTACGGGCTTCTGATTCAGTGGCATTTTATAATGTTACTATAGTGTAATTGAGTTTCATAACAAACAAAATAAAGCAAGCATAGTAAAAGATTTATGTGTGCTAAAATTGTTGCGTCTCAGCGTTTAAGTCCAGTCAAAGTAATACGTGAACTTATTAAACCTGTCATGTGCATGTTCTGCTGCATTGCATCGCACGTCGCGTCGCCATTCGGGAAGTAAAGATACCGCACTGAAAGCGCATAAGGAATTAGGTTTAAGCATTCATAAATTTTGCATTACGAAAATATATGCAAGTAACAGGCATTCGTATGTACAATTAGTTAGGTACGAAAGCAGTCGGACAAAGAGCCGTAAACCTGACAGTCACCTGTCGCCGCGCTTTGTTCTAACCCGCTGCCTGCTTTAGCACATGCTCGTACTTATTATTACCTGGACAATAAAATAACACTAATCATTAATTTGTATCATCGATCGCCCTAAACCAAACATTCCGTTGAACTTTCCAAGCATGAGAAGGAAAAACCGGTCAACGGTGAGTCGAACTCGCGCGGGGAAACAAAAACAAGAAACCGACCAGTGGAATAAACTAAGGCAGAGTATTCTTTTGAAATAAGCGTAAGTAGATAAATAATATTTTTGTAATTTTACCTAGTTTGTTTTGGTTGCGGCTTAAAATCACTATGTACATAGTATAAAATAAAGTCGCTTCCCGCTGTCTGTCTGCCTTAGATCTTTAAAATGACGCAACGGATTTTGATGCGGGCTTTTTAATAGATAGAGTGATTCAAAAGGAAGGTTTATATGTATAATAAATTCTGGTTTATGTACGGGTGTTACAGGAAACTCACATAAACTGAAGCGAAGCGAGGGCGGGTTAGGTTAGGTTAGGGTTAGGTTTTTTTTTGTTCAAATACGGTCTGTTTATATGTATACTATAGGATTTACAAATATTGCAAATTTATAACATGTTTATTAGTCTACGGCTAAGACTAGGCTCAGGGGTTCGGATCGCGTGTTTCTGTTTAAAGGAAATCTCACAGTGTTTAGCGTGAATACATACAAGTAATGTTTCGCAAACACAAATATATTCCATGATGAATGGCATGCTGTTATTTCGGCGTCGTGCGGCGGCCGGCGGCGGCGGCGGCGGCGGCGGCGGCGGCGGGTGTCGCAAGCGGCAGGCGCGGATCATTTGCACATTAGGCGAAGGCGACAGCGACGCGGGATGATCCAGATCGCGCTCCTTTCACCCGCAGGCCGCAGCCTTGAGCGCGTCCTGGACGCTGACCATTACCGACGCTTTGTTAATATCCAATCTATAAACCTAGATCGGTACATAACCTGCATCTATTAACATTTTACGTTCTACAGACGTGAGATCACGTCTTTTGTGTACCGCTTGCATCGAGGTTGTCAACTACAGAGCGATAAATTATAAACATTGAGAAGCCGGATCTCATTCTCTCGCGGCCCGGAAGGAGCGCGGCTCGGACGATGCATAACAATAATACCGCGTCGCCAATTAAACTTTTATCGATTTGCCGATAAAGAGGCGCGGCGCCCGTATCCGGCGGAGGGACGCGCTCCTTTGCAATTTAAATCAATAAACACGGTCGTCAATTCCATCGATATAGTTGTATTTAATTGAGCAGGGTCAGTTAGTTTCCTGAGAGGCTGCGTAGAGAGAGTGAGGACGCGCCGCCACTGACCCTCTGTTTCTCCTCGCACCCGCGAATGTAATTAAAGTGGAATGTCAGTGCTTAATAGCCCGCGACACTCCGAATGGCTTCGGTAATGGATATAGCCAAATAACAATTTACAATAAAAACGTAGGTACGTGTACAATTTGAGCGACCGGAATGGTGGCCACATTAAAGGATTCATTGAGTTTTTATCAAGGTAAATGAGACAACTTTAACAGAATATAGTTCTTGTGCTATACGAGTATTCAGTTTATTTCTGGTTGTTTCGTCAAAAAACCCTAAGAACTAGGAACGCTGATGATCTACATAGTTACTACTGAAGTACTACTTAGATCAGTGCGACGTACTGTTATTCCAAGATTCCTTTGAACGCGCCTGAAGCGGCTGTGTGCGATATGCAACATGTGAAAGATCCTATTACATTATTGCTGCTGACTGTACATTGTGACATAATGTCACGTTTTCTCGATCAAATTTTAAACAGTATTTGTAACCTACTCCATCAGCAGCTGCTGCACTCTTCGATAAACGGCTAATTAAGCTTAGTTAAATTAATAATTATGCGTTTAGCGAGACTTGGTTGGTATCACCGGAGCCCCACATCATAATATTGCAATGATTCCTAACAGTTTATTATTTACTTTCTAGTAAAATGTAAGTTTTACTAGCAAGTAAATAATATTATGTACCAAAATAAATGAATAATGTTTGTACGATAGAGCACTAAATAAGTCGACTAGCTCTGCGAGCACCGCCGCGCGGCTGCGCCGGCGCCGCGCCGCGCGGCCGCGCTCCTGCCCTGCAGCCAGCAGCCAACCGCTGCACCTGCGATAAATAACGTGCGCGGAGCTGGTTGCGAAACCTCTCGTAAACCACCGCCGGCGACACCGCACTGCGAACTAAACATGTTTTCTCGGATATTAACTACTAGCCCGAGACGCATCTCGTTATATCATTGGGCTGTGAAACTCGTAATGAAACGTGATGAATGCGTTATGGTGCAGTATCTTGTAATTACGAATCTCGAAATGTCGGCTTTGCGTTGGATTTATTCGTTTAACATGCGATTAGATTCGAAGTTACGATAGAAAGGCCTTCCAGTTGAACATATGTTAATGTTGAAGTGCGGCAATGCGGCGTCAACACTCTATAGATGGGTTAGGGTGAGACAGAGTGCTCCACGTTGCCGAGCTTGTCTTTATTTCTACGCAGTTGGAAACGTACGTCAAGTTCGAGACACGAAATAACAAGCGATTGTTAACTCAGGAAGTCAAAACGAAAGAATTCGAACAATGCTAAAACAACACTGTTCTTGCGCGTAACAAAAACGATGAAGGTCGCGGCAGAAACTGCTACAATTAACTAATACTGAGTAATACATAAGCGCATAAAAACTTAAACAGGATTTGCGGCAAATCCGCGTCGCGATTGCGTCGGAGAATTCCAATGACAATAGGAGACATGGTCTCAATGTCAAGTTCGAAAAAACGCGGCGCGCCCGAGCGCGGCGGGGAAAGGCTCGGAGGTAATGCTTCGACTTCAAGTTAATTAGCCATCGACGCAAAAACATACAAATTTCAATTTCTCTTCCTGCAACCAGCGGCGTGGGGCAGCCGGCGCCGGCGCCACGTCACCACGAATACCCGGGAGACAACCGGGCAAGAGCATGTCTGACCATGCTCACTGTAGCCTTCCAGACCCGTTACTACTACACAAAAAACATCCCAAAAAACATGAAGTATGAAATAGGTAGGTAATTCTCTATTAAAAGTTACTTGGTGCTGTGTGGTGCTTAGGGGTCACAAAACCAAAGAGATATTAAAAAACCGGTTTTACGGTTTTCGTTCAGCGGTAAAACCGGCTTTCCGGTTTTTTCGGCGATTTCGATTATTTTTCATATTTTTATGTTAATTTACTCCTATAGGTACTTTATCTTTATTATAGGTATATGAACAAAGTACCTAATCGCTAATCCTTCTGACATATTTTGAATAGATATTTGAGTCTATTTGTCCCCAAATTAAATGATTGATTTTTATAAATCAAAGTAGTTGTTTTAAATAATAAGAACTTTAATATTCAACCCTTAAATTAGCAATAAGACAAACAATTTTACAACTGTATTAAAATAAAAAATGAAAAATTAAAGCTTAGATACAAGAAACATGTAATAAAATACAACAGGAAAAAGAACTGCCATTCTGACAAAAAATTAAAAAGTTATAATAAAGTACGTAGACTATCGTTTTGCAGAAAGTCTAAAATATTCTTTTAAAATCATTTCAATAATAACAAAACTTGTGGTACAGTGTGTATTTCTATATCCCCACGATAACTGATGTTAAAAATCTATAATAGGTATGCTACGTGAGTAGGTTTAGGCAATGTTAGTTTTGCAGCAGGCCCGTAGGGCCAAACCATCCAGAAATAGGAGCTGCGCGGTAGCAGGGTTCCGTCGACATTGTCTAATTTCAAATCAACAGTGTCAACGGAGCTACGCTTCCGCGGAGCCCCTTTTTCTGGGTGGTTTGACCCTCCGGGTCTGCTGTAAGACTAAAATAACCTAAACCTACCTTAAACACGCACTTTAAATCTTAATATATTATTTCACAAACGAATCCCTTAACCGAAAAATTGTTCGTTCAAACTCGCAATATTATTGAAAGACCTATCCAACGACACCCCACACTAAAAAATTACATCCCCACGTTACGTGTAGGGGAGATACCCTAAAATATTTTTTTAAGGTTTTATCTTACCACTTTGTCGGCATCACTAATATTTAGACATATTCATGATAAATAACAGCTTTCTAGAACTAAGAGTCTCCGAGCTAAGCTGCGGACGGACGGACATGGCGAAACTAAAGGGTTCCCAGTTTCACTACGGATTACTAAAAACGCCTTGTTGAGTAGACAAAACTAAAGATTTTCAGTCTTACTAATAAAGATTTATACACATCGTATAAGCCTGATATAAGAAAAACATTACTAATAATACTTGAATAAGCAAATCAGTAGTATAAGACTGTTATAACAAGTCATTTGTTTTATATGAAAACTTATACAATGCTTAAACAACCCAGGGGCCTAGTTTAGTGGGTGTATAGGGTGTGAAATATCAAAATGGCGTCGTTCTCGAACATATGATTTCTCGTTTGATAGGTAGGTAGTTCGGTTTCGGTTTCGGTTCAAGGAAAGATTTTGTTTTGTTTGTTGCTAAAAAGTAATTAAATTAAATATGGACTTTCTAGAGGAAATAGAAAGTCAAGACAATATAGATGTGGAGCTCATACACATGATTGAAAACTTACCGCCACCAAGGAAAATAAAAACTTATAAAACTAAGTATAACCAGTTGTTACTCTCGGACTGTGATTTTAAGATGAAATACCGGTTTTCAAAGGAGTATTTTATGAAGATCTGTGACATAGTGCGAGACGATATCGAAAAATGTAATAGAGGTGGAGGATTTTCAACTGAGGTGCAGGTACTCGTCGCTATAAGGACTTGGGGTCGTCAAGAGGTAGATATAACCTAACATTGTTCAGTTCCACAAAAACACTGAGTAACGTCTGTGCGACAGATTCAATATTGAATTGACAGACATTTAAAACTAATTGAAGTTACGTTCTAAAACCAGAACGATGAAAATAAATCAAAATTGAAATGTACAGCCAAGAATGCCTATTCATTTGATTTAGGTACTTAAAAAACTGAAACTTTGTTATAAAGCAATATAAAACTATATTGACTTGAATTTATCAAGTTTTGATATATTTGTATTTACAGTAAAGTTATGCCATTTCTCAAAAAAGTGTGTCTGAACGTACTTTGGGACCGTGTTGCCAGCGTAATAGCAATAAGGGTCGTATAGTTAACCAACGCTTATACATTGATTATTAGTTGAAGTTATGTATAAGCCCTGTACAAGCCCTATTCACTGTATAACTATTACCATGTTATTACGGGTGGATAACGATTCTTTATTAGTAAGACTGTTTATGTTTTTGGCAAGGTCGTGATCGGTTTAAAAGAACTATTATGATATTATAATCATCGCCATGTATCGCATTACTGTTATTTTAAAGTCTTCCTGCAGTCAAACTGTACTAATACAGTTTTGCAGTTGCTGGTTTAATAAATAAATAAAAATAATTATAATAAAGTATGTAGACTATCGTTTTGCAGAAAGTCTAAAATATTCTTTTAAAATCATTTCATTAATAATAACCGTCTGCTCGTTTGCCTTCCTATACCATAAAAAAAAAAAAAAAAAAAAAAAAAAAACATCATTGCTACGTTAAATTTACACTGCGTTGGATTTGAATTCGACAAAATACGTTTCCAAAAGTATAGAGCCGCATTCTAAACTTAGCACCGCAGCAACCAATCGGTCGCCAGAATGCTTGAACCAATGTTGAATATGAGCGACGACGTGAGGACACCATCGACGGAGGACACCGAACCTTTTGTCCTTATTAATGATAATTTGGTCGGGAGTCGTGACGTAGGTTCGCAAAACGCACGTGGTGGTGAAATGAACTCGCGCGCCCGTTGAAGTCTTGTGTATCGAACGGTCGATGCATGGTAGAGAAGCCTGCAGACCTGTATTTCTGGGCGGTAAAAACGATATCGTATTTGACCTGTTATGGAATTGTTTTTGACTCAGTCACCATTACTGTCTAGTATGTAACAGCTATCAAAACGTTGACAATGCGATGACGGTTAAATACGATTTCGATTTTAACGCCTAGAATAGAGGCGCTGGGGTTCTATTCCACTGCGTTTACCCCTTTTGCAATCGTATTGTTGACAACTCTGCCATCAACAATGGTAGGTAATAAAGCTATCAAAATATTTATAATACGATATTAAAAGGGAAAAAGACGATCCCACAAATATCCTACTTATAGGTACTATAAATGCGAAAGGTTGTGTGTTTGTTACTCCTCCAGGCTTCAACGGATAAACGGATTTGGAGGAAATTTGAAATAGAGATAGATTATTGTTGGATATGCTAAATAATCGTAACGTTAGGGAAAACAAAGCAAAATTGCCGTGGTGCCATTGCAAGCGTAATAAGTACGTCTCGGTGCCGGCGCGCGCCGACACTGCGTGGAGCCGACTAGAGCCAGTCACGAATCAATCAAGCGATTGACACTTAAAGTAACGTACCTACGAGGGATTATATTCAATAAAGCTCTACTTAGTAAATCTACATAAACTCAAGCGTATGTATAAATACCTGGAAACACGCATAAGCCGAAGGTAGTTCCGTGTCGACAGACGTCCGGCAAACCTTCGACATTTCCGAACGAAACGCGTTGAATCACTGCGGGGGACGGGGATAGAGGGAGGGGGGCGTGCGAAAACATGCTGCGAGGTCGCAAGCTGTTTTTTATAAAACTACATTACTTTCTGACATTGGAACCTGATGCCTTATTGAATTAAAGCAGAACAAACGGAATAAAATTAGGTTATCGTAACTCGAGAACAGTCCCTGAGTGGCCATCTTTGAGCGCCTCGCACTGATCCAATAAGAATTCAAAACATTCAACAAACGCTCGGAAGGCCACTCGTCTTGCTCTCTCTTGTTGGAAGGCAGCGCGCGGGAGAGAGACGTGTATATAATCCGCCTATCCACGCATAGTCATTGTTCTTAAGATGGAATAAAATAAAGGTAGCAGCGGTATTCGTGACATGAGACGCACTGCCCGTGCGCCGTTGGTGCGAAAGTGACGGCGAATAGGGTCGACGGCCGAAGACGAAAGGTACGATTGGATTTTCCGAGGAATTACCTTTAATTTAGGACGCGTCAATCACGACCGCACCACGCGGATTGAGATGTTCGGTGCTCTCTTAGGCCCGTATTAATAAACTCATCTTGGCTGAGATGCGCGTCACAAGATACGTCAAAGTAAACGTCAAGCCATAGAACACTGTCATTTTTGACACATCTCAAGATGAGCATTAGAGTTGAGATTAGTTTATTAATACGGGCCTTAAACACTTCGGCGCTCGTCCGTCCACCCCGCGGGACCATGCGCCAGGACTCGGCGCGGAGCCTGCGACCGGCAGAGCCGCGGGACCATGCGCCAGGACTCGGCGCGGAGCCTGCGACCGGCAGAGCCGCGGGACCATGCGCCAGGACTCGGCGCGGAGCCTGCGACCGGCAGAGCCGCGGGACCATGCGCCAGGACTCGGCGCGGAGCCTGCGACCGGCAGAGCCGCGGGACCATGCGCCAGGACTCGGCGCGGAGCCTGCGACCGGCAGAGCCGCGGGACCATGCGCCAGGACTCGGCGCGGAGCCTGCGACCGGCAGAGCCGCGGGACCATGCGCCAGGACTCGGCGCGGAGCCTGCGACCGGCAGAGCCGCGGGACCATGCGCCAGGACTCGGCGCGGAGCCTGCGACCGGCAGAGCCGCGGGACCATGCGCCAGGACTCGGCGCGGAGCCTGCGACCGGCAGAGCCGCGGGACCATGCGCCAGGACTCGGCGCGGAGCCTGCGACCGGCAGAGCCGCGGCGACACGGATCAACTCCCAAGAGCCACACTAACGCGTAGTTTAAACGAGCTCACGCGACAAGGTAGAAGTACACACACCTCAAGTAGAAGTCTTCTACATATATTCATAGTTGTGTTAGCAATACTACTACCGATTGGCATTAATGTCGCGTGTCTTCTCGTTTTGACAGTAGCAAATAAGTATAAACCAATAGATCAAAGATTGGCTCGGACTGCCTCGGCCCGGCTCGAATAACTCGGACCCTGAAGCACCATTTGTTAGATCATTTTCACATAGCATTTTTTCATAGTAACGATTTTTCTTATTCTCTTTTCTTCATGAAGAGTTTTTTGTATCAGGTAGCGTT
Organism: Acleris laterana; assembly: GCA_963966035.1. Taxonomy (NCBI): domain Eukaryota; kingdom Metazoa; phylum Arthropoda; class Insecta; order Lepidoptera; family Tortricidae; genus Acleris; species Acleris laterana. Next base: position 71,700,907 of record OZ014438.1, on the reverse strand, counting down.
ATTTAAACCGGTAAAATTACCGGTAGATTATTTTATTACTTGCATTTTTTCCCATTCCATAAATCTAATTTGTCGGTGTCGACGGAGCTCCGATTTTTGGGTTATTTTGTCCTTCCGTCCCTGATATAAAAACGACCCTAGCCTAACCTACCCACGTATTACGATGTATAGGTAATTACTATTGGGAAAAATTGGGAACGGAAAAAATGAGAAAACGCTATAATATATAAAATGCTACATGAAGAAAAGCGACTAAGAAAATTATCACTTGCTATTTCAAAACTCGCTAGTAAGGGAAATGCTTGTTGTGAAGATGATCTAACGAGCCGTTGTAAACTCCCGTATTGGGTGTTGACAGCCGGCGCAGCGTGGCAGCGTGGCAGCGTGGCAGGGCGGCAGCAGCGCGGGATAGCGGGACGGCGGCGCGGGCCGGGGCGGGACGAGGGGGGTACCGTTACGCCAGCGTCCTTGGCTGAGTTCTTTCTTGCGCAGCAGGTCTGAACTCGTTCCGCGCACCGCGCCCGGCGCCCGCGCACGTGTGCCTACACTACGGACGTGTGAGTGTGTGCGCCGAGACGGATATTACGGAATTAGAATGACTATTTTGAAGTTGTGGAGTGTGAGTTCAGATTACTCGAAGTGATGACATTCAAGTACTTTTTGAATTAAATATGACATAGGCTAATAGCGTGGATTCGTCATATGCAATAATAATGTTCATGCCTCTAGTTTAGTTTGGTTTTCTACCCAATACTGAAAACGCAACACTATGTCTTCAAGACGCCTTTGTTGTCTGCCGCTATTTCTCTAAAATGACTAATATCTTTTTCTAGTGTCACAATGTTTGTAACAAAATTCCTGCGAAACGGCGCGACCGATTCTTATGAAATTGTGTGTATATTCAGTAGGTCTGAGAATAGGTCGTAAAGTATATTCCGAAAGGTAAGTATGAAAAAACTTACAATCTGGCGGCGCCGTTTGCGGACAGATAGTTATTAGTGTAAAAGTAGCTTTTTACGGTTAAATAAAGCACTGAACTTATTTTGCTGAAATTTGGTACGGAGATAGCTGGCGTCCTGTGAAAGGACACAGAGCACTTTTTATAGAAATAGTAATAAACTTGTAAGCGACGGTAATAAGCTAGTATTTTATATAAGCAGCAGCAGTTTTTTTCTACTCGCGTACTATAAAATAAACCCCTAATATTGATATCGTTAAGGGTATCAAAATACCACCTACATATAGTGTAAACGAAGCGTGAAAATAATTATATAAAGAGCGCTGCCATGGTAATCATAACAGTTCTATAATAATTCTTATAGCATTGTTATTACCATGGTTACGTGCATGAACAATGTCAGCGACGGTGTCAAGTGACGTCTAAATTATTTTATTTACTTGTCGAGAACTGTTTTAACAATAATTGAAATATGTAAAATTACGAATATTTTCAATTCAATTAGGTACCATAGCAGTAGCTTTAAAATAAATGATAATGAAAACCTCAATAAAAGGAATTGGTTCGACTGTTTTGCAAAATGGCAATATGGCGGCGCCACAGACTACCAATGGCGTTTGGTGAATAAACTTGATATTCAAATTCTTGTACTTTATTTTGTTCGAGGTATTTAAAAAAAATTACTCAACATCAGCAAAATATGAAATTAATGAGCTTAAAAAGAGCATTATAATATAAAATCGGTTAACATGGATTTCAACGTAAAGCAGTTTAGTTTAGTGTGATCACGGGTAGAGCTGCAGTGCTGTTGCAAGTGGATACGCGCTCCAGGTTGTGGTTCAAGTTCGCGGCTGAACTCGTCGGGCGCTACGAATGCCAACAACCGCAACGCTTTACTGAAACTCAAATGGATGCAAATAACATATCTATTTTATTTAGACCTAGGTTTCAGTAATGTATGCTACTCCCGCTCCCAGTCGCACCGGGGTCCCATTCCAGATTTCCTGGCCAGTTGATCCTGATGCATCATCGGCCGCGTGGCCCGTGACTGCTCAGCCCGCGCTTCGAATTTCAAACAAGAAATTCAGTCGTCTTATCGCCTCAAATTACTGTTGAATTCGCCTACCCTTTCCAATGTGTAGAAACATCTTAACCAGTATTGAATAGTTAAATATACGAAACGGGATTGATTTTGTCGAACAGCTCAGCGGTCTTATATGCGTCCTTACTCGTATAGAATGAGTAGAGAACGTTCAGATACTAATTTGTGAAGAAATGCACGTTTACACTTCTGAATTAATATAAAGTCAATACCTTTTAAACAAAATGTTTCAATGCATTTCTATTACCGCGCCGAACGTTTATTTAAGTGAGATAAAATTAAATGTCACAAGAATAATTACATGAAAAGTAGTTTTCCTTAATTTCCATCATACGCTGTTGTAAACGAACAAGGCGATCTTTAGTTTTTTCCTTATACGTATCAAAATCTTATATGTATATCTTATTGTAGTTTACTATTTTGGAATACATCCAGGAAAACGTCTCAAGTGTTTATGCCAACGCGGTGGCGGTTGCGACTACTTTTATCAAGTAACCCGCGCCGCGTGACGTTTGCTTCCCTCTCTTATAAAATAAACGTGTTATGCGGCAGATGACGTCATTCCTGTTCTAGTAGGAATCCTGAACTGGGAGGAGTTAGTTAAAAATTATGACCAAACTTCACGTTTTAAATTAAAACAGCGCAGAAAACACTAGGTAGGTATTATAACTATACAAGCTAAATATTTTTATTATATGATGTAGGTAACTAAAAAAATACGGTCTTCGCAATTTTCCCTTTATCTGTGCTATGAGACGTTGTTTCGTTTCGCATTTCAACATTCAGAGTTCACAGGAAGTAGCCTCCCTTGAATCCGTTGCGAGTTTCGAAAATTTGCCTAAATTTGCGGCATAAACGGCTGTATCTTTTGATTGCGTTGGCTTAGGAGTTTGATTTTTTCACAGCTTCAAGGGACAGTATTTGATATAAGTTTCAGCTTGATACCTCCACGCGTTCCTGAGAAAATGGGTCTTGACAGACAGATGGACGGACGGACGGACAACAGAGTGATCCTATAAGGGTTCCGCTTTTTCCTTTCGAGGTGCGGAACCCAAAAAAACATACGATATCGTATTTTTACACATCGAAATCTACCTATCCTTAACGTTATCAAATTTTACAATATAATAATTATAATTACATTCAAGTAATTTATTGGGAAATATAAAATGCAAGTTCAAATGGCAAGCGCCGCGCCTCGGCGGGGTCGTCGGCGCGCGCGCCGCCGGACACTCGGCTGAGTTGAGCCGCGCGTAACTATGTACTAACGACTTCTTTTCCTGTTTACAACTACTATGAAAATGTCAACGCTCGGTTAATGTAAGTATTAGTATAAATTTAGCCATCATACCTAAGGTCACGTAATGTCGGATGAGTAAAAGACAATGCAGTTGACCGCGTGGTTCCCGAACGCGCGACCACAGCAGCGTCCTGCGCACGGCGCGGCGCGGCGGCGCGAGCGCTCCCCGCGAGGGCAAATGCTTGTGCGATGAGTGCGCGTACTTGTTTCTGTCGTGCCCAAGTCTTGGATGTTTCCTATGTATACAAGTTTTTATTTGTATAAGTTCTTATATGTGTATCGTTGTTTAGTTCCAGTGTATAACTAACCCACGGGTCAAGCTATAAGCTGTTACTTTGGGGTGAGGCCGCCTCGGTCCATGTGTGTGGGATGGTCCTCTAATATTTATTTAATTTGGTATTGCTAGTGACCCACCCTCGCTTAGCTTAGGTCTACTCGTATGGGAGTTTTCTATAACTCCCTTAAAAACCTCTATAATTTATACATAATACCATGATGATGAAAACTGCATCAGTGGCGTGGTTTAGGAGGACTCACTGGGTATATGACAGACAGAGAGACGCAACTTTGTTTTATAATATGTTTGCCTTTGCGGTGCGCCTAACGTGCTAACGTGTAAATTATAAATGCAGGGTATAAATATATTCATTTTAAAAATGCTACTGCACGGATGACCATTTGGAGTGTTAGTTTGGTGCTATAAAACAAGAACTCGTTAACAACTTTTGAAAAATGGAGCGCTCGACAACAGAAGATAATCCGCATGCACTGAATTGTCTCAACTAACCAATTACTCAACCATGTCACTCTCAATTTCGAATGAAATTTTGAAATATTCGCTCCTCAAGAACGGATCCGCACCATGCGCCATGACGCGACATGATGCGAAGCCTCCCGTGCGCCCGCGCGGCGAGGGGCGCCCAGCGCAGCACAGCCTCCGCCGGCGGAGCGCCGAGCGCCGAGCCCGGCCGAGGACCAGCTCGAGCCTCCAGCTTCGACCACAGTTGGTGGTCGTTAAGGCGCGGGCTCCCGCGGCGGCCACAGTGCTCGCGCGCCGCGCCGCGTTACGACACGGCAAAGGTCGGTCACCAATCACATCTACACTCCTGTGAGAAACCATTTCAATTCTTTACGTATTGGTTTTATTATATTGGGTACTTAAAAGCTTTTAATGCGTCGAGCGAGCACTTATCGAGCGTAGCGAGCGCAAGGACGAAGCTGCAATCGCAGTAACAGCAACTGGGTCAGATAAATGCGCTAAAGTATGCTACAATATGGCGAATTTGGTTTTACTAAATAATAGTAGATACATGTCGGGCGGTCGGGCAGCAGCGCCGTGGATCAGATAATGCACACACCGGCGCGCGCCGTCTCGCTCACTCCGTTGCTAGTGCCGTCCGAGTGAGCTACCCAGCTGCATACTTGTATGTGAGTTCGCCTCATAGCGCCTATACTTCTGCTCCCAAACGTTACTGTGCGCACACACACTACAACCACTTGGTTGTTGGTGTGCGTGGGGTGTCTCGTCGGCACGCTGCACTCACACAGACGCGCGAGGTTCAACGCACCAGGCGCCGACTACGCGAGTTCCTTGTTCCACTTTACCACTTACTATATTATTATCGTTCCAATAGAGGTTCCGACTACGATAACTTTTTGTTCATAGAAACATCTAGTCCTTATACTTACGTGGAGCTCGTTTAGTGATTACTGTGGTTCCGAAACAATCTTGTGTTAAGTTTGCAGTATATGAGTGCAATTTACATTACATATTTATTAAAATCCGTTGTATTATGACATTTTGAGCAGTAATATAAAGATAAAACCAAACAATGCGCTTGCATGGCCTGCGGGCGCAGCCTTGCGGCCGGCGGCGCGGCGCGCCGTACAAAAGACTTCAACGGGCGCTGAAGCTTTGTTCATTCTCCGCAATATTCGTTCGGGCAAATTAAGGTCACTACAATAATTATATTTTATGATTCGTATTAACAAAAGATTAAATTAAGTGTAATAATATCTAATATAATTTGTGACACTAACAAAGGCATTTGAACTATGTGAAGTAGACACTTATGGCAAAGAAACGTGCCCATGAATAGCTCTAATTTAATGTAGTGGTCCGAGTAGTTGGCTGGCGGAAAATACCTACGTCCGGCGTGTTTCGAAACGGAAGCGAAGTGCGCGCTGGCGCAGCACGCTCGGAGCCTGCGGGCGCGCGCTGGCCGCGGCGACTATCTTCCCGAATGTTTTCTTAAAGTATTAGATTCCCTAATTCAAATTTTAAATAAAAGCTTACTCCTGTTAATATTTTGCCAAAGTCGAGTTATTTATAGTTCCATGGACTTATCACAGAAATAAATCCATGTATATGACATGCGAGGATAGTTGTTTCGATTAAAGAGCATTACTCTTATGAACTAAACTAACAGCACGTATGTACGTGGGATGCACCCCACGCACCTCCGCCAAGTCCTGTTGAAGTTCCGAACCCCGACCAACGTAACTTGTTCAAACCGTCTTGTCCTGACTAGGCCTTTATGAGTGACTCGCTCCTCGCACGAGTCGTTTATCGCATGAGATTAACCTCGATAGTACTATGATTGCATTGATGGCAGATTAATTTAGCTGGATTTATCGCCTAGGTAAGTGTTAATACAGCGACGCAGCTATGGACAGCCGCAGCACCCCAACAGAGTGCGCGGGGGGCGGGGGTCACCCGCGCCGTATGGGCCCGTGAGAGTGACAGAAGCGTGTAATATTGTTTTGAATCCACGAAGCCCCGCCCACTACTTAATTTAACCATTTTACCTACATGGAAGCAACCGATCAAACTCAACATGAATGGCGGGGAACTAAATCAAAAACCGATAAACCAACTACGAAGTCGGACGCTCCGCCCGCGCCCGCGCCCGGGCCGTCGACGGCGCTCGACGCGCTCGTACTCGTATGTACCTGCAAAGCATTTTTTGTGCCCTACTACAGTTAGGTTCAAAGGCGACTGGTTTTAGCGACTTGCAATTACGGCCCGTATTGCATGGCAATAAGGTCGAGTCAGGACACGGAAGCTGGTAGAGGCCGACATGCGCCGGGGCAGGGCTCGTTTAGGGAAATCATTTATATGGCAAAAACATTATAACGTTAAGATACCTACTTAGTACTAAAAAAATCGGTTGCCGTAATATGTGACGATGTGAACTTACGCAAAAGCGGTTTATGCTCAGCAAAAACCTTGGCATCTATAAATTTTTAAAACTGGATGTACAATTACTTGTGGATGAATAAAAAAAAGTTTATTTTAAAGCTAAGATAATTCCCTAAGTACATCATACATGAGGCTTAAAAATAAAGTTCAAACTGATATAAATTCCCTTTACCTTTAATACTCACAAATACCAATACGAACCTACCTATGATTATGGTAGGAAAAGAAAACTGATGGGGCAGTTTTAGTTCAATACAAAAACCGACTACAAAACTAAGCCTGGGCCTCTATTCAGCAGCTGGGTAAAAACATGTTGCTGTTGACTGTTGTTGTATTGTTTAACTCGGCCGTCAGTACTGTCTGGCAAACAAGAGATCTATCGTAACGTTGACAATACACTTACATGTCAAAAGCAAAGTTGTTTTAATTACCGAGTAGGACAGAGGGCGTGCGCGTGGCCTATTGTCCGGAGTGTTTTTAACAGTTGTGTGGTGTGTAAATGAACATTAGCCGAACGCGTCGCGCGCGCCGGGTGTCTCTGTCCGCGATGGCGCTCCTCATCTAGTCGGTAGTTCTTCTCGGAACGGAACCAACATATCCGGTCACTTGTGAATAAATCATTATTGTTCATTTAGAATCAGCGTGAAGTGATTTTACTGGTCGCCGACGAATGCTAGTGGCCGCGAGTAGCTAGCAGCCAACACGACACTTGCGCGCGCGCGAACCTGGGGTCAACGTCCTTTCGGCCTTACCAGACGCCCTTGGGAATAAAGCGCAACTTTACCGAGCTCCAGATATAAAATGGCTCATGAAATATGTCAAAAATCATTAAGAGCCCGATTACCCGACCGCGACAAGTCCTTGACTTTTACCTTTTACGTTTATCCGGCGGCGCCGCATCGGCCCTTTTACCGGTAATAATGTACGTATTCGTATACACACAAACATACAGACTCGAGTCGATACCTACATTTATTTATGGTTGCAGAAAATTTCACTCTTCGTTATGCTAAAATCTATTTCGAATGGTACGAAATCCTAACGCATAGGTACCTATTCCACAATGTAATAAAAAAGGGATAAATATTATACTATATAATTATATACAAACCCGACTACGATTTTAATTTATTACCTACGAGTATAACACTCCAACATATCTATGCCTACATTAATAAGTTATTTTATTATGTAAACCTTTATTTTCGCTCGCATAGTTGAATAGCAAGTAAAACCAAATGCAAGCTTCGACAGCCCAACCGCATTTGTAAAAATACGGATTTAGTCTTCAGCAGCTGCACCAGGACTGAATATTAGGATCAACGGTACTATATAGGTGTATACGGCGAACTGGCCCGCGACTCCGTCCGCTTGGAAGTCGTTTATCACTTTTCCCTAATCCAATTTCCTCCATTCAACCCTATCCCTGTACCAAATCACCCGCCCATCGGTTAAGACTTGATCGGTGGAGAAGGAACAAACAAACAAGCTTTCGCATTTATAATATTACTATTAGGAATGAACGCGAATGCAGCGATGTCTCGCCTATCAAGATCCCTGAAGCCTAAGCAGTCTACGGGACCACGAAGACACAGATGCCTACAAACAAACAAACATCGACGGCGAGGTGGTAGCCGCGTGGTTCGTCAGATCATTTTCATAACCAGCATTTTTTCATAGTACGTAGCGAATTTTCACATGTTTTCATATAGCGAATTTAGTGATCTAACAAATCACCGAAGAAACTATTATTTTCACTCGCCTTCTTCCGTAGGATTATACTTTTTCATCACACTTGCTCGTAAATAGTGTCCTAACATGCTAGAAAAATCGACCGTAAATCCAATATAATACCCACGGGCCTTTTTTTACCATTACGCCCTATCGTGCGTAATAGCTGCTTTTTTAAATATTATACGTGGACTCAAACTATCACAATACGTCAGGACCCCAACTCTTGTGCCATTCGATATGAACTTTCATTCGAGATGAAATGTCAGTTGCATACAATTTCCTAAAAATCTCGCATATAAACTTTTGATCTCGACTGTCACTAGAATCGGACTCCGAACACGTTTGACATTATCTGTGGTAAGTCACAGACAATGATGTAGTCTGCCGAGACATATCCTATAATCTGTGGTCTGCCGCTAATAAGTTAAAAATATGATCTTTTGTCTGATTTTATTTAATTTCCTCGCAATTGTGATGAAAAACATTGTATGTTACACGGGTGGTAAAATAAATACAAACCTCGAGTCATTAAAGCCCTCAGCCTTCGGCTTCGGGCTTCTAACAGACTCTCGTTTGTAATTATTTCTTTACCACCCTTAATACACAATGTACTACTTAATACAAATTTTCTACGGAAATATAATTTGAGTGTTTAGGTGTAGTAAGTACTTCAGCTATTAAATTGTATGTGCATGCAAATAGCTGTCGGTGGAGGCCGCGCGCGGGGGGTGTCGGGCGAGTGTTGTGTTTGCGGTAAACACGCAAGTAGAGACATTCCATGTGGCTTGCGCTTTGCCACTGTTAATAATGGAAATGTGTTACTACATACATTCACACACTAAAGCTGAGATTGATAGTTTTATGAACTGACATAACATTAGCTATGCCCACGACTTCGTCCGCAATAAAATCGTTGTCAAATGTATTTTTTTTTAATTTATGTGCCCTATGTCAGTGTTGTAACCGATTTTTGTAGCAAATTTCAGATTCGGGTCGATTTAGGTGTCAAGCCGTGAAGACGGAACAAGCAAGAAAGGAAGTAACAATAAGATTGTACCTGAATTGAATACTGTGTAACTCATGTCGAGATTATCATTGCATTCTATGCCCTAAAAATATATACTTACAAAACGTAAACAGCTAAGCTCCGGAAAATAGAGAGAAAAACTTTTTGAATCCAAGTTTGGGGAACAGCGTCCCACTCTAATGTCGAAATTCTCCAAAGATTCCAGAACAAAATATTAACCAACGCCCCTTGGTTCGTCACAAATGAACAACAGGATCATGGCTTGCAAATTGCTACAATCAAACAAGAAATACTTCCGCATATCAAGGCCTACAAAAAATAATATTAAGCCACCCAAATACTTTGGCAAAAGCCCTGATGGAATACAATGAAGCAAGTCGCAGATTAAAACGGAAAATGCCCCAAGACATACCAAAATAGTTGTTGAAAAAATAAGGGTGCGACACAGGTCGCATACCCTTAAACAAACCCCAAAGTGACCAAACTACTCTTTAATGTCCCTGAAAGGTGACATATTGCAGTACAAAAGGTAAAAATAATAGCGTAGAGGTCTACCTCTACTCGTTTCGTCTGTCGTCTTTTCCTCTAACCTAAAAGTAGGACATGTTAATAGATTAATATAAATATCTTCCTTTCAGTATCACACACTTCAATTATCTTTGTTCGTTGCAAAGCGTCTGGGAAAGTGTTGAGCGGTATGTTTAGAAAAATAAATAAATTTCTGTCATAAATTTCATTTTTGGGACAAGCTTTTGTTGCCGACTGTACATTTTTTTGCACAGTCGTCATGTACTCGTCCAGACAATTCTAACTACCTCTTACACGACCGGCTTATCATGTGTAATTTAGAAATTCCTATGACCACCCTGAGCCTCCATCAGCAGACCAGCTCGATGGTACTATATTATTGTATTGTCATCAGAACCAAAGGCGTATGCAAGTTTTCAGCTTTATAGAAAACCGGGAAGTGGGTCAAATTTTACTTGCAAGATTTGACCCTAACATACATAAATACATACATACATTGCAAGTTAAATAAAAGCTTGTAAAAAGAAGCAATAGATTATTATATAAGTTATACATGTTGCAGTAGGTATATGTATAGACTGGAAACAAACAATACCCAACCGCCGTAAACTATGCCGTCCACGCGGCCCACGCCGGGCCCGGTGCCCAGTTGCAATAGACTCGTAGTTAGATATTAATACAAAACGTTAATACGTTGTTACAAATGGCCGTGCAAATGCACTTGAAAGCCTTCTTTATTACGATATTAATTTTATTGCGAGTTGCACAACGTAAGTAACGAAACCATAACTAAGAAACAAAGTTGCTACGTTCGCAACAGTCGCAACCATGTTTGGCGGACGAAGCAGTACCTAATTGGAACTCGGGCCTAAAAATACTCAGTTGCCGTTGAACTGAATCGAAGCTTGTACCAAGCACATGAGTGTCTGTCTGTGTAGACCGGCGCGGCGCTCTTTATAGCAGATCGATACTCAAACTTGTACCCTCTACCATTGTCGGCTTTCGTTCGGGCCTCGTACGATGCACTATACTCTCCCGTTGGCCTCGCCAAGGCACCTGTTCAAGAACACTAACCGTAGTAGTCTAGCAGAGTGCAATCAGAAGCACAAGTTTATTTGTTGTAGCCTTGTATGTGATGGCCTCCCTCTAGATCCTCCGTCCAGGGGCTCTATTCTACCCGATAAAATATACACATGTTATCGTATTGTTTTTGACTGGGTCGTCATTACTGTCAAGTAAATAAGAGCTTTCATAACATACCATAACATGGATAACATTTCAAAAGTAATATGGTCTTAACCAGTATAATAGAGCCCCAGGTATAATGTAGCTTCCTATTTATTACGACGCGCTTAGCCTAGTAGACCAGGGTCGATAATTTTTAAAACCAAAAAAAATAATAGTAGGATGAAACCCATTAGAAAAGGAGGGGAATATTATAAAAATAAAAGGAAAAATAATTTACGGGCGATCTGAGGTCGGGAAGGGGATGGGGGTGAGTTTTTAAGGGTAAAAAACGGTTTTTCTCGATTTCCGGCAAAACTAAAAGTCCTATCGAAAAAAATCAAATGGGAAAGTTGTAGGTAATAAAAAGATCTAAAACTTTTGTATTTACACTTTTTTCACATAACCTCAAAATTTATGTGTAAAATCCAAAAAACCAAGTTTTTGGTTTTTTATTTTTATCTTTTACAAAAATTTTTTTTTTTAACGCAATTTGGTGAAAACTTACCTTTTTATGTCCCAAATACGCTGTAATTTATTTGATTAAAAATATTTATTTTTTCACCTTATTTTGAATTAATATCGAAAAAACACCCTAATTTTCAATCGAAAATTCACCCGTCAAAATATCAGCTTTTTTCAAAAAGTTGGTATGGTTTCTGTTCGTTGAAATCTCTACTTTCCGATGGTGAAAAAAAATTAATATGTTTCTACAGTAAATCTTCTCAGAAAATGCAAAAAATCAAAAAAAACTTGAATTCGAAAAATTTGAATTTTATATATTTTTTATAGATTTTTAATATATTTTTTATGTATTTTGAAATATATATTTTTTTCATGGGATTAACTAAATTTGCTAGTGCAAAATTAAGGAGATTATTATTTTTTTATCTTGTACTAAAATATCATTTAATTTCAATCTTTAGGTTATGTTACGTTAAGCATACTATTTTTTAAAGAAAATATTACGATTTTTATGTTTGAGTTGATTGATACAGATAAAAATAGAGATAGTATTTACCTTCCTATGCAGATTCGAAAAGTTTTTTTGTTTTTTTAAGTTAACTTGTCACAATTATCTTCAAGAAACTCAGCGTGCACGTGTATTTTTATAAACGATGTTGTATACTGTACTGTATTTCGAATACTGGTTAGGCTAACGGTTGTAACAGCTGCTACGAAATATATAGTATATAATAGTAGGTATGTATGTAGTAAGACCCAGACCCGCCTAGCCCCTTCCCCACTTCTCCACGAAATACCTTTTGATGGGCTACAATTTTTCGTAGGTCACTCAGGTATATCTACTCAGGTATATATAATTTATCTTAAAATAGTTATAAATAGGCATCTACGCATATAATTTAAAGAAGATTCGACCACTTTCTCCAAATATTGTAGATGTCTTATTAAATATTAATTTTATTAACTTATTTGTTTGTTAATTATAGTAGTATATTTTTATTTGCAATTTTTTTGTTATCAATGTCACATGTAATCTAACGTTTTTCGAGTAATTAAAGTGTAAATTTTAATAAATAGCTCAAAATTATTTATAATAAATAAAAAAAAAAAATCGAATTCAAGTTTTTTTTTATTTTTTGCATTTTCTGAGAAGATTTACTGTAGTAACATTTTTTTTTTTCACCATCGGAAAGTAGAGATTTCAACGAACAGAAACCATACCAACTTTTTGAAAAAAGCTGATATTTTGACGGGTGAATTTTCGATTGAAAATTAGGGTGTTTTTTCGATATTAATTCAAAATAAGGTAATATTTATAATCAAATAAATTACAGCGTATTTGGGACATAAAAAAGTAAGTTTTCACCAAATTGCGTTAAAAAAAAAATATTTTGTAAAAGATGAAAATAAAAAACCAAAAACTTGGTTTTTTGGATTTTTCACATAAATTTTGAGGTTATGTGAAAAAAGTGTAAATACAAAAGTTTTAGATCTTTTTATTACCTACAACTTTGCCATTTGACTTTTTTCGATAGAACTTTTAGTTTTGCCGGAAATCGAGAAAAACCGTTTTTTACCCTTAAAAACTCACCCCCATCCCTTTCCCGACCTCAGATCGCCCGTAAATTATTTTTCCTTTCATTTTTATAATATTTCCCTCCTTTTCCAATGGGTTTCATCCTACTATTTTTTTTTTCACTTTTTATTATTTTTAAAGGCTTCTACCCTGGTCTATAGTGGCTCGCGGGCCCGCCGCCGCCGCGACGAAGCTAACGGGCTCGCTCCAGTATGGGCCATTATTTGTGTGGGGATCGCGAGTAATTGTTTCTATACCTTTGATTTCTGTATGTATCGAAGTAAATCATACTTCAATACCCACAGTTCAAGTCAAGGCCCTAGCCTAGCCTAGGACTTAGTTCGGGACTGAGTCAAGTTTTGTTTGATTTCTCTCTAATTATTTATTTTTACTTTATTAATCCTCGACGCAAAAAGAGGAGTATAATAGGTAGAAGGTGGAGGTGGGGTGGTGAATCTGGATTTCTGTGTATCATCCTGTGGAACAGCAGGGGGCCTAACATGGCTGCATTTTGGATAAGGCATCCGTCACCTTCTGTCACGTAAATAAGTAGTAGTTAAGTTAAATATATATTTATCTACGTCAATAGTAAAAATATTCAGTAAAACGCACGTTGACTCATCGCAAAACACACATAAGGTCTATTTTGATATGATGTCTGTATTTTGATATGTTTGATATGATATGATGTTTACGTTGTTTTTTTTTGTTAGGTACCTCTTGCTCCTTAGTCATTTAGCGTACAGTAAACCTATTTTAGTATAAGAATAATTACTCACTTTCTGTCAAATTCAAATGTCAAAGTGTAAGTTAAAGACAAACCATTTACCTATTGTGATCGTCAATAAGAGGGTAAAAGCTCAAGAGTATACTTTAAAACAATAGGGCTTTAGTTTATTTCCTTCTATCGACCCTACACCTACACTACACGGATGCACGCATGATAATACAAAAAATTACATATGTACAGTGGTGGCCACATAATTAGGAACGCTAGCGTCTTTCCCGAACAATTGCCTACAAATATGACTTAACAATTTTGACCACCAATCAAAAAGTTCTTGATTAATTTTGTTGTTACTTTAGACCCTTAACTACAGTTTAAACTAATGTACAGTAAACTAATGTAAAAAACGGACATTATATATTATAGGGAATTAAAAACTTAGTGCTGACGCGTTCATAAAAAGTTGTACAACTTTGTATAAACGCCAAATATATATTTTTTAATCCTTATAAAATGAAAGAATCGTTTCAGACGGCGATAAATTGTAAATACTTTTATTAAACCTTAGAAAGTTAACGATAAGTGTAACTAAAAATAAAATTGACTAAGAACTCTTTGACAATTGTATGGGAAAACGCAAGCGTCCCCAATTATGTGGCCACCACTGTACGTCCCAAGATACAGGATAAGTGCAGTAGGGTTTCGCAAACACATCATGTGTCACGTCTGTGTACCTTTTAGTAAGTACAATCTACATTCTGCTCTATTGCCTGCGTCCTTATCCGTGGAATTAGTTTAACACTTTTATTCCATAAATTAATTGCCTTTGTTAAATATTTAAAATAAATCTTTAAACCATAATCAACCTAAACCATGACACTATACACCGCACAATTCATTTATTCAGCCCAGTGCCTCCGGTGTGGACGTGGCTCATCAACCCGTGTTATAGAACTATGGGACACCCGCGTTCGCAATTTGGAACTCGGTGTACACACTAAGTGTACGGTGTACAGTAGTGTCCTATTCTATTAAAGACTTTAGGTTAAGGCTTGCATGACACACACTTGGCCAGATATTCAGGGTTAAACGCAACATTTCGCTTGGCAGCCGCAATTCTCGCTCAACAAAATCAGAAAAAGCTTAATACATAAAACATAAGCATGGCCAGCCTCGTCGATACTGATGTCAGATGAGATCAGCAGCCAAGCAAGAATGAAACAAGGACAAAGCTCTCTGCCTCCGCTATTCGACACTAGTTAAAGGGTTATCTTACCCCAATAACATTATTGGGGCCCCTGCTAAAAGAAATGCAACATTGGTAGTATTTTCGCATGGCAGCTTTTTTACTCAAATGCTTAAAATAATATTGGTATGATATAAGTGATCATTCTATTTTCACCGTATAGGTACCAATAGTAATAAAAAATGTTTATTCCAAAATAAAAGAAACCAAGTTTTTAAGCATTTCATTTTGTTCGGCTAGATAACATCACCTTCCTTTAAAGGTAGTTATGTAAGAAATTTGCTTCCATTTGTTATAAAATAAATCATATTTTTCTTCCTGTCTGGTTGAAAATTTGAAACTTAACGACGTGTCATGTGAATCAAGTAATTGCATACCTACACTTTAGTGGTATGCATATACATATAGTCGTCCACATATGCATACCTCGTTGCACGCAGCCACAGTCGACAAACTGCGCCGTAAATAATGTATGCGGAACTATAATTAAGGCGATAATAATTCGAACACAAAATGAGTTTTGCATGCAAATGTAGGTGTTGAGCAAATATCTCAGTAAAGAGGTTGTTTGCGTTACTTGTTGGAAACTGGTGCAAACAGAACCAGTCCCTCGACAGGAAGCGGCCTCAGCCGGGCTGCCCCCCCCCCCCGCCCCCCCCTACCCCGCCCCACTCCCGCCGCACCGGCATGCCACCTGCTGCCGCCGACAACAGCCAGACAAAAGCGTGGCCTTTGAAATACTTCAGCGAGAGAACTATTGTTAACTATGCGTCGTTTTACCAGAGTTAAAAAATTGCTTTTGGGTACAATACTAATGATGTAGAATATGCCTAGTTGCAATGTAAAATGTGGTTTTCAATGTTGTCTTTTGTTGGATCCAACTTTATCATAAAAATATCATAAATAAAATCATATAATGTCGATATTGACATCGATAATAATGTTCTACTATTTGGGCAAGTTTTTAATGGTACTAATATAATATGTCTTGGCTCGAATGTGGAAACCTTTAGCATAATTAAGGGCATTTCGTACTCCTCATTTATTATGTGTGTTGAACCATAGTATTTATTAACAACGAAATAAAATAAAATCACCCCAGGTCACGTCAGCATGGCATGATCTCACCTCTAAACGTACTCCGGTCTGAGTTATATTTAAATATAATATATTTAATATGCACATTGATACTAAGAATAAAGCGACATGGGAATCATAGGAATGTATGTAGAAGATGCATAGTGGTCGGGTATAAGCTTTGCCCGTGCGCAGTAGAGAGCGGGAGTGCCTCCGCGGGAGCACAAAGCGCTCGCGGGCCGTGGCCGCGTCTCTCCGAAGAAACGATCGTAAGAAAGTAGAGCAACTCTTTTATTTATTCGGTACACAGGCGGGTGCGAGCGAGATGGACCAGTAAAACGGGCTCATTAAAATAAAAATCTGATTTTCGAGTGCAACGCGCGCGAAGTAGAATAAAAGTTTCCGACGAAATTTGCTCGAGTTATTCCAAAAAAGGCGCGCGAAACGACGCAATGAGATCGCGATATAAGTGGCGTGCGGAGAAACCGACGACCGCGATTGCCTCTGCCTTGAAGCGTTCAATGCCAACAACCCGAATCCGGGTCCGTTTTGTGTGGGAATTAGGGACAGGGGCTCATCTGAAATGTGCCGGATGATATCACTACCTTCGAATCGGACGTGTGATAACCCCGCGACACGGCGCGGTCCCCCACGCGCGTCACGCACAACACGCCGTATACTTAGGTAACATGAGTCTGAGTAACACAAAATATATTTTGTTTCTCTCTTCTTCTCTTCTCTATCTCTACAAGGCAAACAATAATTTGAAAAACGTGAATCTGATTTCATTACGAACCTACCTACTTTTCGCACTTTATGCTTTGTGTGCGTATCCAGCGGCCCTAGACAAGAAGCCTAGCGAGATCTATCCTTACCGCATCCGAAAACGATTTTCGAAAACTGACAAAGTGTATGGAATCCACATTAGTGCTTGACGCGACCGTCCGGCAGCTTACGTCAACCTTTATACATTTTAAATACCGATGATGATCTGACAATGCGTCCTATCTAGGGCCACAGAACAGGTCAGTCACCGCGTGAGTCGACGCGAGCGGACTCATTTGCCGATTGCCGCACAAATTCCGTAAATTAACTAAATCACGTCATTTTAATGTTTAAATGTTGTATGTACTTAATTCAGTAAATGTTGCTCGAAACATCGCCTAATTGTGCAAAATGTGGTTACAGAATTATTAACAAGTTTTTAGAGTTGTTAGTAATTCTGTAGCTCTGCCTACCCCACTCTGGGAATAAAGGCGTGAGCTTATTTATGTATGTATGTATGTATGTATGTTGCTCGATTCGATGCAGTTCGGCTTCGATTGCAAAAATACATTACAATTATTATTGAACCAGTGATCTCGTTTCGGAGATGAATGCGGGGCAGGCGGTCGATTTTTCAATCTCACCCGGCGACTAACGCACACCAAAATGGCTGAATCTAATAGATTTTTTTACAAGTGTATATTTTTAAATTCTCAGGCCTATTGGTATCAAACTCGAGTATCCCCAACCTAATTTAAACGAAACCACTGCGTGACCTAATGTGAAGATTACTGACTAATCATCAGTGAGATTCAAAAATCGGTTCCAACGGGGCTGCGCGCACGCTGCCTACCCCTGCCCGCGGACGCACCGCGTGCGAGCGAGCCAGGTGACGTCGAGTGCATCGCGTCAATTAATACACTCACAAAAATTGCAAAATATTAAGTGATAGGTACTTTCACTTTTACAAATCCCCTCTTGCACTATATTAATAAGATCTTTTATGAACTGAAGCTGTTTTAAGTGGTACTTTTATATACACTGAAATAAAATTCAGAGTACATTTAATATGAACATACTTACAAGTGAGCTTCGTTATTAATCCTTCTTCCACGCCAAAGCAATCAGAGCGACGGATCGACGCCATTAGTTGGCACACTAATAACGATTTTGGATTTATACTAAGGTTAGGTATAGGCAATTTGTCTTTCTTTACGTTTAAACAGTAACCTGCGAAACTGCTAAGTATAAACAGTTTATTCCGATCCTAATAAACATCTTAATACAATGGGAGTCGTTGTGAAATAGATTGAAATTACATTAAAGACGATTAAAAATTTAAACTTTACGAGTAGTTACCATACTAAAATAATGTTTTTATAACATTCATTTTATTTAATACTTCATAATAAGCTGTAAATGCTGTAATGTAGTCCCGCGTCTTAGTTGATTTAAAACTTTAAGACATTTCAAGCTCGCCGCAAGCAACGCCGCGGGACAGTTATAGTCATATTTAAGCAATTAAATATTCTTCGTTATAGTCGCTCAACTATCTTAATCGAGATATCTTATCGCCACCCTTGAAATAGGTACCGTAGATTAGTTCCGGTGGCCATCCGTGGTCTCCATCATCAGTTCCACTTAACCAAATGATACTTTCTGAATGCAAATGCTGGACTTATTACTAAAAATACTAAAATAGCTAAATGTATGCCTGTAATATTTCAGCAGTTCTTTCAATTCCTCAGGAATCCCCTCATCAGATACAGATTTGGTGACAATGGGACCACCTCGAAAGTGTACTCTATCGAAGCAAAAAAGTTTTTTTAAACTCGGTCTACAATTGACGGAGTTATCGGTGAAGAGACATAAAAAAATACCTACAGTGGAACATAGAACCTCCTCTTTTTTTGAACTCGGTTACAAATCGTGGAAATCGGAATTTATTTAGGGGCGAGGAACGTTGTCGCCCGGAGCTACATTTTTATTTAATAATGTTTGATTGACAGCTACGCGATGAACGCGTCACTGCTCGCTGCTCAATCCTTTTAATATTTTCGCAATTGTTTCAATGTTGTTGACTTCAGTAGTGTTCGTTCATGATAAATATGATAATTCCGTTAAATAAGAACAATCAACAAATCATTAAACTTGTTGAACAGGTAGTTTAAATGTTGAAATAAATGTTGAAGGTACACATACCGGAATTGAGTTTAAATTGGATTTAATTTACGCTGGTGTGTAAGTTGTGGGCCTAGGTTGCGCGGCCGGCGCTGGCGCGGCGGTGGTTTCTCTTTGTCCGCCGGAGGAGCGCTGCGCTGGCGCGGCGGCGCGCGTGAGTCGTGTGAGCGCGGTCCGGGTTGTCACGTCACGTCAATCTCGCGGAGAAACCGACTCGCACTCGACTTACTTTTATTTTACTTATTCACTTTTTGCTTCAGTACGGGTCAGCTAAATACTTTCCTACCGTCAACTTCCGTAGTTAGAATGCTGCTAAGGTGAGCCTTTTCTAATCTTTGTTATTGAAATTTAATGTCTTTGAAGTTTCAATATCCAACGGAATCCATGAATAAATAAATATTTTTGTGAAACTTCATCAAATTATAGCTGAATTCCTTAATTTAGC
Source organism: Acleris laterana (assembly GCA_963966035.1). Classification (NCBI taxonomy): domain Eukaryota; kingdom Metazoa; phylum Arthropoda; class Insecta; order Lepidoptera; family Tortricidae; genus Acleris; species Acleris laterana. The sequence goes on along the minus strand of OZ014438.1, from coordinate 71,681,350 downwards.
CTTGCGTTTGTAGTGTGTGCACCTCGCGAATATATCGAGCAGCAACCGCAACTGACATTCAAACTCGCACAAGTGCTGCATCGCGTGTTTGTTTATTGTGTGTCTAATCATTCATCGCTTTACCTTTTCTCTGAAATATCACAACCCTAAAGCATTTCTTTCAGGTTTTGACAATAAACGGCAATGTTGTAAAACGCTGACTATAAGCTGAAAAGTGCAACGCAGTGATTTTATTTTGCAGATAAAAGCAAGGTCTAGACAAGTAAGAGTTAACCTGCCAGTCAGTTTCTTTCATCGCGGAGTTCCTTATTATACCAGCGTAGTAGGTATTTAAAGCAGCTCGAGTAACAACGTGCGCGTGCGCGGTGCATGTCCGCCGCCTAGAGGCGCCAGGACCGGGAGTCCGGGACACGTCACGGACTCACGGACCGCCCGTCTTTAATGTAACATTGTTATACTTACGTCCGGTTAGTTGCGTAATCCTAATCACTGCCTACCACACCATCTCGTCATCGTATCATAAGCTATTTGCACTGAACTATTATAAGCTTAGCTTAATTGACTGACTGACATTTCAACGCGTCGCGCATACCACTGGCGCTATAAGTCTGGGATTTTATATTATTTCCACTAACACTATTTGATTTAAAACGTAAATAACTACTTGTTGATCATGAACGTCAAAATTATATTGTAGTGACAATAAAAATAAAAACTATGTTTGGAAACATTCGATATCTCTTATTATCGTCGATTATAATTTTTTCTCTGAAATGAAATGAGCTGTCAGGATAAAACTTCACATAGTCGTACAGCTCGACCAACTTAACTGTGGAACGAATTAACTACACTGAAACGACGGTGACTCCACCTTTCAGTTCACAGATAAAGTTGGTCGAGCTCACGTCGAGCTGTAGCATCCAGCGACACAATTTAAAAAATAAGAAATTTTATTCATTTATACCGGTATATATCATTGAGTCTTTCTTCTTTCTTTTATCCTATTAAGTTTGACACCTATAGATGGAGCTATGAACGTATAAATTGAATTGAATTAAAGTGAGAAATTATTAGAGAGAAAGCTCTAATTTAACAATTCTAACAAAAAGTTACCTTTTAAAAACCTGCCTGGATACGAGTATGTTGATATATCGTCTAGGTATTATAAAATATATTTTCTGCCATTTTTGATTTATATTAAATTGAACTCTCAACCCTCGTGGCTAAGACGAATCTAACGCCATCTTCTTGTCCAAATCGGGGCATTCGTTCAGCCTATACAATCTAGTCAATGAATTCAAAATAAATGTAATAACTAAATCGTGTAGTCGAGGTTATTGTCTTACGCTACAAGTTTCAAATCGGGTGCTGAGAGCTTTTGCGCGGGAGAGGGTTAAATGGTAATCTTAAGCGGCTTATTTTTAATATAATGACAAAGCAGCATTTGCAGCAGGGCTTTACTAGAATTGTAATATTTCATACAAAGAAGACGTCGTAGGTTAGGAGCCTACGGCACGCGAGCTCAACTTGCACTTGTCCGATTTTTTTAGGCTGCGGCGCTAAGCAGGCGCCGCCCCCGCACGGCGCGCGGCGCGGCGTGGGCGCCGACCGCAGCGCTGTGGCGTTATTTCACGGAATCGATAGACTCGTGTTTGATGAGACCAAATCGTCGAAGTATTTTTTCTGTGACTATCACGGTAGGTAGTTGAAGACAGTGAATAAATGTATGAGCAATAATGAATTGACTCTAAATTAGGAGTTCCGGTGACTCTCCATGGATTGACGAAATTTAAATGCGACTGCCCCTGAAATCAACACTACGCATAAAATGCATTAAAAAATCGGTTAACAATTTGAGGCCAGATTTGAGGAACTGAGTCACAGCGCTTAAAGAAAAACAGACGAGTCGAGAACCTCCTCGAACCGTTTTTGAAATCGGTTGAAAAATAAGACCCTAGTAGTAGATATTGCGTGTTTATATTCCGGTAAATGTAATTTTTTTCTAAAGCTGCATACAACCTACACATATGTTTTAGTTTTTTTTTGTCCAATTGTCACATTACTCGTACAGAGATTCCCATTAGTTTAGGACAAGATCACTTTAAGTTCAGGACCTATTTATGTTATTTCTTAGGTTTGTCAGAGCAAAGGCGAGTGATATGGTTTATATTTGCGAAGATACAATTAAAAGTACCTACCTGTCTACACAGTAATGTTCATCAACTGGTCTGGTAATCAAAGGCTTATTCAACTTTTAGTTTTAACGATGGACTACGCTTCACTACCACAGGCAAAAGACCAAATCATTGTGGTTCATTTCGTAAATATTCTTCACAAAAATATGAGCTTAGCAGAGCAATCATATTGCGTTGCTGAGGAGGCGGCGTGGAAGCAGAAAATTAAAAATAAGGTGTAAATTATACACAAAAACTAAAACTGCTTCACCGATCAACCGAAATTAATATTTATTTCATCCCTGAATTATTTCAAAGCTATTTTCCCTTAGTTCTCGGTAAGGTACATTAAGTTTCGACTAATATTTTACTTTGAAACGTTTTCCTGCTCAACATCGTTCTTCGTTTTTTTTAATTCGTTATATTATCATTGTATAATATCATAGTCAATATTTAAAAACGACTGACTTTTGAGTTTGTTGCGGAGTTTCTTCTCAGCAGTGGTCTCTTGTGAAGCGCTAGTAGATTTTTCGCGTGTAAAAGTGCCCGTGCGTCCGACTTACTGAATAAACATATTTTATCTTTGTAATCTCAATATAAATTTACTTAATATCCCGTCGTACGCTTACATTAACACATAGGTACACTTACACATTCATTGGTACTTGAGTTTGGCTCCGAGCATAAATAACGGCCTCTTTACATTCCGTTGCCCAAAAATACCATTTTGATTAACACTTGTAATATTAATATTGAGTAATGGATTTAAGTAGATAACGTTCGTACAATCGATGGCTATAGTTTAAGTCACCAGCATAAAGCTACAAGTAACGAGGTACCGGTGTCAAGCGTCGATGCTTACCGCCACGTCGACGGGCCTCGGCTCGGTGCTGTCCGCGCGGCTGTAACTTGCGGCTGCACACCTCTAGAGGCTTGCACTGGCTATAGTGTTTAGTAACCTCATAAAGTCGGCCACGACGCAAACGGATGTCTCTCGGCAAATGCACAATCACACTAACACAAACTCTCACGAATTTTTCTCCCAACGCTTTCACGTCTTCCACTAATTATTATCCACTTTATCGGGCATCTTCAATTTGATTTACGGTCTAGCTCTCACACAGCCCAATTGGTATACTTTTTCTTTTCGGTAAGGTGATTTAAGTGTAGGTACCTTACATAGAAGTGATGCTATTCCAAGCCGCTTCGACCTCCTTTGACAGTGCTCGTTACACGCGAATCGTTTTTCTACAACTGCTATAGCTATTCATTAGCGCTGACCAGACCGAGCGCGGCGCGCTCGCCGAGCGGCCGCCGACCGCCGAACGCCAATCGCCGACCGCCGACCGCCGACCGCGACCGCGATCGCCGATCATGCCAAGACTGCCGACTCACTCAGACGGACCCGCACCCCCACAATGTACTAAAATTCTAATGACCAAGTTCACTTTAATTAATTACAGCCAAACTACGCCGCAGACATTATTCGTCGTTAAGTTAATTTGATCGTAAATTTAGAAAGTTTTACAAGCTATGTGCTGGTTATAGTGAATTATTACAAATATAAATCAATTGCATTTTATCGATGTACCCTTAAAGTACGTTTTCACTCTGAGTCGTAAACTTCTCTGAATACACATGATTAGATTAATCGTATTACGGCAACGCTTTACGAGACGGCTGTTGCCTCGGCGTATGTCGGTACCATACGTGTCAGAGACTTGCAGGGAGTCGGAGTCGTGGTCGTCAACACTTTCAAGAAAGTCAACGCCGCCCAGGAGTAAGGAGGATCGTCAAGGTACTAAGGTATCCAAAAATAAGAATGTAAGTATGTAAAAACTTTAATGTAATCAAATAATTACTTTACTTACACAAATTTTAAAATTACAGAGATGAAAATAGTATAAAGGCGAACTTATCGCTTTAAGAGATCTCTTCTAGTTCTTTACATTTTTGAATGATTTGAATTGCATTTATTAGTTATGTAAGACAATACAACAGTTCATAACTTATAATCCAGAAACAACAAATGACAAATGCGGGTACTTCTTAGCGCAGTCGAATAATTGATCTGACCATGCTTGGTACTTACACAAGAAACTTAACGTTGTAACATAGTAGGTATGTACTTTAGTCATTTAGTTGCGTATACGCCTGTATGAAGAAATGTAACGCCCAAATAGTAAATTGGCCGGTAGGCGTTTTAAACAAATAAAATGTTTCAAACATTTTATAAAAGTTTATAATTTTTTAACAATTTCAAGATCAGTGATCCTTTTAACAATAGTTATGCCTTAAAATTAGTTTACTTAGAGATAAAATAAGAAAAAGACAGCGCTAAAAATGATTTATTTAACATAATCATAGCTCAAGACGGATCTCGGTCGGTTGCCGGTAAATGTACCAATTCGTACTTATCAATACCTACGGCATGCTAGCAAAGTTGACCTCGATAACTTCATAATAGCTACTCGACCGGACACTAAACGGATACATTGCGGGCATTATATTTCAGTATGCGTACCTACCTTGATTGAAGGAGCTGTCACCAACATAGGTAGGTGCAATACATAATTAATGGCATAATGGCCCTTTCCGAGACGTAATAACTACTTAATAAGACATCTTTACCGGATTATCAGTTTCACGCTTGTGTCCACGCAAAGTAGCAAAAAATATTTTCATCTCTCTAGCTCGGAAAGCCCTTTATGTTTGTTTGATATCTATTGAGAAAATCGCTTTTTATCCACATGTGAATAAAGAGTTTTGACATTTGAAGGCAGCTTAAGTGATATTTGACAGCTAACAAAAAGAAAAAACGTTAAAAGTGCTGAATTTTTAACATCACAATTAATGAATTGCATCGAGTAAAACACACTAACAACAAAACAGAACAGAACGAGTAAAACAGTCTTACAACTTTATTTTAATTCATAAATATCAGCATTGAGCATTTTACACTCTTGTTGTAAAAACGGATAAAATGTTCTGACAGTCCAAGTAAGTCGATGTGCGAACAAAACGCATCCGAAATAATAAAATAAAACTTATGTCAAAACTTTTCAATTAAGCCGTCAACGTTAAATATTCGCATGTTTTTCTAATTTGTTTTGTTATTAAAAATTTGTGATCGTGTGGAATTACGGGAAACAAAATTGATAGTACAAACCCTTTTTCTCATTTTCCTCGCTGTAAGTAGTGAGGTGATAAGTTTTGTGTTATACACGGATGAAAAGTTATTTTACGTCTCGTGTGTTGAAACACTCGCTACTCTCAGGATTCTATTTTTGAATCTATTTAGGTCTATCATAGACTCCTTTCGCTAGCACGTGTTTCAAATGAACACTCGCAGGTAAAACACAACTTTCCCCCTTGTATAACAAATAACTATTATAGGTTAGGTTCATAGTTACAAGGATGAATTTATATTTTTACCTAGACTGTCGGTATAATTAAATTAATATCTTCACAGGAATGTGGTGGGCATGAAAAACTAAACACCCGGTTTACCCGGCTCCGGCAGGCATTATATTTACCTACCGCCCATTGAAATGTCCCCGAGTTACACGGGCATGTGGATAGAAGCATATTCATAGTAAGCCGATGTTTGAACAATTTGCATAATTTAAATAAGCTCATTGACTGTACATGCAAAAAGTTTATCAGCATATCGAGTTTGCGGGAAAATTAAGACCTTTAATCTGAGAGGATTTGCGTACCGAAGTATTAGAAAACGAATGCGTACAGTTGCTTTCGTTAGTCTATACGTAAATAAGTAGAAAAGTTGAAAAGTTTAGGCTACTTTAGGTTGAAAAGGTTATCACGTATATTTAGCCAATGTTGGGATATCCTAGTAAGTATTATTATTTTGCATACATGTGTCAGCAGACCCCGAATGTCAGGAGAGCCTCAATGAGTCTGCAGCTAGTGCCTATAAGACGGTCAACAGAGCTTGTACAAAATATTAAAGTAGCCTAGGTCCGTATATTTGCCAAGTGCGGTGCGTCACGTCCCGACTTTCCTCGGTTGTCTCTCAAGGCGTCATCGGCCGCGCCGCACGTGTGATGCAAGGTTACATTAACCGTAACGCGCCGTGGCCGCGCGGCACGCTATCCGTGTGCGTCTACGCCGATAGCGAAGAGTCCACCGGCGGCGGCGCGCGTGAGACCCTATTCTACTCGTATCTTGAGCCAGTTGCTAGCCTCAGCCTATCGTTTGTATATGTGGTCTACGTAGATCCCTTGTTGATTAGTTGCAGCTCTCCAGTCATTACAGTAAAGACGCAGCGCTAAGTTATTTTTCATCACACTTGCTCGTAAATAGTGTCCTAACATGCTAGAAAAATCGACCGTAAATCCAAAATAATACCCGCGGGCCTTTTTTTACCATTACGTACGTAACGTGCGTAATAGCTTTTTTTTTTAAATATTATACGTGGACACAAACTATCACAATACGTCAGGACCCCAACTCTTGTGCCATTCGATATGAACTTTCATTCGAGATGAAATGTCAGTTGCATACAATTTCCTAAAAATCTCGCATATAAACTATTGATCTCGACTGTCACTAGAATCGGACTCCGAACCCGTTTGACATTATCTGTGGTAAGTCACAGACAATGATGTAGTCTGCCGAGACATATCCTATAATCTGTGGTCTGCCGCTAATAAGTTAAAAATATGATCTTTTGTCTGATTTTATTTCATTTCCTCGCAATTGTGATGAAAAACATTGTATGTTACACGGGTGGTAAAATAAATACAAACCTCGAGTCATTAAAGCCCTCAGCCTTCGGCTTTGGGCTTCTAACAGACTCTCGTTTGTAATTCTTTCTTTACCACCCTTAATACACAATGTACTATTGTTAGTTACTTTTGACTGCGATTGACTGAGGAAACAAAACGCATTATGTAAATGAATTTGATGTATGTAGGTATGTATGTAAACTCTTTATTGCTAAAACATTACATCTTTCTTTTGATAAGTTGTTTCTGACATCGGTCTGGATCTCTATCAGTGTCTCTATTATTCCAAATACATAGGGTACCTATATTAGTGTAAGAATTCTAATATTGCTATGTCCTATTTAATGGCTTTTGTGCTTATAATTTATTTTACACTAGCTTCTGCCCGCGACTCCGTCCGCGTGGAACTCGTTTATATCGTAGCTCCATACAAATTTTCACCCTCTATTTCACCCCCTTCGGGGAGGAATTTCGGGAAATAAACTATTTTATGTCCTTTCCCAGGATTCAAACTATCTTTGCACCAAATTTCATCTAAATCGGTTTAGCGGTTTAAGCGTGAAGAGGTAACACAGACAGACAGACACACTTTCGCATTTATAATATTAGTATGGAAGTATGGATAGGTTTGATTCTTTCTTGAAGTATTTATACCATGAACCTACCACAACGCGTTCTTAGTAAACATGACGTAAAATAACCTATCTTGCATGGCTGGTAAAGCACATGACCGGTTCTTAGGATTGCGTAGTCAAACTAGGAATCCTTATAGTTTCGCCATGTCCGTCCGTCCGCAGCTTAGCTCAGAGACTCTTAGTTCTAGGAAGCTGTAACTTATCATGGATATACATACTTACCTACATATTAGTCACGCCGATAAAGTGGTAAAATAAAACCATGCAAATTTCTAATTTCTTTGAGCGTACCTCCCCCGTACACAAAAATTCTGACTGACGATAAAGTAATTGGGTAGGGATTAGAAGCACGGTGTCGAATGTTCAATAGGCAAAGCGCAATGATTGGCTCGTGTTGATATTTTTGGGATTCCGTAATTCCCATGCGTAGGATCACTTGCGTGCCAATATGTCCGTCTTTTTTAAAATTTCTCTGACAACTTAATAATCTACCATAACCTTAATATAGCTATGGCGATATGGTTTGTGTAACAAAGTGGAATAAAGGCTTTCTGGGTTTGTTTTAGGAGGCAAATTGGGCAAGTAAACAAAGACCCCTGTCATAAAACAAATATATTATTTCATAATTTTAAAAGACATCGTTTACAACATTTTAAAGGAAATGTACACACATTGAGCATTTGCCCTGATCTCGTTAACTACCGTGCCTAAAAGGACGATTTTGTAGTACTCACAGTTTTAAGGAAAACCTAAGGAAAAATCATATAAATCTCACAACGTAACATTATTAATTTTAAGTAAACGACAGCAAACATGGAAACTGGAAGTTTGAAATACCTACAGAACCCTCTTCAAGCAATTACGAACCGCCTTTGACCGGTTTTATTTAGCACTTTACTTCATACAAAAATGAACAATAGTACCTAAGCGCTAAGAGTTAGTATAGCTGTTTATTGACGAAAGTAACCGCAAGAGATGCTTGACCGAGAAGATTGTGAAGTCGCGTCCGGCGAGTACTTGTCTAGCGGCAGGCAGCTCGGGGTGGGCGGCGGCCAGGCGGCCCGCTCACGAGTGCCTGATACCGGTGCCCTAATCTAGGATACGATTGTGAAGTCGCGTCCGGCGAGTACCTGTCTAGCGGCAGGCAGCTCGGGGTGGGCGGCGGCCAGGCGGCCCGCTCACGAGTGCCTGATACCGGTGCCCTAATCTAGGATACGATTGTGAAGTCGCGTCCGGCGAGTACCTGTCTAGCGGCAGGCAGCTCGGGGTGGGCGGCGGCCAGGCGGCCCGCTCACGAGTGCCTGATACCGGTGCCCTAATCTAGGATACGATTGTGAAGTCGCGTCCGGCGAGTACCTGTCTAGCGGCAGGCAGCTCGGGGTGGGCGGCGGCCAGGCGGCCCGCTCACGAGTGCCTGATACCGGTGCCCTAATCTAGGATACGATTGTGAAGTCGCGTCCGGCGAGTACCTGTCTAGCGGCAGGCAGCTCGGGGTGGGCGGCGGCCAGGCGGCCCGCTCACGAGTGCCTGATACCGGTGCCCTAATCTAGGATACGATTGTGAAGTCGCGTCCGGCGAGTACCTGTCTAGCGGCAGGCAGCTCGGGGTGGGCGGCGGCCAGGCGGCCCGCTCACGAGTGCCTGATACCGGTGCCCTAATCTAGGATACGATTGTGAAGTCGCGTCCGGCGAGTACCTGTCTAGCGGCAGGCAGCTCGGGGTGGGCGGCGGCCAGGCGGCCCGCTCACGAGTGCCTGATACCGGTGCCCTAATCTAGGGTACGATTGTGAAGTCGCGTCCGGCGAGTACCTGTCTAGCGGCAGGCAGCTCGGGGTGGGCGGCGGCCAGGCGGCCCGCTCACGAGTGCCTGATACCGGTGCCCTAATCTAGGATACGATTGCTTCCTTTTTCTAAGTACTCCTGATTGGTCGTATTCTTATTTTGAAAACATTCTTGTTTCGTCCATTTCCGTTTTAGAAATATTTCTTGTTAGGACACAGTAGAACTACCAAGTTACACTATACTATGCCTATGACCTTGGTTGCATAATGGAAATACATTTAAAGTTTATGAGAAAGAGAAAATTATTATTTTCAAGAAATCAAATAAATTAAAAAGAAATAACATCACCAAGAAACTTAGATATTTCTAGGAGACAAAATCTTACATAAGTTGACCCAGCCCACCCATAATTCCCATAAACCATTTTAAATCATATTACTGACCAACTGATTTTACTACCTACCTCCTATATGTAAATTTTAGGTCGAAAACGGAAAACTGCGAAACTAGAATGTGTAGACAAGAATACGACGAAAAAGGTAACAATCAAGGATACTGGATACCAGTTTTTGACAACATTTACTTTACTATTTTAAATAATATGTTAAAAAAATCTGTCATCGAGGTGTTGTTATACTCTATAAGGTTCTCAAAGGTTGCACGCTCACTCTACCTAATTGAGAAACACGCCCAAAAACGTTTGTACGCCCTGACGGGACAACTTCATCTGATAAATGATAATTTGTCCCTCGAGTTGAATGAAAGTTAAGAAAAGAACATGGCAGGTCAATGGTCCTAGACAGGGTGCATTTGGTGAACTTTATTACTATCCAAAATGGCGGATTGACGTAAGCTGCCTGATGGCCGCGTCGCCGGCAAAGCCAATTCCATGAGTTCTGTCAGTTTTCCGAAATCGTTTACGTTAGCGTAAGGCATCTTGTCGAGCGCCCACTTAAGGCTCAATATTAACTAACAAATATTTGCAATTCTTTTTTGGTTACTGTTTGAACGGAAGATAATTACAAGATTTTACCCTGGTTTCATATTATTATGAATTATGATGATAGCGAGAATGGCCTACGAGTATAGTTACGTTTACTTACTGCACCGGGGTAATTCGCCTAGGTGCATCGTACACCACAGGCACATTTAACTCACTGGTTGTTTTTTTTTTACTGAAGGGAGAATGTAAACTTTATTCACCCAACGCAACACCAAACTTCGTATGAAGCACCAGGAGCAATTCTTACTTTAAGCTATACTTTTATAACTTTAGTGACCGAAAGGTGCATTAACTATGTTTACTGATGAGTGATGACATTACTCACTGCAATCGTGTCTAGGAAGGAAGGGAGGGGGACGAAGGCCTTTCCGAAAATATACTGGCCCGCAAAACTAAGTATAACACTTTTAATTAAAATTTCATTGAAAGTGTGATACTTAGTTTTGCGGGCCAGTGTACAATAAAAAATAAAGCACTTTATAAAGATTTTCAGATTGAGCCGCCGCCCGTTACCGGTAGGGCGATTTTACCACCGAAGAGGAATAAAAATTCAAATTCAAAATTCATTCAGTAAATAGGCCACATGAGGGCTCTTTTACACGTCGGTAATAGGAAATCCTGATGAAGCAGGTGAATGTTATTTTAAGTTGTACCAATATGACACTAAAACGCTTCTAGGTTTTATCCCGTGTCTCTGTTTTATCTATTCACCGTCACTAGGGAATGCAATTACCGGCCAAATTTGAAAACCGCTCTTTGTACATTTTTACCGCTAATACCGGTAAATTACCGGTAATCACATTGTTAAAAAGAAAATACTCGGAATCTTATATTTTGGTACCAAAAGCACTTTTAAAACACATTTTAACATATCAGTCAATCTTCTATTCTTGAAATTGTTTAAATAACTCCCTACCTAGTAGTCACGGCAACGTCAAACTTCATTTTCTGGTCAACAATCAACTTTAAAATATAAAATAAACGCTTTTACTTCTATACACCACAAAATACTTGTACCTACATCAAACAATCGAAAGTATGAAACCTATAGAATATGCAAACATAAGGTTGACGATTTTTTCCTAACTTAACTATTGGATAGGCAGGTACAAACAGGTAAGTCGGTAGCGCGATCGATAACACTAATAATTCATAAGTCAATAAGTATAAATAGTTAGTTAGAGTTTTATTCTGATATTTGCAACAGAATTTGCACGTACAACGTAGTTTTCCGATTTTTTTTCCTTTTAATACCATTCGGTAAATTACCGGTAATCTCTAAAATTTACCGGTAAAGTACCGACGCCAGACTGGGCCGGTATTACCGGTTAACCTGTAATCCGGTTTACCGGTTTGCATTCCCTATTCGGATGGTGCCAATGGTGCAGCTCACAGTTAAATCTTAGCATTCTAAGCCCTGCCCTTTCTAATTGAAATCACTGATAGGTATGCTTAACACTACATTCCGATAATAAAAAAAAGTTCAAGTGAAAAAGGTATTGCGGCGAATGATATCAATTTGAAACGATAGTAGAGCAAAATGACACGTGGGCGCGGTGCGGGCGGGGCGCGGGCACGCCGCGGACCGGATCTAGCCTGCGATAGAATAAAGCACGCTCGCAGCGCTGGTGCGGACATGGCGTGGTTGCAGTTTTTTACCACTAGTTTTGGACAACGCAAGCTTCAAAAGTACAAAGAGTCGGAAAGAGATTCTGTTTGGGTCCATCGCGTCCTTGTGTCAAAAACGCTCTGTATGTGTGTAGTTGCCAGTGTTGCGATGGGCCCGAAGCGCGGGCTCCTTCATTCATTGTGGCTGTGACCACAATGGTATCATACCTTTGTAATGTATTTTTAGTAGGTACCTATAAAGTGAAAAAGAAAAAATTGAAAAAGTTACGAGTAAGTAGGTACCTACATAAAACACTTTGTCACACTCGTAGCGGAGCCCAGCCCAGAGCAAGTTTTAATTAACGCTTTTTAAGAGATATAACAGTTTGTTTGTTTGTTTGTTTGTTTGGTTTGTTTTGTGTGTACGTTCCACAGCCTGGTTAAGGTTTGGATCAGGACTAAGATGCTCACGCGGCGCGCGCCGGCCCGGGAGAGGCGCGCGCCGAGCCGCGGCGCGGCCACTGCACCCGCTTCGATTTCACTTTTATTAGCAATCCACTTAATTGGATACCACAGTTGCGGTTTCATTCATTTTGCAGATTCATCCGCGACGGTTTTGTTCGGTATTACATTTTTATATTTGAATTGAAGGGTTTTAATTTCAGTTTCATCTACTTTAAAGACTCAGAAACGTAACCGATTCGGTGGCGATGCTAACTTGAAACGAGTGACGTGCCCGAACAGAAACGGACATTCGCCATTAAAGCATTTAGCTACTTGGGTAGGTACATACCCGTACTTGTAAATTATTATGATGAATACAATTTTGATGAGCTTGCCCGACTTATAAATGCAAGTTGCTCTCTGAGAGCCGGGTTCTCTATGTATTAGGTATCTGTCTGCGAGTTCTATGACGGAGCATCGCTTCAGGACGGCTCGACCGATTTGACTGATGGTTATTTTTGTTGTGTTCGTAATTTTCAGGACAAGGTTGGTATAAAAGAGCAAATTTACCCGGGAAACACCGGGAATAAGAGTATCTAAAAAAAAAGAAATTGTGAACACTTGAGAATAACTAGACAGATTTGGATAGTTGATTTTGGGGTTCCGTACCTCAAAAGGAAAAACCTATTGTAGAATAACTTTGTTGTCCGTCCGTCCGTCCGTCCGTCCATTCGTCTGTCTTTAAAGACCCTTTATCTCGGGAACGCGTGGAGGTATCGTTGAAATTAAAACTATATGTATACTCAGGTTTACAGTCCATTTAAGTTGTGATATAACCAAAATTCAAAGTCGACGTAAATAAAAATACTTACGGCCTTTTATACCGCAAAAATTTCTAGGGTATTTTCCGTTGGCCTAGAACTATGAAGTTTGGCAAGTAATACCGTCTTACACTACAAGTATAGGGAAAAATCTGAAAACTATACCTACATATGTAATTAAATCTCAAAAAAACAGGGTCTTTGTGCAAAGAACGGCGGTCCAAATTTTGAATTGAGTTAACCGTGTCATGTCTGGTATCGTATGAAAGGGCTTTATTGGCACATGCTTAAACAAATTTTTCATTATTTTTATGACGAAGAATAAAAAACTACCTACACATTTGTACGGAACCCTCGGTGGTCGAGTCCGACTCGTACTTGTCCAGTTTTTTGATGTTGGTAATGGTCATGCGAAAAAAAAAAATAGGGCAACGTCTAGCGCGTCTGCGCCAGTACGTATGTATTATGGATATGATTGAGACAAAGTGCGACTAAAATGCTCGTAAGTATTGACATATGCATTTAAATCTAAAAGTATACCTAGTTACAGTCTTGTCAACACTTGTACTTATTGGTTGTTTAATTAAAGTTGTACTTCTGCGCAAGTGAGGTACTAATTAGCGTGTAATGTGCCTTACATACTCAAAAAGATATCGTTAAGCAAGCGCACCAAGCCGAGTAAAATTTTGCAAACTTCCATTTAAGCAATGACCTCATGTTAATGGCTTGCTGATAACTTAATGAGCAAAATTATGAGAAGGTCCATATTGTTGAAATTACCAAAAAATATACAAAACGATTTATATACCTACTTGTAGATAATAATATTATTATGTACAGTCGAAGACATAAATTGATGAACAGATCCAAATTTTCAAAACACCTGCACAATGTAAAGTTCCATATGTCGCTGAACAAATTGTTGATCAAATCTATGTGAACATTGCAGAATGTCAAATGTTAGTAAACAATATTTTATCAAAAGTTGCTGGACTTTATAAATCTACATAATTAGATTATCATTGATGGCAACGAAAGTCCATTAACACATACTTACAAAACACCTGCACACTATAAAGTTTCATATGTTGCTGAACAGACAGTGCCGATTTGAGTCATAGATAATAAGATTAATAAGAGTGCGAATGGTTTCGGTCTTTCGTTTTGGGAATGAAGTCAATTGTAGTGCCATTGTTTTTTAACTTATTCGCATAATACTCGTGTTGCCAAAAAAATTGATTGAATAGAGTTTTAATTTTAATTAGGTCGGAATAGCTATGTAAAATATAAAATGCCCGGTAGGCTGACACTGACTCTTTTTCAACTTGGCTGATGGTCTCCCGTCTGTTTTGATTATCATTGTTATCGTTATCACATCACTTGATCTATCACAATGACTTTTTAATTAAACTCTAGTTAGTAGGAATAGTAGGTACGTGACTAAAGTGTTGATTTTCTACTTGTACGAGTATATTAATATACGGAGTTAATTCTACGTCTATTGCAGGCGTAATCTATACTCCTTGCCTTTTTTCCTCTGCCACAAATGGCCTTTATTTTCTTAAATAATTGATTCGTAATTTAAATTTCACATGTCATAAAATTTGTCAGCTGGTTATATGAAAGATCTAATATTGCAGTTGCAAAATTACATTGCGAAGATAATCACATCTTTAGACATAATAATATCCTATAATTTGTGATCACGATGTCATACAATATCCACATTCAAGAGCATGATCGCCACAGGATTATTTTACTCAAAGAGCAAGGCCTCACCATATCTGATATCGCATTACAAATGGGAATTTCACGAACCACCGTATACCTGTGGATCAGACGTTGGGCGGATGTGGGTAATGTTCGTGAAATAAAAAAATCTGGAAGACCTAGAAAAACTACGCGTCGCCAAGATTCGAACATCATAGATACTTATAGGCGGAATGGATTTATGCGGACTAGAGAAGTAGCACTGGCGAATAACATTTCAATGATAACGCTTAGAAGACGTCTACACGAAGCAGGGATTCACTTCAGAGTACCAGCAAGAAAGATTAAATTGACAGCCAGACATAAATTACTGAGATTACAATTCGCAGAGAGATACTTAAATTACGATTTCTCAAAAGTAATCTTTTCAGACGAGAAAACATTCAAGTCATCCGAAAATGGGCGGATCACGTTATGGAGGCTCAATAAAACACGGTACCATGAAAATAACATAATTGAGAATAGATCAAGTGGTAGGATTTCTGTGGGGGTCTGGGCCTGGATGTGCAGTAGCGGCCCTGGAGAGTTGGTTGACATAGGATCACGGCTGAGTGTTGGGTACAAAGAAATACTTAATGACGTATTACTACCGACAGCAAAAATCGTGATGCCAGAAGAGATACTCGATTTTATACACGACAATTGTCCCATCCACAAGGCACGTCTTTGTAGAGCATGGTTTGCAGAAAAAGTGGAACAAATACACGAAATTGATTTCCCGCCGAAAAGCCCCGACCTAAACGTTATAGAAAATCTATGGGGGCTTATGGTCCAAGCTTGGGACCCCGATACTCCTCGCACTAAACAGAACATATTTAATCATGTGATGGAATGCTGGGAGGAGTTCAGAGGAAAACAATTTTGCGAGAATATGGTAAATTCAATGCACGAGCGTTTGCAAGCAGTTATAGACGCGAGCGGTGGGCACACGCGTTTTTAATTTAAGTTTATAAAATGGTTGCGTAAGAATATTTATTTTGTTGATATAGTTATAAGCAATATTTAAGTTGATTTATTTTTTAAGTCATTGTTAAAAATAAACTTAGTTCATTTTCAGCACTTTTTTTTAAATTATTCCTAATTCGAGTTCAAAAAATAACTTTAACAAAACCCACAAATAGGCTTACTCTGAAAGTAAGCTAATGTAAGCCCTTTCTTTCCCTGGATACTACTGGGGGATTATTATGATTTTTATGATAAAGCAATGCAGTTCAGTTAACGCTGAGAGAAAAGGACAGCTATATAACACTGCTATAGCTCTCTCCTTTACGCTCGCCGTAAATTAACTGCATTGCAATGTCATAATAATAACCCCCTGATTATTAAAACAAGGGGTTTCAGATAGAGAGTACAGAAATATGAGGTCAAGGTGGGCTAAAATAAAACTACAATAGACAACTTCACAAAAATGACCCATCACTGGCTCTATCACTTCTGGTAGCGCCACGCAGTGAAAGAAAGGGCTGGAACTGCTACTGAGCTAAACGCTTTATATTGGACACAGACATTCATACACACATTGCGGTAATGAAAAGCATTTTTAAAATAGGTAACAATTATTCCTTACAGACCCACCGTACCACTAAACCGTACCACTGGTGTTACTATAACCAATTATTTCTATTAAAATCGAATTTAACAGAGTCGACGGAGCTCTGCTGTCGCAGAGCTCCTGTTTCTGGGTAGTTTGGCCCTCCGGGCCTGCTGAAGAACTAACAAAACCTAAACCTGCCTCATATTTATGATACTAATTTTGGTCAGTGGTACGGTTTAGTGGTACGGAGGGTCTGCACCCCAATTATTAAGTATAAATATCAAAGTGTTGAAATAACGTCCAGCTAATTTTGGACTTCTTCGTGGAATTTTAGCGTACAGTGACTTTTGGATTATTCCATCGAGTTTAAGTGTCCAGCGACTTTTGGCGACTAGCGTTTAGGGACTTTTGAACTTTCATAACGAACAAGGAGTTTTGAACATACCTTTGTATATTAACATATGGAGAGTTCTCGTGTACAGTTAAATTCGTAGCTTTGTTTTGTTTAGCGACTTATGTCTTTGACTTATTTCGAATTATTTATGTAAGAAGGTAGTTGAAATGTGTAAGTTGGCACGGAATCTAAATCGAGCTCGCTATCCACCCACCTCCAGGCTTTGGCTTACTCGAGGCTCCCGCAGATGAACAGTTAACACTCCTGCACTCCGGTCCCCAATATGCCCGGCCGGCTGCAGCAGCTCAATATCTACAGTCTACATAAATCGAGCTCGCTATCCACCCACCTCCGGGCTTTGGCTTACTCGAGGCTCCCGCAGATGAACAGTTAACACTCCTGCACTCCGGTCCCCAATATGCCCGGCCGGCTGCAGCAGCTCAATATCTACAGTCTACATAAATTACAAAATGTATGAAACTGTTTGTCTTTGTTCTAAAACGATCAAACGGCAGGCCAAAATCGGCCAGCGAACTGTTATTCTGTAGGACCCTATAGATATACAATACTCACCTAGTCTAACTAGTCCCAGAAGTGGTACCTCCGTAGGGCAAAGTTCTGTCTGTTGTAAGAAAATACTTATAATTATGGATTAATTAGACTTTCTGTGCTTTGAATTCGATAGCCGTCGTACATTTCATGATACCATGAAGCATAACATGAACCACACAAAATAATAACAACGCCCACAACAATGCTCTAGTTTACCCAAAGGTCAACTGGTAGAGAATGCCACTGGGCATTCAATTCATCTTTCGTAGTACTCCATTTAATTTTTTTTCTGCTTTAAACACTAATTAAATAAATAAATTAAACCACTTAATGATATGGGTAACACCGATCTTGGTATTACCCGTACCATTAAGTGGTTTTATTTATTTATTTAATTAATGTTTACGGCGATATAAACACACAATATATTTATACTATACTTCGATCGTCTACGGCGTACCTACTTATATGTATACATAATATATACATTGGATCTCATCATAGGATTATCAAAGCTAAACGATTTTCTAAAGGATGCATGGATTCAATATAAAACCAAGTTTATTTTTAGCTTGCTCAAGATTACCACCGACTGGCAAAATATAACCGATGTTTGTGCCTAAGCCTCGCTCTTAATCCCACAATCCAAAGGTGAATCAAATATATTAATGGCGTTTTGGCTCCTTCCGTGTAGGTATAGACTTTGCGACGACTAGGTACGCTAATTTAAGGTCACTCGTTTAAAAAGTTAATTTCAACAACAAAAAACTAAACAAGATTGTAAAAAGTACGTACTAGGTAATAAGACTAATAAGTAAAGCAACAGTAGACTGCATACAAGCTTAGCCACTATTTTACTACCGCTTCATAGTTTTAGAGATCACAATTCTATCAGACCGACAAAATCTGTGTGGTGTATGATCTCACTGCCTTGGTAGGTATAAAGTAGTATACACTATATGAATGGAAACGCCCGAAGAGTAGCGCAATTAGGTATTTTCACCTCAGCAGCTCAAACAAGCAGGTTTTGCTGTTTAAAAACAGTGAGCAAAATTCAATTTTGCTGCGAGCGAGAGGCAAAGTAGCTTTTTAATTATTTTTTTTAAATGCCGTGAACAGTGCTGGGGCTACTCACAACATTCGAAAAAAATTGAACTTCACTTTGTTCTGTCACTTTCACTTCGATAGAAAAATAGCGAGAGATAGAAACAACTTGATTCGAAGTTCGATTTTCCAATTCCACACATAGTAGGCCCAAAAAGAAACGCACGTTCGGATGCACACATAACCGTAAAGTTGCAAATAAAACTATCTGTTAAAGTTTGAAATGTGTTTATTATAACTATTTTTTACAGTAGGTACAATATTTTTTTTTATTTAATGTTTTGAAGACAAAATTAATGAAAAATAAGAAGTTTATCATGTATCTACATAATTTTGTTATCGTTTTAACAATCTTTAATTTCGTGACATAAACAGCGGGGGCAGTTTCAGAACGCATTTCAAAAATATGAATGTTTTGCATTACAACAAAACATGTATTATGTCTTGAATAAAACACACAGCGTGATGTGAAGAAGCTGTCTATGGATATCCTTATATCTACTTAAAACATACCTGGCCACACCGGATTTTACCGATATGTCACTGCAGAGGGCGCCACCTCCTTCGCCAGAAGAGCGCGTCTGTTGCTTGTCAACGTCATTAGCGTCTTCACACTGCACCAGCAAGAACCTTGCTGCACGCTGTGTGTTTTATTCAAGACATAATACATGTTTTGTTGTAATGCAAAACATTAATATTATGTCAATTCTAAAACACACAGCGTGATGTGAAGACGTGTCTGGTATCTGCTGGTGACAAGAGCCATAAACGCTAATGTGAAATCTATATATAAATAAATGAAAAATTCAAGATCTCCCATGAATAGGTTTTAATTATTATATAAAAACACAAGAAAACTGAGATCAATCATGGTTATATAAATAGCAATATCTCTTGCTAAAAGAACAAATACTTTTTGTTCAGAAATTGTAATAAATGTTAAATAAAAACAAAAATAGATATCTAAGTCTAAATTAATCAGACATAACAAATCACATTTGAGCAAAGTTATTAGATAATAAATCAGAATTATTTATACTGTTATTTCTTTGTACTGTCCTATAGTAATGATTCCTAAATGTTTGGAAGCATCTCCATTTTCCTCTCTCCAAAATTTCCTCTATTGGTCTGTTTTCAAGCCAAGACTTTGAAGCTACCGCTGATCTAATACTACCTGCAGAAGCTTGAATATTAGCCTCTCTGAAAATTGTCCTAATCCATCCAGCTATGACTGTCCGAGATGCAGTTTCAACCATTCCTGTTATCGTTATAAAAAGAGAATCTATATCTGTATTTTGTCTTCTATGGATAGACATAGATATTAACAATTTAACATGATGGATAGGACAGATAGCTTTATTTGGATGTGCTGATAGGCACCACCCCGATTGTCTTTGTCTAGAATTATCTGTTTTGGAACCAAACATAGGCCAGAAAATTATTTTTGCATCTGTATCTATAAAATGATTTTCTGTAATTTTTAATAATGTTAAATCATGAATTCTACGGCCTGATGCTAATAATAAAATAATTGCGGTCCTTCTTGAACATTCAAAGAGAGAGTTCTTAGAAGGTGCTGATATTAACCAGTTATAAATTAAACTAGTGTCCCAAATGGGTGACTTTTGTGGAATTGGCTTGGCTATGGAAATCGCTTTTAAAATTTGCTTTATTAAAAAACTATCAGATATATTTGGTTGGCCACAGTATGTCAAAACAGCTGACTTATGTAATAGAATTGTGTTGTAAGCAAAGCTATGATCTAAAAATAAATCTGCTAAGAATTTTGCAATGTCCGGTCCTTGTGGAGCTTTGCTATCCATCCATCTCCGTATAGCTGGTCAATGTAGAAGCTCTCCAACTGCTCTTTAATAGTAGATTATACACCGAGGGGATAAAGCACAGTTTTATGTCACGGGCGCGATATTGAATCCTGAACGTAACGAAGGACTCCAGATTTAACTCCCGAGCGCAGTGAGGGTGTCACGAGTTAATTCCCGAGCGAAGCGAGGGAATTAAGAAGAGTCCTGAGCGCAGTGAGGGGTTCAAGCGCGCCCAAGACGAAAACAGCTTTATCCCCGAGGAGTGTACTCTACTTTTCTCACCTTTTGCGAGACAATAAAAAAGCGAGTCTACTAAAAACAGCGTTTTATTATAGTAAATTAAAATTAAAAGTGAAAATTGATATTTGATGTTTTCTTCAATTTTGATATATTTATTTAAAACTTTGCAGTTATCATTATCACCAATGTATTTTATTGCAGCGTCTTACAATACTCGCGGCTTTTGTTTAATTTCAAATGTGTTCCATTCAGCTTGCCGTGGCCAGCTCGATTTTAGAAAATGTTCGATTTTCAAATTAAATAGGTTCGACGCGGCGGTGGCGGCGGCGCCGCGCCCGGCCTTCGAGTATTAGTTGATCTTTTATTACGAAATTAGACTTTAAGGCCATTGTAATAAGAACTATGAAAAGTGAAAATATTACAACCCAGCGGGTTATAATGAGATTCAGTACAACATTACACCCCGGCTAAAGCCAAGGGCTTTAATGATTTGGTTTGCGTAAGGTTTGCATGATTATGTAATTTGGCATTGTCGAGCAGGTGGTGTGAAATAGTTGTTTTTCTCTGTCCTGCCAGTGATCAATTTTGTCACTCCACCCCCAACTAGCCATGCTTGTAGTTGCAACTGATCGATCTGAGGTGGATGAGTCATTGTTGTCTGGTCTATTAGTACCCTCTGGAGGTTCTTTATTGACATCGGTTCCTCCAGTGCTCTGGTCTGAAGGTCTGGTTTCCAATAGCACTGGTTCCATGTCGGGGCAACTAGAATGTATCTGCCTGTTGCACTGTTCAGATGGCGCAATACTTGTGGCAGCAGGTTGGGAGGTGGAAAAATCCATGCTAGGTGGTAATTCCAAGCTTGACTGAAGGCGTTGCAATACTCTGCCAAACCATCTCTTGAATCTAAGCTTACGTACCTTGAGACTACAGCCATTCCTGATGATGCGAACAAGTCTATTTGAGGTCTTCCCCATTTTTTGAATATTGCCTCCGTGGCTTCGGGAAGTAAGTGCCACTCTGGAACCTGACGGCCTCTGGAAAGGTGGTCTGCGATGCCGTTGAACCTCCCCGGGAGGTAACAGGCTGACATTGAAACATTTATTTGATCCAACAACTGCATCAGTTGGGTTGTGAGGTTCAGGAGCCGGAGAGACTTCGTCCCCCCCTCCTTTCTTATGTGGGCCACTAAAGTTCGATTGTCTGTCTGAACTAGTATATGAGCATTTTTCAGGTTGTTCTTTTGCATTTTTACTGCTGCGTACACAGCATACATTTCCTTCAGATTCGAGTGCCATGACATCTGAAGTCTCGTCCATGTTCCTGACATATTCTGACCATTTAGTTGAGCTCCCCAGCCCGCATCCGCTGCGTCTGTTGTTAGGAAATGAGTAACGCATTGTGGGTGAATTGGAGCTGAATTGTTCTGGAGGGCTGACAGCCACCACTGGATCTCGCCGAGAGCTCCTGGTGGAACTATCCTCCGTTCCCTTGGTCTGTTCTTTGGGAATCGTCGCAGAAATATCTGTAATTTTCGGCAATGCAGTTGTCCCCGATAAATTACCAGATTTGCGAAATTTAAATGCCCCAGAAGTCGCTGAATCTCTCTTAGTTTGCAACTGGTTGTATTTATTATAGTCGTTAGGATCCTGTGAATAGCCTGAATCTTTTCTATTGGTAGGCACATAGTGTTGGAGTGAGTATTCCATTCCAGACCGAGATAGATTGGCGTAGTTGACATTCCAACCTAGGTGTTCTAAGAAACTCACGGCTTCCGCAGCCTGGGTTTTCAACATGGAGCGATCCTGATTTGCCAATAGGTAATCGTCCAGGTACACCAGAACTCTGAAACCCTGAGCACGAAGGACCTCCGCAGTCCAATTCGTTACAGCTGCAAAGGTTTGGGGGGCTGAAGATAGGCCAAAAGGAAGGCAAGTTAACTGTAGAACTTCTCCGTTGTAAATTACTCTTAGAAATCGTCTGTGTGCCTGTGAAATTGGTAGGTGAAAATAGCCTGGGATAAGTCTATTTTTACCATCCAGTCTTGTTCCTGGAGGAAATTCGAGACTGTTTTCTGTGAAACCAGTTTGAAATGCTTGGTCGCTATATATGAATTGAGCATTCTGAGATCGAATACTGGACGCACCCCCCATCTGATTTTTTTACTAAAAACATTTTTGAAAAATAACCCGGATTCAGTAAAGTTGGTTTTTCCAGTATTCCTTGAGACTTCAGTTTCTGGACGATATCCGTTATCTGTTCTGTGACCTTGGTTGAATATCTTCTTTGGGACTGAGTTGTTGGGCAGAACAAAGGGGGCTTGAGATAGAAAGGGATGCGATGGCCTACAATAGTTTTGATTATAAAAGGACTCGCTTGTAATTTCCTCCATTTTCGTTGGTAAAATCTTAAGCAAGCCCCTTGAAATGATTTTAGTTCTGCCTTTCTTACATAGTCATTTGTGCTGTGTATGTTCGGGACGAAAGGGCTTATTTTGTTTGTCCTGAAAACGCCTTTTCTTACCAAATTTCTTGTCAATTCGCTGATAGGTATTATTATAGTTGTTTCTTCTTTGATGTACCTTTCTTGAGTCATCATATCTGCCCTGTCCCTCATACGGTTTATAAGTACCTGTGTTAGGCATATGTCTTTTATCTTTTTCCTTAACATAAGATGGTGTATTATGCCAAATCTGAGAACCACCCAAGGACTACTAAAGGAAGCAAAGAATCCCTACTAAAAAGATATTCATTACTTGGTGGGATGTTGCTTAAACTCATCTTGAGATTAGGATTATTTACCTCATTCAATAATCTATTACGACGCACCTCTATGCACTCGGTTCTTTTCCCACACAATATTTGCATAATAAGGTCAGAGTTCTTGCTCATTGAAGAGTCTGGTCCAAAGAGAAGGGTCACTTTATCATAAAGAGTGTTTGCATTTAGATCTTTTTCATTTGCTGATGCCCAATCTACAATGGTCTGCAGGCCTTCCTTTAACAAATCTTTTTGATTTAATATAGCATTTGAAAGACCCGCTAAAACTTTCTCTGTGGATGCTAAATAGTCCTTTCCTTTACTTAAATGTATCAGCTCTTCATTAATTTTTAGCTCAACAAAACTAGGTGTTGCCAAAACAGAGTTCAGTGAATTTTTATACCTTACCCCTTGCCATGCTGGTGAATTAAACTTCTGTATCGTGTTCAACCGCGCAACACGATCAGATTTAGCCTCCGCGACAATTTTATTTGTTTTCACCTCGGTAACAATTTCGCCGATATCTACGTCAAGAGGTTTTTGAGCGGGTGGAGTCAGAAAATGCTCTGGTACGAGGCAGTGACTCGTAGAAGTAGAGGGCTGCTGAGCGAATTGCATAATGTAATTAGAAATATAACTTACTTGATTCATCAATGAATCCACCCTAGGATCATACGACTGATAATCCTCTCCGCGAGGTTTTCTCGGTCGTTTGTTGGGAGGCGGAACCGTCTCGTCCTCCGAGGACGAAGACGTTGAAGTATTATCATCCGATGATTGCTTCTCGGCCTCCGACACATTTTGTGAACCCGGCACCTCGTCGGTATTCATCACTTTGGTTGCACTTTGCACTGCACTAAAACACTTAAATATACTTCGCGTGTTACTCTTTAGTACAAAGTTGAAATTTCTTGTCGAAAAAACGTTAGTTTTATGGAAAAAACACAAATATCAAAATTCCAAACAAGAGTACGCTTCTTGGCGGGAATCCATAAACGCTAATGACGTTGACAAGCAACAGACGCGCTCTTCTGGCGAAGGAGGTGGCGCCCTCTGCAGTGACATATCGGTAAAATCCGGTGTGGCCAGGTATGTTTTAAGTAGATATAAGGATATCCATAGACAGCTTCTTCACATCACGCTGTGTGTTTTAGAATTGACATAATAGCGGGATTATTGTACTTAAAAAAAATTTTTTTTGTTACTTTTCTACGTTATTTAATTTCGATAATAGTTGGATATAATAAAAGTAATAATAAATAAATATGAGCGAGTCCAGTGACGAAGACAGCTATTTAATGTAAATGACGATGTAATTTTTGTTAATTTGTCCGCCATAGCCAATAACCATAGACAAGGCCTAGTTAGGTTTTTTTTAAAGCCACAGACTACATAAAGCTGTATAAAGTTGTGTTTGCACTACGGCATTATCAAGTTGAGTGACAGGTTTTATCTGTTTCATGTTTATTTCTTCCACTTTTTATTTTATTAGTGTTTTGCAAAAATGCTTGTGATTGATGCATAAATGCGATCGTGTCGTTATTTAGTCGTGTATTCACCAAATGGTTACAACGGAAGACCTGCGTTGGCCCTACCAGCTTCACGCTGTGTTGTTCTCGCTGCTGAGGTGAAAAGTTGTATGTCTCACACGAGACCAAAGTTTTTTACGTCTCGTATCTTTGAATCCCTCGCTACGCTCAGGATTCTAACCTAGAATCACTCGCTACGCTCGTGATTCAATAATAGAGCGTAGCGCATTTTTTTTGCAAAATACTAATAAAATAAAAAGTGGAAAAAATAAACATGAAACAGATAAAACCTGTCACTCAACTTGATAATGCCGTAGTGCAAACACAACTTTATACAGCTTTATGTACTCTGTGGCTTTAAAAAAAACCTAACTAGGCATTGTCTATGGCTATTGGCTATGGCGGACAAATTAACAAAAATTACATCGTCATTTACATTACATTACTTTTTTTTTCAAGTACAATAATCCCGCAATGTTTGTAATGCGTTCTGAAACTGCCCCCGCGGTTTATGTCACGAAATTAAAGATTGTTAAAACGATAACAAAATTATGTAGATACATGATAAACTTCTTATTTTTCATTAATTTTGTCTTCAAAACATTAAATAAAAAAAATGATTGTACCTACTGTATAAAATAGTTATAATAAACACATTTCAAAGTTTAACAGATAGTTTTATTTGCAATTTTACGGTTATGTGTGCATCCGAACGTGCGTTTCTTTTTGGGCCTACTATGTGTGGAATTTGAAAATCGAACTTCGAATCAAGTTGTTTCTATCTCTCGCTTTTTTCCTATCGAAGTGAAAGTGACAAAACAAAGTGAAGTTAAATTTTTTCGAATGTTGTGAGTAACCCCAGCACTGCTCACGGCATTTAAAAAAAATAATTAAAAAGCTACTTTGCCTCTCGCTCGCAGCAAAATTGAATTTTGCTCACTGTTTTTAAGCAGCAAAACCTGCTTGTTTGCGCTGCTGAGGTGAAAATAACTATTACAGTGTTGTGTGCGTAGCTTAGCTTCTTTACCAACCTGGCCTCTATTCTAGGCGGTAAAAACTATATCGTCTTTGACCAGGGGGGTTATTATGACATAACTATGCAGTTCATTTTACGATGAGTGTAAGGGACAGAGCTATGGCAGTTATATAGCTCTGTCCTTTTCTCTCCGCGTAAACATAATTGCATAACTATGTCATAATAACCCCCCTGTTATCATATTGTCAACGTTTTGATACCTTTTATTTACTTGACAAAATAGTACGAATTTATGAAGTGACCCGATTAGCAAGATATGTGGCAAAACGCCAGTTTAAAAAGTTCTTACCACACCTAATGGCGGCCGTGTTAAAAACAATACCATTTCATATGTGGGCCCTATTGGTCCTATAAGTTTAATTATAAGTAGGTATTCATATTTTGATTCAAGCGTCGACACGTTGGGCGACCGCTAAGTAAACTAAATAATCTAAAATACCCCAGCTAAACTTATAGGGCCAATACTTATTATATTTTACTTTTTAGAGGTTTTCCTTACAGACTGTTTTGAGACGGGGGTTTTTTAATTTTTTTTTTTTTTTTTTTCCCCTTTTTAAACTTTTCCAAATTAACAACATGACTATAGCTAGCAATGTCTCTTTAAAGACATGAAATGAATAATAGGGGTTTAATAACTAATAAATAAAAAGAGGGGTGTTAGTTTATAATGTGTATCTCCATTTCTATGTATCTGAGTGTCTGTTTGTGGCATCGTAGCTCCCAAACGGATGAACCGATTTGGATGCGTTTTTTATTTATTTGAAAGGTTGTCTAGCGGTGGTTCTTAGCAAGATTTCATGAAAATTGGTTTGGCCGTTATAGAGATATCAGCTCTTACAGTATGTGGCGCCCTTAAATCGGGGGCTTTTAACCCCCTAAAACCTCTATATCTCAAAAACGGCTAAACCGATTTTGATAAAACATATCAAAAAACCACCGCCAAAAAATCAGCTTTCAAATCAAAACAAACTTTATCCAAATCGGCTCATCCGTTTAAGAGCTACGGTGCCACAGACCGACACGCACACACACGCAGACGTACACGTCAAACTTATAACACTCCTCTTTTCTTCGTCCGGGGTTAAAAAAGAGATTTGTTAACAGAAAGGCCAGTTTAAAAAGTTCTTACCATACCTAATTACATCTGAGTTAAAAACAATACTATAACAGATTAAATACTATTCTATTTGTATTTTCTAGAATAGAGGCGCTGGACGTTAACTTAACCTATACCAATAAATAATATTTCATACTAAATTCCATAATTTTTGTAATTATACACACGAGACAGTCAACGTCAAGATATCATAACATGTCTGCGTTTTATTTCAATGGAATAAGGTAAAGAAATGAAAACATGTCTTTGACGTTGACCGTACAAACTTTTAGCCGTTTTAGCGGGTTTTGTCGTTTGGTAGGTAGCTTCTGGAATAATGAGTGTTAGATTCAAACAGACAGATTGATATACACACGGACATGACAAGACTAGAAGGGTTCCTAGTTTGATAACGGAACCCTAAGATCGTCACTTTTGATTAGGCATCGTGTGTATAATTAATATAATTTTTACACGCAGTAAGACCAATAATGGAATAAGCAAAAAAAACAGGGCACCCGCGGACATACAGCAAGGTTTTTTTAAAATTTAATCTGGTTTAAATTATGGATAGGGGAATTACTTCTAGCTCTTAAAAAACATTACCTATTTATATATAACTATCATTTTTATATTCGGAAATATTGAACTCGAGCCAAAACTACAAATACTGGAAATCTGAAAAATATCTTAAGCACATATTTACATCACGTAGAGATCACGACGAAGTAAATTTCAATTTGGTTCCTGAGTTACAGGCGAGGCGGCTCATGAAAACGTTTATGCCTACTGAAAATCATGTAAGTTAGCAGCACCAAATAACTTAAACATAAAATTAAGTTATAATTTTCTTTTGAAAGTTTTTCTGTTTTAGTATTTATAGAACCGTTTTACGGAACCCTACCATGAGCATGACCATCGTACCCTTACCTGGGCCTCTATTCTGCTGGGTCAAGCTATATCGCCTATTGATCTGTTGCCGTGTCAACGTTACGACACGTCGCCTATTCACTTGACGGCCGAGTTACATACATACGATAACGCTCTTTTCGGAACGACTTACAGGATTTAAATTTTATAAAAGTAAGTGTTTTAACTCATCGATACTAAAGGAGTTTCAACGAATGCCAGAAAGTCATTAACGTGATGATAATAAAGGAGTTCAAACTAATGTCAGAAAGTCATAACACTCATAAGTAAATAAAACATCACAATTGCTTACTACTCGTATTTCCCGGTGAAGAACTCTAAAAATAAATATAAACCGAACACGACGTCCAAAACAGAAACACGATAAATACAAAATGGAGGTTTACACTTAGGTACACTAGTAAGTAGCCCTTAATGCTCACAGCATGCTGTACTTCTCAAATCTCCCTACATTAAAATAATGAATAATGCGCCTAAGTTGTTTTCTGCACACGGCGTACACACTAAACGGCGAGCTAGGAAGTAATTATTTGTTTAATTTCCGCGTCCAAGTGTCACTAGAAGGTCGTTTGAAATGTCATTATGCACTTCGAGCTTGGTAATGAATTTGATAGTACAATCACGATAAAATTATATCGCTTACATACGACCAAACCAAAGCTCTGATATAGATTTTTCTACTTGAGGGCGCTCTTGCACAACGTGCTAAGGCATAATGGTTATAATTATTACCGCAAAACAATTATTTTACAAGTATAACTACCTATCAAGTAGAATATAGTTATGTACTCGTACTTATACCTAATAGTGACCCATACTCTCAGAGCTATATACCTAACTCATTAAAGGCCCAACGGACGTTCATCATACGAGTAGCTAGTTAAAACACCCGATAAAACAAAGATTATATTTTTAAAAGCTTTTATTTAACTTGCAATATATGTACGTAAGGGTTAAATCTTGCAAGTTAAATTTGACCCACTTCCCGGTCTTCGAT
The DNA here is from genome assembly GCA_963966035.1 of Acleris laterana. NCBI lineage: Eukaryota > Metazoa > Arthropoda > Insecta > Lepidoptera > Tortricidae > Acleris > Acleris laterana. Next base: position 71,652,375 of record OZ014438.1, on the reverse strand, counting down.
GAAGCTGAAAATTTGCATACGCCTTTAGTTCTGATGACAATACAATAATATAGTACCATCGAGCTGGTCTGATGATGGAGACTAAAAGTAGCAACACGTCGTGTTAGGGCTTGTTAAAATCGTCTTGGCAAGTAGATGACGACTGTGCAAAAAAAAGTACAGTCGGCAATAAAAGCTTGTCCCAAAAATTAACTTTTTGACCGGAACTTATTTAATCCCATTTAACACCCCTTTGTTTGCGTCCGGGATTACGGACACAAGAACGAACGAAAGAACAATTACAAGGTTTATATGAGACTCTATGGTGTTATTCTCTTTAAAACGGCTTGTTGTCGAACGGCCAGTTGGTGCAGCGACATCGTGCGGGCGGGTCTTAATCCCGAACATGAAAGAATCCTGGGTAGTGATTCTCTCAACAACGACGGTCGGAAGGACGGACGAGTGAATGTCCAAGAGGCGAATTTAAGTTGTCCCGTCAGTGCGAACAAAACATATTTTAGTGCGTGCATTTTGAATTTAGTTCGCTCGCTATAAATGTGTTTTGTTCGCTCTGACGGGACTACTTAAACTCGCCGCCGCTGCGATTTCGTTCGTTCGTCCGACCGCCCGTGTGTTTTGAGAGAATAACACCCCTGCAGTTTCGCTATTGCAACCAAGTGCGGGTGGCGGGCGGCTGCCAGTTCTTATTGTAAACAAGTGCTGGATTACTTTCACTGGCACTTGATCATTGAATATTCCAACAAGACGAACAAGAAACCAGTTCTTTATTGAAACTTGTTAATTTTTTGCCACGTTGCCGTTCCACGCTACACTGGCCGGTAGCAAACAATTTCATTTGAATTCCTCACCGTGTGGGGCTCAGGTAAATAAGTTATGGCATTTCGTTTCAATCTCTGTTGGACTTGCCGTGTAATTAATTACAGTTAAGAAATTACAGCCGCGCTTGTTTTGCATAACAATTTACGTAATGTTGTCAGACGTAAAATCTATTTACGAAGCTGTATACAGATTGATTTTTTATCGTTGAATATCAGGGCCAATAATTGTTATACAATAAATCTCAGTTATTCTCTATCTCACTACCGTTAACGCTTCATTGACGAGCATTACAAAGTACCAGCCTAAAATGACACCTGGCTGACAAACTAACTTATTTTTGTTTCGCTAAGAATTCCTAGCAAATCTTAAAGCTAAATGAAATTTTAATATTATGAATATTAACAAGATCAAAATTTATTACAGGTTGAGTCACTGGAACTGGGGGATGGCAATGTCAGCAGATAATGAGTGGTTTTTGGGGTTCCGCAGTCAAACTAGAAACCCTTATAGTTTCGTCATGTCCGTCCGTCCGCAGCCTAGCTCAGAGACTCTTAGCTGTAATTTGGCATGAATACACATCAGTCACGCCAACATAGTGGTTAAATAAAACGTAGTAAAAAAAAATTGAACGTCTCCTACACGTATTGTGTATTATTTTTTCTCGTCTACCCCATAATGTGGGGTGTCTTTGATAGGTCTTTTAAAAATATTGCGGTTTGTAAAACAATTTTTCGATTAAGGGATTCGTTCTTGAATTACTAAAGTACCTAAGTGAAACAGCCAAAACAACAAATACAAAAAATCTGAAAAATATCTTCAATGAAAGGGCATTTAACGAATTTAAAAGCAAATCTATCACTAGACTTAATTAGTTCCTGAGATACAGGCGACTAAAGTGTTTATACCTACTAAACATCATCTAAGACAGCACCAAATAACTTAAAATAGAAAATTAGTTCATACATGTTGCTTTTGAGATATTTTTGTGTGTTTGTCGTTACGGCTTCGGAACCCTACACTGAGCATGGTCCGACGTGCTCTTGCCCGGCGTGTTCCCAGTAGTAACATGCACGCGGCGCGGCGTGCTGATTCCAATCGCCCCGTCCAAAATGACTCAAAGTCGTTATGTTAACCTTACTTACTCGAAAGAAGGAAATATTCGTGCTTGAGCTACTGAGGTCGGTTTAAACAGTTAGGGCCACTTGCACGTTGAATTTAACCCTGGGTTAAGGCACTAAGGCGGACTTGCGCGAACCAGAGTTAGCCCTTAACCCAGAGTTAAGCGTCTACTTTTGTACGTGGTTTGCCGCCTAACCTCGGGTTAAGACGCTAACTCTGGACCACGCAAGTGGGCGTAACTCGAGTTAGTAAACGTCAGATTCATACGACAACTGTCATTTTAACTCGAGTTAGTGCCTTAACCCAGGGTTAAACTTTTCGTGCAAGTGGCCCTTAGGGCCACTTGCACGCAGAATTTAACCCTGGGTTAAGGCACTAACTCGAGTTAGTAGACGTCAGATTCATACGAAAACTGTCATTTTAACTCGAGTTAGTGTCTTAACCCAGGGTTAAACTTTTCGTGCAAGTGGCCCTTATTGATAGGTACATATAGTTTTCAATAGTTAAGAATAATATTAATAACAAAAGTAAGTAGGTGCAAACTTCAAAACAGCCTGACCTCGTTTTCGTGACTGACAGCAATCTGACTTTATAGTTGACCCACATTAAGTATAAGTACACGGAAAAAAACTTCCGCGATTCGAATTGATTAGGTAGTTATAAATTTTGTTTTGTAGATACCTTGCTATTGTTTATTAATTTTCTCTTTCTTTCTGTGACTATACTTCTCCGTCTCTTACTCACAAAAGTTTATTTTTTTATAACCCAATGTAGTTCGGTAACGGACATAAACTCTCCTGTCTTATACTTGATCCGATTCTCACTACGTTGCTAGATTCAATTTGAATGCGAGGTAAAAAAGACGTTCTAAACAAAGTTCAAATATTAATGATAACAAAGTTTCTTTAAGAAAAACTGCGGTTTTTATATAAATTAAGCTTATGCGCATTTTACTACTTACGTATGTCAAAATCAGTCTTCAAATTGTAGATTCCAATACAGATTGTAACTGCCAACAGTGCCAACCCACCGAACACTGCTTAGTCTTATTTACTACATACTGTTAGGTGATGGGCTTGCTACCTGTCACTAATACGCTGGTAAACATCTTAGCATGTTTGTGCAAAATGTGGTTACTGAATTATCAATAAGTTTTTAAAGTTGTAGGTAATTCTATAGCTCTGTCTGCCTACCCCACTCTGGGATTATAGGCGTGAAGGTAGTATGTATAGACCAAATGTAAAAGAACAAAGTACCTATTACTCGTAAACTGCTAAATTACTTGTTGTGCTTATTTTCAGCATGTGACTCATCATACTTCGCAGCATCACACTGTATACCATCTTTATTTTGATTTCTTCGTATAGGTATATGTCACACTTTCTTTCTGTAACATATTTTTCGTGATCATACCTACTGATCATGGATCTACGTATGCAACTCGGAATGGTAATATTTGATGAACCAGGAATGGTAATAAATTACCGTTCACCCGAGCCGGGAGACAGGATAGTGGTGCTTTGTCAACCGCGATCCAGCACGTCAATTACCGGCGCACCCCTGACATTTGGAAAATGCGTTTTTAGTGTGTACCTACTTGTCTATTAGCAATTTATTTCATGTGAAATTACGGAGTATGAAATGAAGTCGTGCCGAATACATGTTAATTTGTTGCGGAATCTGAGAGCAATAACCGACTCCGGTGCTAGCGGTATTCGGTGGTTTCTTTGCCTCTAATATTCGACAAAAACAACCGGCCAGCGATTGCTACACATGTGTGCGTGCTATCTGTGTAGGTATACCTACACGGACAAGGATGCGTACGCGCTGTTCAAAAACGTTTAACTTTAATTCTTAGTGTTTGTGTAGGTACATTTTGACATATTAACCCTCTGCGACTGACGTGACGTCTACTCGTATCAGACACCGCCAAAAAAACGCCGTATAGCGTGATATAGCTCCGTATCGCTCAGTACCTTCTTCGAACGACTCGCGGCATTATAAGTTAATCTATGTGAAAAATAACTGGATTTCTTACCTTATTCTAGTACCTTGTACATATTTATTACAAATTACGCTTTAAAATTAAATAATCATGCTATGCACTAAATAAACAATACTTATGACCGACTTTTGCTGCAGAGGGCTCAGCTGACGTGCGCGTCACGCCTCGGCCTTTAAAGAACCGCGTAAACATCTCGTGGAAATTAAACAGCTTGTATGTATATCTAATTATTAAATTGTCTTTTTTAAATGTTTACTTGTTAACTTCTTTTATAAATTATTAATGTCTTCGAAGTTAAGAACTTTCAGCAACGCAAGGCCGGTTTAGATCAAGTTGGTGGATATATCAGTGACTAAAATTAAGTAAAAATCTTTACTTACTAAAATTAAGACAAGAATTAAGTAAAAAAACCTCTAAAAGTTTTTACCTTTTTATAGAAATCAACTGATTTTTTTAAATATAATAATTATGTACAACGAAATCTCGAACAGTTTCTGAGGGATTAGTGACAAACGAATTTTAAACGAACAGAGTTGCGGACAACAGCTAGTATCTATTATGTAATTATATTACCTACTACGAACTTTCACAAACAACATACGACAAATTAGTTAAAATGGATTAATCACTAAATTCAACAAGGCTCTAACTGCACGTTACTTGCAAGGAAAGGAAAGTATTTTTTGTACAATTTTCCTTTAATGTTTCAATTTAACTAATTTAAATAATTTGTCGTCTAAGTATTTATTTACTGTGTAGCAAGCTAGTAAGTAGTAACTGTTTGAGATTATTTAAAAAAATACATTCATTGTTTCTTTTCTTAAAAATTCAGGTAAATTGTTATATATTTTTATAGTCATAACGTAAGGGCCGGATGAATTGATTTTAGGCGGGTAGGTGGCAATATAATTTTGTGTTTATGACGTACTATTGGGCGTGGAGGAGGCATATATCCTCGCGTTTATTATAGAAGTTTTCATGCTTACGTACGAACTTACATGCTTCTAAGATGTGGATGCTTAGCGTTAGCAGTTTATATTCCGGGAAGTAGGGTCGGCAGCTGTCGGTTTGTTTTATATTAACTAATATCCGTATCAGTTTTTTTCTGCAGGGTAAATAGTGATGGCGCGTCCGTACCCTATCCCCACAGAATAATGCCGTAGTTGAGCCAGGAGTGGGCACATGCGTAGTAAGTGGCTAGGGCAGTAGCGAGGTCGGTAGCTGTTTAAATTTCCCGAAGGGCGTAAGTAAACTGGCCGTGCCAGGATAAGCTAAGAGATTTTGCCCCCCTTGAGTTTGGGCTTGTAATTTTTATAGATTGTGTGGCACTGCATTAGTAATTGTTTTGCCAAATTTGAGTACCCTAAATATCATAGTTTTCGTTTAAAAAAAAAAAAACTATATTTAATTTTTCTTTGATATTTTTTTTTCCTGTTAACCAATTTTTATGAGCTTGGCATATAATGTACATTTAACCAAGATGATCAAATGGCTATAATTATATATTCATTACGCCATAGAAAAAAAAAAAAAAACACGTTCAAACATTTCAGATATTTTTTTTTATCACTTCCATGTTAGAGACCGCTCTAATTTTTTCACTGGTAAAACTCCCACTAACGTCCTATAATATGTATTTTTTTCAAAATTTTTGCTAAGGGAGAACATGGAGTTATCTTGACATGAATTTCTTTACATACATTTCCTAGAACCGCTATAATTTAAATCGGAATGATTGCAACCTCTTTAGAGGAATGTACATGTTGCATATGAAATACTGGCCACTTACATTTCAACTTTTTAAAAAAGTAAAAAAAAAAACAAAAAGAACTCCTTTCAATTGTCGTGCGTTGGTAACATAATATAAACCATTCCAATATGAATTCATTATCAAAAACAACTGCAATACAACGCGTTTTCCGTAAAAAAGTTACAACGCACAGTTGTTTTTGATAATGAATTCATATTGGAATGGTTTATATTATGTTACCAACGCACGACAATTGAAAGGAGTTCTTTTTGTTGTTTTTTTTTTACTTTTTTAAAAAGTTGAAATGTAAGTGGCCAGTATTTCATATGCAACATGTACGTTCCTCTAAAGAGGTTGCAATCATTCCGATTTAAATTATAGCGGTTCTAGGAAATGTATGTAAAGAAATTCATGTCAAGATAACTCCATGTTCTCCCTTAGCAAAAATTTTGAAAAAAATACATGTTATAGGACGTTAGTGGGAGTTTTACCAGTGAAAAAATTAGAGCGGTCTCTAACATGGAAGTGATAAAAAAAAATATCTGAAATGTTTGAATGTGTTTTTTTTTATTTTTTTCTATGGCATAATGAAAATATAATTATAGCCATTTGATAATCTTGGTTAAATGTACATTATATGCCAAGCTCATAAAAATTGGTTAACAGGAAAAAAAAATATCAAAGAAAAATTAAATATAGTTTTTTTTTTTTTAAACGAAAACTATGATATTTAGGGTACTCAAATTTGGCAAAACAATTACTAATGCAGAGCCACACAATCTATAAAAATTACAAGCCCAAACTCAAGGGGGGCAAAATCTCTTAGCTTATCCTGGCACGGCCTTTAGACACTTATGAATGGGTTTTTTTTATTTTCCAATAAATATGGGTGTAGGGATTGCAATCCAGAAAACCGGATCCGGTAACACATCCTTTTTCATACCAATGATTAAATATTTGTTTAAATTTAAAGAGTTATTTTTTAATGTGATTGTTGTGTTGTGCTATGCTATTCATTAGATAGTTTCGGCGATCTATCATTTTATTTATAAGAATAAAACTGAAAAGCATTCTCAAATAGCTTATTATTGACATTATTGTGATCTCAATCCTCAGTTAATTACTATGGTATATTTAATATCTAAAGTTATTTTAGATACGTATTTTTTAGCTGCCATCCTTAGTGTGTCAACCTTTTGGGAGAAATGGTCCTCCAAAGTACTGAGAATTTACTAAACCCTCTAACTTCTGTAGACAGTTTTGTTTTGTTTTTCTTTGATGACTTTGGAGGACGATTCATCAAAAAAAGCTGAGATTGGGCAAAAAAAATATTCGTGTCTGTTACTTTAGACTACTTTTTAACATATTTAAATCAAAATAAATCAAATTGGAGCCTGACAGCTTGACACCTTTCCTTGTTGGTAGGTAACTTCTTCCATCTGGTAATATCTACATCTACCATCGATATCGTCTACACTCCACCCTTACTTAACCAATGAATTTGATATGTGACGCAGCAAGTATCTTGTTAGTCCGAGGGCCGTTACGAGTCAGCGTACATGAGCTTAAGGGTTTTAGCCAGTGGCCAGCAATGTTGTAAACTTGTAACGATAAAACTCCTATGAGGCAAGGCCAAGGTCACACCAAATCAGAAAAATAGCAATCTTTAATCAAACCTCTAATGAGACCTCGCAAACTGTGGTTAGTATTCTCTCCCACGCTATTCTATTCGTTTTATATATGTAAGCTGAAGTATCAGAATGACAAGGACATTTTTGCCCATCGTCCTCTTTAAAACAACGTAAAAATAGGTTCCCTATTGTATGGCATAAAATTATTTGTCATATTATTGTTACGCATAATTGCTTTTAGCCGAATTAGTGATGGGCATACTCATCATTACGCATAATTTTTTACGCATAAAATTTAAAAGCATAAATACTGAAAGCATAATTCGTCATAAAGACTAACGTCAAATAGCATAAATACGAAAAGTCATAATAATAAATTAGCATCATTACAAAGCGCATAACAGTATTTGTTCTAAAAAATAGTCATGGGCAAACAAATGGTAAGTTTTGTGTTAATATATATTTAGGAAGTAAGGCGAGGTCGACGGAGCTCCTATTTTTGCGTTGCTTGGGCGCTTCGCGCCTGGATATCATACTAACCTAACCTAACCTAATGTACCTAACGTGATCTAACGTAACCTCATACTTTGTTGTTCATTTTGTAGGTTCATTCATTTAGGGAACTAAAATTATGGTTAATGACATATATAACAAATAATTAATAGCCCAAACAATAATATGCATAATGTGTATTAGTCTAATAGAAATTAGTCCAACTGAAATTATGCTAATATTAATATGCCAAAAAAGTAGTAGGCCAAAGTATTGCTATGCGACAGTACTATTATGCCAATACAAATTATGCCAAATGAATTATGCGAAACAATAATAGTCTAAAAAAAAATATGCGATTGAAGGGGATCCCTAAAAATAGTGTTAAAACGTAATCCTTGAAATCTTTTAAGACGGATTTATTTACCCCTCCGTCAGAGGGGTAAATAATTTCGTTAAAAAAGTGTGCTTTACAACCCCTTGAAGGGCCGACACTGCTTTGTGCGCGCCCCGCTGCTTTTTTGTGTAAATTGTAGCGGCACATCAAAGCATGCAAACTATTTGAACGGACGAACTGTACCAAGCTTCTTGTGCTACTGATCGAACCAACCATGAAGTGCGTGTTTACGGCCGACAGGAGACCCAACCCCATTGTTTTACGAAATGATGTGCTGTTAATTCCGGCCGGCAGCGTTCCAATCTACCAACCAAGTTTGTATTGGATTTTGCTTGACCTTCTGTGAAAGGAAGTAATGTTGGAGTCGATGGATATCTATGAAGATTAAGAACCCACTGAAGCCAGAGAACCCAAATATACCTACCTAAGATTCGGTTGATGAGCGCGAGTAGGTGTTTGTTCTTGAATCTTCTATGGTCCCTATAATTATAAGTATGGCTATAGCATTCACTAGTTCTATAGTACATACAATCATCGGAGTATATGTTTTCTCTTGGCTACTGGATCGGATCTGGGAGGCTCAAGAGTGCGCATCAGTTACCAGACTCCTTAAAACTCAAGATAAGTTAGTTACCCTAACCTACAGTCCAGTGAAGTGGTGACGGTGCCAAGGCCAACAAAAAAAGCCCATAAAAATACCCTAACTTCGCAGTAACACTAACTATCGAAGCGAAACCACTACTACTACCTTTACTACTAACATAAATATGTTTCTACTGAATCGCTTTGAAGACCTCTGTGCCGGTAGGCACGTTTCGTAATTATTATCGATTCACGTTTTGATGAATTGCATTTAGATAAGGCATTATCTGTACGTATAACTAGCCGCGCTTAGTTAAGTTAACATTGTATATATATACGCATGTGTTGTTGTACTTAAATTAGATTGTAACTGACTGACAAGGTGGTTACTCTCTCACCCCTACCATCATGGATATCTCCGGTAAAGTGGTGACCCCAGCTGAACAATGATCCTCGCTACCCTGCGACCCACCAATTTGGGGTAACCACCGGTAAAACCTCCAAAAAAATCTGATAAATATCTTTAATGAAAGCGCATATAACGAATATAAAAGGAAAACTATCACGACTAAGTAGACTTAATTAGTTCTTGAGATACAGTTTTGAAATTTGGGTGAATTGCTAGGTGAAGTAAGAGGTCTCGACGTGTATGTTTAGAATTTGCGATTAACACTTACCCTCGTAAAAGCAAACATTAAAACAATAATTTAATTTGCGCAAGAACACGAGTCTTAAATTGAAAGTATAAATGACCACTTTTATGTTTAAAAGGGTATAAATATATTGTTACGCGTAATTAAGTAGAGTTTGTGCGGCACTCAAAATTCCGCTAATTAATGTTTGTATGAAATAGGCGAAAGTGTGTTTACCTTACCGAATAAAATGATTGCATTTAACTAACTTTACTTCAGCACGTATGTAATAACAATCAAATAAAAAAACCATATTCAATGTAAGGAAGTTCCACTTCTAAATCGCCATTAATTGTAAAGCCATCACTGTCTTTGGCGAAGGTAAAAAGTTTCCAAGTGTAAGTTGGACTCAACTTCTGAATTCCACACTAATTGTCGAACCTAAATCGCATTTTGATGTAATAGTGATCTGAAGTTTAAAAAAAACATCCACCAGAGAACAAATACCAACCGCGCGCGTTCTTAAAATAACATACCTGCAGGCAGAACCAGCTGAAAAGCCTAGCTAAATCATACTCACGTGCTTTTTGATCTCATAACGCCACATTGTGCTTATTGATCTCATAACGCCACATTGTGCTTTTTGATCTCGTAACGCCACATTGTGCTTTTGATATCATAACGCCACATTGTGCTTTTTGATCTCATAAAGCCACATTGTGCTTTTTGATCTCATAACGCCACATTGTGCTTTTTGATCTCATAACGCCACATCATGCTTTTTGATCTCATTGTACGTAATGGCCCTTTTATGCATAACCAACAACAACAACATCCCAAACACTTATCGTCCGACAACTGACCAACGATGAGACAGCTCACTTGGTTTATAAATCCTATTTATTTTTAACCGACTTTCAAAACAGGACGAGGTTAGGTATACGTTCCATTGTATGTTTTTTTTGTATGATAACTTCTCCGTCAATTAAGGACCGATTTGAAAAAATCATTTTTTATTTGTAGGTGAAAAATTTAAGCGAGTCACCTGTTGTAAGTATGTAGTTGTGTTCAGTTTGCAAAAAAACGCATAAGCATAATAAATTATATAAATATTTAATATGAGTTGTACATATTAATAACATAATCTACATTTTCTTTACCACAATCACTTGCCATTTCGTCATCCGTGGACTGTACAGAAACAATGTCACTATTATTATTTTCCGAGCCAAAACTTATAATGAAACTCTCCAATATGCAGTGGGCGTACCAATTTCAGGGAATACTTAGTGCCATATTAATTTGACAAGCTGAATTCAAAAACGATGTTTTACATTTACTTCTGTGGTTAACTGTAAGTATTAGTGTTTATTCATGAACGACGCAAAAAATACTAAGACATTTACATTTTTATTTATATCTTTTACGACGATAAAATCATTAGTGGACAGGAATAATCAAACTTGAAAGATAAGCAAATAATGAGTTTTCAAACCATACGATTTATTACAAATTTCAAAAATGGAATGTCTATTCGCACACATTACTCACACATACAACAGGTGACTGACTTAAGTTTTTCACCTATAATAGAGTATGCTTCGGAGATGGGATTCGTGAGGAATTGGGGGAACTCCTCAAATATTATAGGCATATATTTGACGATTTTCTCGCTGACTGTACCTTTTATCAAAAATCTGTGAATGTCGATTGTCATCACTCAAAAAGTTGGGTGAGGTCTCCTAAGCTAATTTTCGCGTGGCAGCAAGGGTTCTGGTAGCTGCCCTTAATGCCCCATCTCAACTTTCCACCCTGTATAGCAATTTCAATATTTTTAGTAACAAATTCAGGATTTGCATTCAGAAAGTATCATTCGGTGAAGTGGGCCTGATGATGAAGACCTCAGATGGCTAACGGAACTCCTCAACGGTACCTATTTCAAGGGTGGCGATAAGATATCTTAATTAAGGTATATGAACGACTAAATTAAAGAACATTTAATTGTTATGTTGATGACTATTATTTTCCCGCGCTGTTGCTTGCGGTGAGCTTGAAAATTCTCAGTTTCAAATCAACTAAAAAGTGGAACTACGTAAACTAATTTTAATTTACAGCTCTGTAGGTTAATTTCAAGCTTATTATGTTTACTAAAAAGTTTAAAATAAAATATACAAAACAAAAAAAACACCTTCAATAACGAAAAAAATAACTTCTTTTAAAGTGGTAGGTAGGTAATATTTAGGTCAATCCGACTGAAGTCAGCGACTCGAGATTTTTTTCAATTCTCATCTCTCAAAATTTTACTTTAGTCTCTACACATCGGGACTAAAACTCCTTATTAATCTCTAGGGATTCAAGTTTTTTTTTTATTTACTTTGGAATCCCCTAAACAGCCAATCACGGTATTTGTGAATGGAGGATTAACGCCATTTTCAGTGATGGTGTATGGACCATTAGAGCGTGGAAATAACCTCAAAATGACAACTGCAAAAAATTAAAAAATTACGTTTTAATTTAGTGAAACGCGATTAATGATTTCGGATATGAATCTATTTGATTATTTTACTGATTCATTATTTTTATTATGCATGGTTCAATTAGTTTTAGTTTTAAAATAATTTTCAAGTTTGAATCTGTTGGCAAATATGCAAGACTTTTAAAGTCACTTTACAAAAAAATAAACACCGATCAAATTTGTAAGAAACTTTGTTATACAGGGTGTTTGGCAGTCGGGTGTAGGGGTTTTAAGGGATGATAGTAAGGGTCATTCTGAACATTTTTGACCACATTTACTATTATGCTAAGTTTCACGGTTTCCGAGATATTGATCATTTTAATAGGATTTTTTGTAATTTTTCCTTATGTCCGTGATACGAAAAACCCCTTAATTCAAGTATTAATTTAAAAAAAAACAGTGTTTTCTTGCATGACTTGAATCACTATGAAATAAGGAAGTTTTAAATCTACATGCCATTTTTTTTTCTTTACAACTTTTTGAGTAAACGCGCAAGAGTTACTTTCTCCATACTAAGAGAACCCCGCGTTTGTTTTTCACCATGTATGGAAAAACCAATTTTGTGAGGTTACTCAAAAAGTTGTAAGGAAAAAAAAATGGCATGTAGCTTTAAAACTTCCTTATTTCATAGTGATTCAAGTCATGCAAGAAAACACTGTTTTTTTTTAAATTAATACTTGAATTAAGGGGTTTTTCGTATCACGGACATAAGGAAAAATGACAAAAAATCCTATTAAAATGATCAATATCTCGGAAACCGTGAAACTTAGCATAATAGTAAATGTGGTCAAAAATGTTCAGAATGACCCTTACTATCATCCCTTAAAACCCCTACACCCGACTGCCAAACACCCTGTATACCTACTTGACATTGGCAAATCGCATAGATAACCATACCCCGACAAAGGAACAAAAAAAAAAACTTTGTTATAACCAATATTATAGTTTTGTACAAAATGACGTTATTTTTCCTCGCATTCAAAGTGAAAAGTAGAGTGCTTAACGCGAGACACTCGAACTATAGCCACCCGCGCTCCGCTAGGGTATCTAAACATCTCGTGTTACTATGGCTTGTTTTAGTCCCTTGTTGAACAATCTACTATTAACCAAAAGCCTACATCAGTTGGACACATTACCTACCACTTTAAAAGAAATTAGGTATTTTAAACGTTTTTTAGAAAATGATGTGATGTCGTACGTACAGTATTCTGGTTAAAGCAGCCGACATGTACAGAGCATATTTGTATTATAAAAAACCGGGCAAAAGCATAACGGACCATAATTTTACAAACATAAAAATCTACAAAAAACATCAAGTATTACCTAATATTCTAAAAATAATTCTGTGGTGATGATTATTAGTAAAGTCTCATACATATACATACATCAACTCTGGCCTTCATTCCCAGAGCCCCTCTCTGGGAATGGCAGAGCTACAGAATTACCAACATCTCTAAAAATTTGTTGATATTTCTTAACCACATTTTGCACAATTAGTAAAGCCAGGTGTAAAAATATGGCAGAACGAAACATGTCAAAAATATGTCCTAATGCACCTTATTCCAGTGTTATAGATAAGAACTTCGTAACATATTTATGACACGATTCTTTCGAGACATATTTTGGCACTTGACTGTATGTATAATACCTACCTGTACTTTAATCACCTATATCTTCAGAAAAAAATAAGTCTATATTCAGTTGTGATAGTATTACTTTCAAATTCGTTTTTGTAAGTATCTGATTGCAATTAATGTATTATTATCGTAAGTTGTAATAATATATATTAGTTTTGTTTTGTAAATATATTGATCATTTTGTTTAAATTTTCAATAAAATAACGCGTTTATAAAAAAAAACATTTTCCAGATTTTTAGTAATCGTAGTTATGTATGGCTATGGATGTAGGGGTGGGGATGGGGACACGTAACTCTCCTCTCTCTCCTCCTTAACGGTCCCCAAATCTCAAAATTGATAAAGAGTGTAGTTGCTTGCACCGTCATTTTTCTCTGTATTATTTAGGTGTAGGTAATGTGGTTTTTTTATTTAATTTATTTGCTTTTGTAATAATAATTTTGAGTTCATAGTTTCAGTAAAACTTCTAATTTTAAAAAATAGTTTACAATGCACTTTTTTTATCCGCACAGCAAATTGCATTCTAAATTATAATGTGCCCATGCTCAAAACACTTACAAGTGTTTTGAGCATGGGCACATTATTTGTATACGTTTGCGGTTGATTTAAAATCTTCATAATTATTGATACAAATCTCTATACAATTTGCAAGGCAAGCCAAAAACCCGGTCAATACGCTGATCCTGGGAAACAGACTGTGTAAGCGGAGCCATAACTGGCCCAGGAAGTCTATTCAACTCGCTAAAACCTAATTGCTTTTGACATGTTAACGCATTGTTTTTAACTAATCGCCATGACTGTCAAGTAAATGAAAGCTATCGGCACGTTGACAATACGCTAACAAGTCAACGGCAATATTGTTTTACCCAGTTGAATAGAGGCCCGTATCCGTGTAGATCCAGCATCAAAAGTAGCTAAGCAGAATAACAGGCTCAAATGATTTACACACGACGTATTCTCGTGACAATAGATTCGAGTGCACATAATTTTAACCTCTTTGGTTGCGTAGCTACTTCTGCTGCTGACTGTACATAATCATTACCACTCAGTTTATTTAAAAAACGTCTAATTTTCGCATAGCAACCAGATACGAGCTGGAAATATAAATTCAGCCAATTGCAGTATAGGGGTGTACGAAGGACCAAACTCTATTTACGTGTTTTCCGAGAATTCTATCCTAATATTACCGGTGACAGTAATCCACAATGTTATCAATCCAAATAGGAAATGGAATAAAAGGTCTATCTGCACATATGAAATCCTTCCATATGTGCTTCCTGGACTAGAGCCTTATTGCTTAACTCCAGCGCAGTACGAGTATGTCTAAGCGAGTGTGTCTGACGGTGATGCATTTATTCCTTCCAAACAAACCGAGTTGAACTAAATAAAAAAAACACCTCAAGTCAAGACTAGGGTTTGCAATATTCGTTGGTTTTTAATATTCGAATAATATGAATAGTTCGATTTCCGATATTCGAATATTCGAATTTTTCGGATAATTTGAATATTTATTGAAACAAAACGAATTAATGGTTTAATGTTGTAAAATCAAATAAATAGGCCTTAAATATTTAAAAAAAATAGCATTCCGTGGTCAAATTAAATATTATTAGTTATTAATATAGCAAGTAGCAGGAAGCGAGCGACCCAACTACGTCACTCAACTCACTCACTGCTCGTTATTGTAATTTTTTTTTTTGAGCTAAATTTGTTTTTTTGGGAATGTTAACTTGTAGATACGATTAACTTTAATTAAGTAAAACAACATAAAATAATATAACAACCATAACACAATAACTGAAAAAGAAAACTAAAATTAAATAAAACTAACTCTAAATATATAAATTACCTAACTAAAACATTAAATCTAAGAATGGCCCCTGCGGCATTGTACCAAAGATGCTGGCAGCATTTCCTCGCTGGATGGTTAAACTTATACGTTGAGCGAGGAAACTGCCAGCTCTTCGGTCTCCCGTGACGTCAATGAGCCTCTTCGAAACTTCTTTGAAGAGGCTTCGAGCGCTAGGACCCCACGGACCAAGGGTCTCGACACCGAATGGAATAAACATATATTCTGGGCCGAGACCACTATATTTTACTACCTTCATGCTTTCGGCCGCTTCAGCTGCCGCACCAGCCCTATTAGAGGTCCGGTGGAGATGTGATGGGGCTAGCGTGTCTACACAGGTTGCATCCCACACTAGCACCCGTCCCATATTCCACGGGACCAAGGTCATTCCGTCAGGTCTCTTGCCATCATTTCTAGAAATGCCTGTCGGCTCTAAAAGGGCCGGGACCTTTATTGAGGCAAGAGACCGACGAATGATGTCGTTGAGTGCGGCGTGTCTGGAAAAGCGGCCAGCACTTCTCTGGCAAGAAAGTCCGTGATGTCCTAGCCGATCTACGTCACTTCCGCAGGGGCAGCGATGTGGAGCGCAGACCGGGACCACAAGGCGAAGGCAAACTGAAAGTCGGAGTGTGTTAGGGTCTAGGAAAGTTCCAGTGCTTGGCGAGGGATGAGCTTGAAGCCAGTATCCAGCCTCCCTTGTACCGACTGCTAAAATTCTAGCACGATCCGCTGCGCAGCACTGGCTAAGAAGGGAATCAACAGTCAATTTGGGAATTAGTTTTAAAACTCATGTTGTCTCATGTTATATTTGCATTCCAGTTTAATATTTGCTTGCATTTCTCAGTAGGTATGAAAAAAAGCTGATTCCAGCGTTCTATTAAAAGTGGGAAACTATTTCAATCCTTTTTAGTACTATTCAAAATATCCGAATTATTCGAATAAGTAACACTGCCGTATTCGAATTTAATTTGTGTCGGATATTCGAATAATATGAATATTCGAATATTCGAATTGCAAACCCTAGTCAAGACCTTCTTCAGTTAGAGTTTTAATCTTATCATATCATGAAAGTTATTACTTACGAATTTTTGTTTTCTTGCGGAACCAGAATAATATCCCCAATTTACTTTGTTGTCTCTTTCGCTTGCCTTAACTCACTTTCCGCCCGAGTGCGATAGCGATAGACGTATTAGCAAAGTTTTTTTGTAGAGTAGGTAACGTTTTCTCTTTATTATATTTAAAGTAGCTGTAGTTGAAGTATGACCAGGGAATCAGGATTGCCGAGGCGCATTTTTTTGTTAACCCTGTCGTGTATGTATGAGGTGGTGCTGAAAGCCTCGTCTTTATGCGCGCGTTGCCACGCGGACAGCGCGCGAGGTCCGGCCTCCGCGCGCTACGAGTACACAGATCACCTACAACGTTGTTGATACGTTTAGTGGTTTCTTATAAGAAACCGCTACTATATGGAGATATTTAGTTTATCCATTTCACATCATTACAAGTTAAGAACCTATAAGTGATAATAAATGACAAACCAGAATAATACACGAATGCAACTGCTTTGTACAATACTCGATGAATACCAAAATGTTCTAAAACTGCATTCATCACAAAAAGCTTTTTATAATAAATCAGAATGTGAAGACAAGTAACGAAAAAATATACATTATTTTTTTCACTCTATACCTCAAGCTGCTGCTTTACACAAACACATCATTATTATAATAGGTACATATCTCATGATACACGTGAAAGTATATACTTATTCGGTTTAATCAAAAGCAAGACTGTGATTTTGAACATACCTTATATTGACGAACAAAACGATCCAAGCCACAATCTGAATTAGGGTTAACACTCCAGTGACATCAGCACGAGTTTGTAACACTTAGTCTCTGGGAGCGCGAGGAGTTAGTGAACACTAGGGTCCTGGTCGCGGGCGTCCTGGGCGGCAGCAGCAGCGCCGGGGGCGCGAGTGTGGCGTCTGCGTCGGCCGCACGACGCGCCTCACAACGGTAAACTGACGGCCCCGGCCCGCGCCGACGCAGCCTCTCCCTCGCTTGTATGAGTGCCTTCAACCAACCTCCCTCCAAACAAATAGTACCGTACGCCGCGTTTGTGTCTTGGTAACTTTTATTATACTTTTAATGGTGTTGCCCCTTTGCTGCGCATGTGTGCGCTGCTGCACCAACACAGGCGCGCCCGCACCGACACGACGAAGCCGTACTCGTGTTAGTATCTGAGTAGGTAAAGTATGCGTGCTTTGATCTTACGATTCGGTATGCACGGCCGCGCGGGCGCACGTAGCTTAATACCACGCTATATTTTACCTCTATCTACTCGACTGGCCAATAATGTGAATTGAAGTTTGTGCAATAGTCACACATGACACGACACTAGGTCGGTCTTGCTATAACTGGGCCAGACAGCTTGCATCAAATAACTACACATGTCTCATGCTCATGTCAGACTTCCAAAAAGCTCTAAGCAGTTATATTATGATTATGAAATTAGCCAGGAAGTGGATGACGGGTATGTCACGTCGTGATCTCAGTCTACTCTGGGAAGTGCCTGCCCACCATGGAATCTTTGAGCCATGGGACCTGTTCCTGTCCTACCCTTGTAAAGCCCAAGAAGGCCAGTGACACCGTTTACGGATCACAGAGAGATATTTTCCAATACCGCACATGAACAGCTGATTTTCCTATGACATAACATAACTCGTATATAATTATGTAGGTATTTCAATGTATTTTTATTTTATTTAAGCATATAAGCTTTATTGGTTACTTAATTTGTTATATTCTTCTTCTTGTACACTTGCTTACTCGATGCACAACCTTTCACTCTTCTCAGTCTCTCAAGGGTTAGCTGGACATATTTTTATATTAATTGTATTCTGTTTTTTATTCTTTTACAATAAAGTGTTTACATAGGTACATACATACATACATAATGTTTATAAGTGTACCTACCTACTTTCTCAGTTTGAATATTTTTTACATTCATATGTATATTTTTATGTCGTATGTAAACAATTTTAACTACCTAGGTAGCGCACGAGGAAGGGTGGTACATCCCTTCCTCGTGCGCGACGTGGCTTAATACTGGTAAGAATCGAGCCGGTTTTGTTCTGTTACATTATTGAAGTTTGTAATAGTACATTGTGTATTAAGGGTGGTAAAGAAAGAATTACAAACGAGAGTCTGTTTGAAGCCCGAAGCCGAAGGCTGAGGGCTTTAATGACTCGAGGTTTGTATTTATTTTACCACCCGTGTAACATACAATGTTTTTCATCACAATTGCGAGGAAATTAAATAAAATCAGACAAAAGATCATATTTTTAACTTATTAGCGGCAGACCACAGATTATAGGATATGTCTCGGCAGACTACATCATTGTCTGTGACTTACCACAGATAATGTCAAACGGGTTCGGAGTCCGATTCTAGTGACAGTCGAGATCAATAGTTTATATGCGAGATTTTTAGGAAATTGTATGCAACTGACATTTCATCTCGAATGAAAGTTCATATCGAATGGCACAAGAGTTGGGGTCCTGACGTATTGTGATAGTTTGAGTCCACGTATAATATTTAAAAAAAAAAGCTATTACGCACGTTACGTACGTAATGGTAAAAAAAGGCCCGCGGGTATTATTTTGGATTTACGGTCGATTTTTCTAGCATGTTAGGACACTATTTACGAGCAAGTGTGATGAAAAATAACTTAGCGCTGCGTCTTTACTGTAATGACTGGAGAGCTGCAACTAATCAACAAGGGATCTACGTAGACCACATATACAAACGATAGGCTGAGGCTAGCAACTGGCTCAAGATACGAGTAGAATAGGGTATAGGGTCTCACGCGCGCCGCCGCCGCCGGTGGACTCTTCGCTATCGGCGTAGACGCACACGGATAGCGTGCCGCGCGGCCACGGCGCGTTACGGTTAATGTAACCTTGCATCACACGTGCGGCGCGGCCGATGACGCCTTGAGAGACAACCGAGGAAAGTCGGGGTATCTTGTATGTTGAATTTAGCATCACAAATATTAATTATGGAAACTAGGTCTAATTGTAATAAATCAAATACTTAAGCAATATTGTTGTATATGACAGTATGCTCCTAAATAATAAAAAAAAAAAAAAAAGTATTTATACAAGATGAGTACGTAGGAAAACTGAAAGATTGTTTTGAATGTGTTATTACGATGAATTACAGTGAAGTTGAGAATAATATAAATAATGTATGGGAGATTATGAAGAATGGCATGGTTAAATTGGCCACTGTAGTGTGCGGTGTAGTAAAAAGACGAAAAAGCAAGAATGAACGTCCGGAATGGTGGGATAGAGAGATAGATAAAAAAAGTGTTGGTTGGATTTTGTACCTGTAGAACCAGGACAAGATTTAAGTGACAGAAAGAAAAATATTATACTCATTTTTCTTCAAGATCAAAGAAAAAAGATGAAAGAAGTTGTGGCTAGAATGAAAAGAATAATAGGAGTTTCTCTGACAACTTCCGGTCGAATATTAAACTCTTTTGGAGCTTGATTAAGTCGGCTCGGGGAAAATCAGAGAAAACTAAATTAAGCGCGGTGAGGGATGAGTCTGGAGATGTAATATGCGAGGAAGAAAAAATGCTTGATAGATGGAAAACTTATTTCGAAAGCTTGTTTGAATACGATGATGTTTATCTTGAGCCAGAAAGCATGAGTAAAGATGCAAGTAGCGGAGATGAAAGTGTCATTAGTATGAGTGAAATCATGAAAGATTTAAAGGTTGTGAGGAGAGGACATGGCGTGGTGAGTAGTCTGATGTACCGCCTTTACAATGCATGTTGGAGTAGCGGTCGAGTCCAGGAAGATTGGGTCAAGGCCGTTGTCGTCCCTCTTTATAAAGGAAAGGGGTCACAGAAAAACTGCAAAAACTACCGCGGTATCAGCCTCCTTAGTGTTGTCGGCAAAGTACTTATATGCGAAGATTTTAATTGAAAGGGTATAGAATGTTACGAATGACAAAATCTAGGATGTACAAGCGGGATTTCGAAAGGGAATGGGATGTACGGATCAGGTCTTTCCACTACGGTCTATCACAAAAAGGTTCTTGGCTGTCAACCAAAAGGTAAAAGTAAATAGAAAGGAGTATGGACGGTGATGTCTATGTATGGAGTGAGCAGCAACCTGATGCAGGCTTTGAGGTCCCTTTATGAGGGCTCTAGAGCCTGTGTCAGGATCAATGGGGCATACTCGGCCTGGTTTAATATCTCTAAAGGTGTTAGACAGGGCTGTGTTGCCTCACCATGGCTGTTCAATCTATTCATGGACAGTTGTATGAGAGATTTGAAAGAGTATGATAAGGGTTTACGTATGCATGAGCTGCTAATCAAATGCCTCTTATGTGCCGATGATCAAGTTATATCTACTCGAATGCTTGACTTGCAGGAGATGGTGATAGTGATGAATGAGAGATTTAAGCAATAGGGGATGAAAGTAAATGTTGCCAAGACCAAGGTCATGGTGATAGAGAAGGACGAGGAAATGACTGAGTGCGTGATAAATATAAATAGTGAATTAGTAGAGCAAGTGACCAAATTTGTGTAGCTGGGAAGTATGCTTACAAGAGATGGTAATTGTGAGAAGGATATCGAGAGTACTCGTACTCCTTTGTGAGCAGAAGGGGCGTTTAACAAAAAGCCCGACTGGCTGTTCACAATGGAGTGCTGGCCCCTACTCTGATGTATGGTACTTAGTGAATGTTGAGTTGAAATACGCTCTTTGCGTAGTATGTGTGGTGTGAAACTGATTGATAGGGTTAGGAATGAAAAAGTCGAGGAATGAAAGAGAGAAATGTGGACTAAAAGAAAGATTTAGTGAATAAGATTGAAAAGGCTATGCTTCGATGGTCCGGTCATTTGGAAAGGATGGATGAAAGAAGATTGACGAAAGAGATATATAGATCGAAAGTGAGTGGAAGGGTCGGAAAAGGCCGCCCTAGGCGTACTTTTTCGAATAAATTCGGAGAATTAATGGAAAAGGAACGAATCTTAAGTACCCGAAACAAACGTGCGTGTGCGTGCATGACTCGATGTATGAATGTGGAAGAAGCGAAAGAAATCGTAGCAAGTGGAAAGAAGTGGTCTCTGCCTACCCGTCTGGGAAACAGGCGTGATTTAATGTATGTATGTAGGTCAGTCCAACAGAAGTCGGCGTCCTACCTTGTACTATTACTTATTCTGTGGTCCTACAATATTCTTAACCAAAAGTAGACTTCAGTTGGACTGACCTATTAGATATCATTTCAAAAGAAGTTTTATATTGCTTTTTGAAAGCGGCTGTTTGTTTTTTGGATGTACTTATCCCAGTTCAGTTCAGGCCGAAGCATTAAGTAGTCAAATAAAAGTAATTTCTCAATTTAATTTAAAGTACAATTTAAAGTACCTACAATTAATTAGCTTATTGAACTTAAAGTAGTGTAGTGTTATTACGTAGGTACGCCGCTAAAAAGTATTTCAAGTTCGTGTAAATTCAGAAAAACTTCCGTAAGAGCGCGTAAGAGAGAGAAGAACAAACAAATGCTTTTGACCTGTCGCACTGTCATAATAAGTATACAATATTTAAAACTCCAATACTAGACATTGCCAATCAATTAATAAAGGCGTTTACGCGTTTAGACGAAAAATTCAGTAAAAATTGATTTACAGTGAAGATGCGGTAAAATAACTAGGTATATTAGTTTGGTAAAAAGAAGTTTGAATAAATGAAAGCGCTGTTTAGGGTTAAATTGACAACACAGTCCAATTATTACGAAAAAACCGGGCAAGGCATGTCGGACCATGCTCAGCGTAGGGTTCCGTCCGAAGCCGTTACGACAAACACAAAAACTATCTCAAAAAACCACATGTATGAACAAATTTTCTATTATAAGTTAACAGCACCTTAGATGATTTTTAGTAGGTATAAAGACTTTAGTCGCCTGTATCTCAGGAACTAATTAAGTCTACTTAGTCGTGATAGTTTTCCTTTTAAATTCGTTATAGGTAATACTCGTATATGTGTTACAAATGATTTCAATTTTGATCCTTGATGTTTTTCATTTTATGTTGTTTTGTGTTAAGTGTGTCGCTTTCCGTCTCTTCACCAAGCGGTTCCAACGGAAGACCAGTGGCTTTATGGCTAGCGAATGCTGAGTTGGGACCGTTTCGCAACTGTTTCTCTGTGTCTTATTTTTTGTATCTACTTATGTACCTAATGTGGTTTTGTAATGTTGCGAATAAATGTCTTTATCTTTATCTATAAAATACATCCCCACGTTACGTGTAGGGGAGGTACACAGAATTTTTCAAGATTTTATTTTACCACTTTGTTGGCGTGACTAATATGTATATTCATGCTAAATTACAGCTTTCTAGCTCTAGGGGTCTCTGAGCTAGGCTGCGGACGGACGGACATGGCGAAACTATAAGGGTTCGTAGTTTGACTACGGAACCCTAAAAAAACACGCTAACAGCAATATGTTTTACCGAGTAGCTTAGAGGGGCAGCCGGTCATTTCGCCGGCCGCGACGCCGTCGTCGATTGTCGTTCGAAAACACATTTTAGCGCTTGCATTTTTAATTAAGCAGCCTTATAGGTTCGATCCATCGGCAGAATCCATGCTGCTTAATTGAAAATGCACGCGCTAAAATATGTATTGTTCGCACTGACGGGACTACTTGAACTCCCCGCTCGGACGTTCACTCGTCCGTCCGTCCGACCGTCATTGTTGAGAGAATCACTACCCTGAGCTTTGATTTTGACATTTTATCGTAGTGTTTCATACTTGGTCGCCATTACTGTCAAGTAACGCAAGGAAACAAAATGCACGGGCTCAGTTACTGTTACGATAGTGAGTAGATAAACTAATACGTTGCTTTCTTTTCACGCAATGGATCCATACATCGGTACTTGAGAAGCGTAGCTAACTTTAAAGAGTGTATTGTTTGTCGATCAGTGCTGCTAACACTTATTAATACGTTTACGTTTATAAAAATATGTTCTACGAGGGCGTGGCCTGGCAATACCACACAGTGCCATTTTCTTCTCGTTGTGCTGTCGATAGATACCTACTTAAATCCTCAATTTAATTTTTATGTATTTTGTTTACCTAGGATCAGCGTTCGATAGCTCGTACAAAAGAACACATAGGTACAATCTTGTACTGCAGATCACGCACAACAGGAAATCAAAATAACTTTAAATAAATGCTTTGAGACTGCTGCTCAAGGGACAGCATCTGTAACTGAGGCGTTTGATAAAGGGATAGTCGAATAGAAAAATAGAGGCATTGACCTAGCCAAACGTACATACTCGTACATACATTAAATCACGCCTGTTTCTCAGAGGGGTAAGCAGAGACCACTTCTTTCCACTTGCTACGATCTTGACAAATTTCTTTCGCTTCTTCCACATTCATACCTACATCGAGTCATACACGCACGTCGGTTTCGGGTACTTAAGATTCGGCCCTTTTCCAATATTTCTCCGATTTTACTCGAAAAAGCACACCTAGGGCGGCCCCTTCCGACCCGTCCACTCACTTTCGATCTGTATAATCACACACAACACATTGCCACACCCAACTTCACAACCATACATCAGGGTACGGGCCAGCACTCCATTGTGAACAGCCAGTCGGGCTTTTTGTGAAACGCCCTGTCTGCTCACAAAGCAGTACAGGGCCCCATTAATTTGATTCCCCGCATTCACTCATTCATTCATTCATCACTGTCACCATCTCCTGCAAGTCAAGCATTCGAGTAGATATAACTTGATCATCGGCACATAAGAGGCATTTGATTAGCAACTCTTGCATACGCAAACCCTTATCATACTCTTTCAAATCTCGCATACAACTGTCCATGAATAAATTGAACAGCCACGGTGAGGCAACACAGCCCTGTCTAACACCTTTAGAGATATTAAACCAGGCCGAGTATGCCCCATTGATCCTGACACAGGCTCTGGAGCCCTCATAAAGGGACCTCAAAGCCTGCACCAGGTTGCTGCTCACTCCATACATAGACAGCACCGTCCACAACTCCTTTCTATCTACCCTATCATAGGCCTTTTCCAGGTCCACAAAAGCACAGAAAACTTTTTGGTTGACAGCCAAGAACTTTTCTGTGATGGACCGTAGTGAAAAGACCTGATCCGTACATCCCATTCCCTTTCGAAATCCCGCTTGTACATCCCAGATTTTGTCATTACATATGACCTAGCCAAACGTCTGCCGAAATATACTCAAAAAAAGTCGGCAATGTACCGTTATCGTAACAAAATAGCTGGTGTATCAAAAATATGTGCGAAAAATCCTGAAGAAGTGGAAATTCCGAAACAATATGAACATTTTCTCTTTGCAGACTATTCTTGTGATGGAGTGAGGATTTTAGTGTTCGGGTGCAATGAAGCAAAATACCATCTTGTGTCAGCTGAACACTTTTTTATGGACGGTACATTCAGATCATGTCCAAAGCCATTTATCCAAATGTATTGCATTCACGCCGATTTAGGAAGTGATATTAATAGTAATAACGTTGTCCCGTTACTTTATGCCTTTATGTCACATAAAGACGAAAAATGATATACGATATTGTTTGAACTGATTTTATCACAACTGCTTTGGCGACCACTTAAAGTGACAGTTGATTTTGAACTGGCAGTTATTAAAGCATTGGGCAATACATTTTCGAACACTGTCGTAAAAGGATGTTATTATCATTTTACAAATAGTATTAACAAGTTTTGAGAGTTAGTAATTCTGTAGCTCTGCCTACCCCACTCTGGGAATAAAGGCGTGAGCTTATGTATGTGTATGTATGTAAATAGTATAAAAAGAAAAGCAAAAGCACTGGGACTCAAAAAATCAAACGGGATTGTTGGCTTATGTTGTGCCATGCCTCTTTTACCGGATAATATGATAAACATAGGATGGAAGTATATCTTGGACGAATTACCATGTGGTGATATCAGATTTAAACAATTGCAAAACTATATAACTAAACATACATACATACATACATTAAATCACGCCTGTTTCCCAGAGGGGTAGGCAGAGACCACTTCTTTCCACTTGCTACGATCTTGACAAATTAACTAAACAGTGGCTTAATAAACAAAAACTATGGTGTGTAGGTATACGAAGAGAGACATCGTACAACAAACACAATAGAAGGGTGGCATCGCAAGATTAATAAAAAGGTGACAAAGGCTGAGGTCAATTTTTTAAAGATTTTTGCAATGTTAATCGATGACGCCACGTTAAACACTGTGTTTCCGTGGCTGTTGTAAGAAAACAAATTGAATTTATGATAATTTGTAGTTTTCTTTTGTAGTTCTTACTTAAATGACGAGAAACAATAGTTCATGCCTGGAGGGCTAGCAAAAGTTGTCCGTAGATTCAAGAAAAGTAGCATCCCTACTTTTTATTACTTTTCTAGAGTTGGCCAATATAAATCATCTTTTGTGCTTTCGGGTCGCATTTCTTGCGTTTCTCTTTAGGCAGGTGCACCATTGCTTCACAACCAAAATACGCATTTTTTTATGGTATAGGAGGCAAACGTGCAGGCGGATCGCCTGATGGTAAACGATTACCGTCACCCATAGACACCTGCAGCACCAGAGGAGTCTCAGGTGCGTTGCCGGCCTTTCAAATGAGAGTACGCTCTTTTCTTAAAGGCTTGAAGGTCGTAACGGTCCGGAAATACCGCAGGTGACAAACAATTCCACAGTTTAGTTGTGCGAGGCAGTAAATTCCGGGTGAAACGCACAGTTGTGAACTGCCAACCATCTAAATAATGATACATCAACTTTGGAAAAAATCTGTCGAATAACTAAAAAGTTCATGATTGCGGCTACTTTTCCATAATCTGTCTACGGATTCGTTATCGGAGACCACACAAATCCCTAGATATGGCTTTTGAAAACAATCAGTTGAATAACTTTTTTTCAATTTGTCAACGGATCCACAGAATTGAGGAGTTCTGGTGGCCATTTATGGTCTTCAATATCTTCATCATCAGTTCCGTATTACCAAATTATACTTTCTGAATGCCAAAAATACCAAAATCACTGTGCCAATGGAAACACCTCTGGAGCATTGCAACAAAAAAAAAGATTTTTCAAAGTCCGTACCTACATAATTGACTCTGACTGAAAATAACAACATACAGTTGACATACAGACGAGTTGAGAACCTCCTACTTTTTTGAAGCCGGTTAACAAACAATTTTTGTCGTTTACTGCCCCACCGGCTTGTATAATTAATTTGTCCGTAAATGCAATTCAAATATTGTCACTTTATTAGAAAGGGACGCAGTAAGCTTTAGTACGTTTCTTTCGGCTCGCGTTATCGGTGTAGTGCACCTTCCAGATGTACGATAGTACTTACTAATTCCATGGCACTGAATGGATGAATGTGTAAAGCAGTCTACGCACTATCCTTATTGAAGTACAGCGGCGTACGACCGTCAGGCACCATGGTGCTGTACGCACTGTCGTGCAAATGGACAAAAATTCCATTGTGCAAGTCTATCACGGTAATAATAATTATTATTGACGTCCAGCAAGCCTACGCACTAACGTTTTCCGTCGTGCATCGTGCCCGAACGTACGTCACGGAAGGATAGTGCGTAGACTGCTTAATAAGCCCTTTATTCTTTTTCTCGCTGTCATCACCTCATCACGTAAGTAAACCTGGCATCCCCACCGGGTGTGTGTGCGACGTTCGAACTTGTGTATTTGTAATTTATTTAATTTTAATGGTAAACAATGTGTTTCATATATTATGCAATCGAACAATTCTAAAATAATTTAATTTTATAGCCAATGTCATGTACATGGAGTATTGTACACTTTATACATTGATGTGAGTTCTCGTGCTTTGTCTTCGCGTGTGACAATATACTCCAAAATGGCGCATCAACTGGCACCGTCTGTGAATTGTTCATTAGACGACATTGACCTCAGTGCTTTGAAGGTATGTACTAATGAAATTACTTATGAACTATTAAGCCAGTTCATATTCATATCAGTCCCCGTTTCTTAACGCCTATATTCATTTCTCAATCAATTATTAAAAGGGCAATGATCTCACGGGGCGTGAATCATAGCGAAGGTTGGGTAGTAAGGCTTTATCTTTTATCAAGCACTGTTATACGTCATTTCAGGATCCAGCTGGTATTTTTGAACTCATAGAGGTGGTCGGCAATGGCACTTATGGGCAAGTGTATAAGGTATGTTTAGATTTTTTTAATATATTATAGTCGCATACACAGGAGGTATTTTTCTTCTACCCTTACAAAGTAAGAGAAACTTCGTTTTTTCACCGTTTCATATTTTGTTCTCAATACTTGGGAATTGCTAAACTTTATGTTGCTTCTAAAGTTTTCATTAATGTGTATAATTTTTTATCACATATTTATGTGTCATGTTTGAGCGAAGCGAAATATCATAATCAAAATAGTGCAATTCTGCTTTGTTTTTAAACAGTTTGACCGAGTTTTGATGACTGTTTTTTTCTTAATGTAACATTTTGTATGTGTTGTCCCTATTTTTTGCCCTAAAGCTGAAAACTCTAAATATTGGGTCCTTAACTATGAAATTGGCGTTTTTTTTACATGTTTTATATTGTACGGAATTTATTCATTTCAATTTCAACTTCCACTGTTACAAAGGTTTTAGATACAAATAATATGGTTCAATATCTTACTTAATGTTTAAAATTAAAGTGTGAACTCAACTCTTTTCATGTGCTGCGAGTTCAAGTGTTTCAATTACGCAGAGTTTAATGAAGCTAACAATTTTTAAGTAATGAAGATATGTATAATATAGCTTAGAAGTGTCCAATATCCCTGACAGTATTTTGTTTGGTTTACATTTAATGTTACTAAATAATCTGCAAAATGAAATGTATGAAAACCACTGTTTTCATTAAATTCTCCATATAAAACACCAATTTCATAGGTAAGGACCTAATAATTTGTTACAATCAATGTTTAATAACAATCATGATTTTTTTATTGAAAATAAATTTAATGGTTAAACAAGTATTGTACTGTCACTGACTCTTATTGGAAGAATAAAATAGGTACATGACACAAATATTTGACAAATAAAATAAATATTTACATATTATTGTTCTTGTTGATGTTAGATGGTTTAAGCTCATTAGCCTCTCTGTCAGCTCTGTCACAGTTACAAAAGTGTAATGTGAATTATCTATCTGCGATGAGAAAGGGATTAGAGGTGACAGTTTTACTATATACTTACACGAAAGTGCAGAATTGACAGCTATTCTAATCCCTAACTAATTGCAGTTTTATAATATATCATTACTACTTTGGAAAAAACTCATATCTGATATTTCGAGTGACTGACAAAGTCCTATATGTAGGACTTTGGGCCTTATGAGGATTAACTTAATTCTCTTCATGTTTAAGTTAACGTCATACGTCACAATATATGAGATATGAGGTTTTTCTAAAGCAGTGTGTGGTTTATCTCAGGGGTAACACGTTTGGTGCATTCAATGTAAATTTACGTATAGGTTGGTTAAAAATTTAAGACTACTAATTAAAGTTTGACATTAGGGTATTACGGAACCGGTTCTGCATAACCCTCATAATTTTGAAGTTCATTAATACTGATAAAATCATCAAGATAACATTGTCATTTAAAAATTTGTTGTCATGGTTGTAATTTCGAATTTTATTATTATTAAATACTATTCAGATATTATAATTAATTATTTTAAGCAATACTTGCTTAATTGTCATTTATAAAAGAATATTGTCCAATTGGCATTTTTAATCTCCGATGCAAAAAAGAGGGGTGTTATAAGTTTGACGTGTAAGTCTGTGTGTGTGTGTGTGTGTGTGTGTGTGTGTGTGTGTGTGTGTGTGTGTGTGTGTGTGTGTGTGTGTGTGTGTGTGTGTGTATGTGTGTGTATGTGTGTGTGTGTGTGTGTGTGTGTGTGTGTGTATGTCTGTGGCACAGTAGCTCTTAAACAGATGAGCCGATTTGGATTAAGGTTTTTTATTTCAAAGCAGGTTTTTTGGCAGAAAGGTTTTTTTTTTCATGAAATCTTGCTAAGAACAAAGCCTGCCTTCAAATAAAAAAAACGCATCGAAATCAGTTCATCTGTTTGGGAGCTACAATGCCACAAACAGACACTCAGATACATAGACATAGAGATACACATTATAAAGTAACACCCCTCTTTTTATTTATTATAGTTCATTTATTTTAGGATGAGAAACCACAATAACATTATATTGCGTTTGGTCAACTATTTATTACCTAGCAAATAGTACAGTACAATAGTCTGGGAGCTGCAAAATAAAATTGTTTTAATGTCACTTTATTTGCGTGTCGTCAATTGTTACTCTAGTACAAATTGTAAAGAGATTACAGTTCACGAGCCGCAATATAATGTTGTTGTGGTTTCTCATTCTAAATTAAATGAAGTATAGTTATTAACAGTGAATAGGATTAGGGGTATTATACATTTCATGTCTTTAAAGAGACGTGGCTAGGTATAGTTATTTGGTTAATTTGGAAAAGTTTAAAATTAGTGAAATATTTTTTTTTAGAAACATATAAAAACAGTCTGTAATGAAAAACCTCTAAAAACAATAAGTATTGGCCCTATAAGTTTAATTATAAGTAGGTATTAATATTTTGATTCAAGCGGCGGCACGTCGGGCGACCGCTAAGTATATTAAATAATATAAAATACGTGGCGACGCTTGAATCAAAATATTAATACCTACTTATAATTAAACTCATAGGGCCAATACTTATTATTATTCACTTTTTAGAGGTTTTCTTTACAGATTGTTTTAAGTCGGGGGATTTAAAAAAAAATACCAATAAGTGGTGAAAAAAATTATGCTTCAACCGTGATCCATGTTTTGATTGCGATTAAGATATATTTAATCCTGATGGTTTATTTTTATTCTATCACATTTTTTTTGCATTATTTACTTAATATCTACACCTGCTTTTTTAGAGCATCCTGTGGGCAAACTTTCATCATTTTGACGTCATTGGCACCAAAAGTGAGACCCCTATTTATCATGCTTTGGGCTGATGTTTCAAATCTCTAATTAAATTACACCATATCTTCTGTTAGTCCACATTTCTCTCTGACTTTATCATTCCTTACTTTATCAATCATTTTCACACCACACATACTACCACATATTTCATGCTTGTCCTCCCATACCCAACGTTCACTACCATACATCCGAGTAGGGGCCAGCACTCAATTGTGAACAGCTAGTCGGCCTTTTTGTGCAACACCCCTTCTGCTCACAAAGAGTACAGGGTTCCCCGCATTCACGCTCGTCTCGACATCTTTCTCACAGTTACCATCTTTTATAAATGTACTTCCCAGGTACACAAATTAACTCTACTTGCTCTACTAATTCACCATTTATATTTATCACACACTCAGTCATCTCCTCGTCTTTCTCTATCACCATGACCTTGGTCTTGGTAAGAATTACTTTTCATCACTGTCACCATCTCCTGCAGCTCGAGTACCGATGGAGCTTGATCGGCATTTGATTAGCAACTCTTGCATACGTAAACCCTCTTTCAAATCTCGCATACAACTGTCTATGAATAGATTGAACAACCATGGTGCGGGAACACAGCCCCGTCTAACACCTCTAGAGATATTAAACCAGCAACCGAGTATGCCCCATTGGTCCTGACGCAGGCTCTGGAGACCTCATAAAGGGACCTGAAAGCCTGCACCAGGTTGCTGCTCACTCCATATATAGACAACATCGTCTACAACTCCTTTCTCCATCTACCCTATCATAGGCCTTTTCCAGGTCCACAAAAGCACAGAAAACCCTTTGGTTGACAGCCAAGAACTTTTCTGTGATAGACCGTAGTAAAAAGACCTGATATGCACATCCCATTCCCTTTTGAAATCCCTCTTGTCTATTGTACATCCCAGATTTTGCCATCGTAACATTCAATACCCTTTCAATTAAAATCTTCGCATATACTTTGCCGACAACACTAAGGAGGCCGATACCGAGGTAGTTTTTGCACCTCTTTCCGTTATACAGAGAGAGTGTTTTTCTATTTAATGGAAAATGAGTATTGCTGTATATTTTTAACTGTAGGCTAAAGATAGATGAAATATTAGAACCGGCTACTAAGTAGGTGTTTGCCATTATTTGTTCATAAAACTGAACTTAAGCTTACCTTAAATAATAATGTTTTCAAGGGATGCAAAAGACAGAAACCCATGGAAGCGAATCATACACTTCCAAGTTAAGATTTTACGATGATGGCCACAATCCTCAGCCATGAGGGAATAACCAGAAAGAGAGAGAAGCAATATTTTTTCAATTTAATGTTCGTTGTAAAATAATTATTCATCTTAGTAGCACAAATCTTAAAAGAAACTACAACAAGGAGGTTTTTAAGTTGCAGCAATATAATTTAATTGATTGAGTAGGGTTTGCGTATTGTTGTGTTTGTTTGGTGTGGGGAAAAGAAAACTCACCGGTTTCATTTAAATTTCGCAATAGTAAATATTCATGCTTTTCTTCACAGCTTCAATAAAAGCTGAATCATGTAACAAAATAGTGAGTTTTTTTTTTGATATGCTATAAAAATAATCAAGATATAAGCCAACAGAAATTGGTTCCTGTCTCTTTCTAGCAAAACAGAATTTTACGTGGAGTAGATACTGAGGTTGGAGAGTATCTGCATTTGCCACTCGCCAACCAACAAGAGGGTTGGCACCCTCTTACCCCTCTAGCATTAAGTCCTCCGGTCGAGGCCCGGAAGGACATCCACCAGCAGAACCGGTCAGCTCCTGCTGAGGCAAAGCTTCGCCATGGGTCTTTATCGGCTCCATGACGCCTCACCCCCGCTTCTCTAGATATCATGTATAGGGATTGGGTTTTAGCTTACCATGACTTGACGAGGGCGGACCCCTTCCCAATACCACCTGATATCCTTCACTGGAGATACAGCACAAGAATGCTGACACAATAGTTCTGCTGCAGAGGTGCTACAGTGACAAACGGCAACCAGAACCGAAAAATTTCAAAAATCTTTATCTCTAGAATACAGCGTTATTATCGCCCGATTTTTTTTTCTGTTCTACGTAATTCGGATTAGAAGTAAGTGTTTCATTAAAAAAGAAAACGCTAATAGCTTATGATTATGAAGAAATAAATATATTGAATATTTAAGACAATTTTATATTTTAATCTCTGAAGTGTGATTGGTGATTCGACAGAGAACCATGGCTGTCGATATAGCCCAAAGGATTAGCAAGCTGAAATGCCAGTGGGCCGGTCACATCTGTCGCAGAACCAACAATCGTTGGGGCAGACGTGTTCTTGAGTGGAGACCACGGTTTGGCAAACGTAGTGTGGGACGCCATCCAGGAAAAATGCCTGGCAGTGGTTGAAAACAAAAAACTCAGGACCGAGCTCAGTGGCTTTCCATGGGAGAGGCAGCAGTCCAGCAGTGGACGGAAATGGGCTGATGATGGAGATGATGATGATGATGATGAATATTCTATCTCCTAAATATGTCAATTTTATGTTTTACTAATTAGTATAGGTAGTTAAAAGCTATTGGAACTTGGAACGTGAATATTCCATTCGTATTACAAAAAAGGTATAGATTTGTCTCGATTTTCTTAGTTCTCCAAAGCTATGCAAAATAAAACCGTCGGAGTTTGACTAAAGACTATAATTTGACAATATACACACAAAAGAAAGACAAACGGTGGTGATCAAATTTGAGGCCACTTGGCCATTTTGATGATTCAATACTACAGTGCTAAACAAAAACTACACCACTCTTGAAGTTCGTTTTATACTCTCTATTCATTTAAAATCTGCATAAGGAATAAATAGCGTACCTACTTGATGAAAGTAGTAACCTGATAACATTTGTGTGTCAGTTGTATCAATAGAAGGCAAATAGCAGTAATCAGAATATTAAACAAGCATATGTTATTTTGATATAGAACCAAAGTCAAAGAAATTAGAGTTATGGTGATAGTTGCACATCTTCCTAAAACAGTTAGTTTATATTTCAGTTCTGACAATAACCTGAAAGGTATTAACGAAAAATAGGCGCATTTATTAAGTCGCCGAGTTGCGGAAAAGAGCCCGCCACAACCTATAACGGTACCTATATAAAGGTCTAGTGATATTCACTCACATACCGATAAACTCCATACAAACTTGCAAACAAATTAATGAATTTCATGAGTTAGTCAGTGTATAAGTTTCGCAACTTTATGCTGCTGTGTTGCTGGTTTGTTGAACTCTAATTATATTTATCATTATTAGGGGTTTCATTTGTGCAACTAATTCAACATAATCATCAGTTTTCACTATCTATGCAACTTCCTTTATCTATGACAATATGCCTATGTTATATATTGTCATGTTATGATTCACACAAACTATATCCAACCATCAACACAATTACCTATATTTTATCCAAGAAAATTAGCATATCTTAAACCTGTGATGAATCAAATTTGTTATTCAATCATACACGAAATGGTTTACTCATTGATCAATTTATTCATAGCATAGCTTCACTGGCTGCATTCTTTTGATAGCTTTCTTATTGGTCACAGATAACCTCTTATTCATTCTCTTGCATGAATGTCCTTGAAAGCATTACATCATATTACTAGCAGTACAGGTACAATTTTACCTGAACCTACGATAGAACTGTTTTTATTGCTTGCCATGCGATTTTATTTATAGAGTAAGTTCATTTTGTTATTAATATGTATGTTGTCTAAATTAATGTTTTTTTCATTTATGCAATAATACTCTAGTAAAATTGGCGATTTAAAGTACGGAGTAGTTTGCGTCAAATCCGGTAGTTCTGATTTTTTGCAGACGTGTTTATGGTGTTGGCCCAATTAATAATCAAAATTTATGACCTCGAGCGCCGAATGCAATATTGTCAATAATAAAATAAAAAACCGCGAAAATTTCGGTCTTTTCTTAGATTTTGGCTATCATGAATGACCCTAAAGAATTAGTTGTTGATAAAACCCTCTCAGGACGTTTTTAAGTAAGCCTAAATTTGCTACATTAGACAATTGTTTCTGAGATAAAGCTTTTCAAAATTCATTTTTTTTTCGAACTTCGCATTTTTTTTCAACAAACTTTACGAGCTGCGGTACCAACTATTCGCCAGGGCTGCGACGAAAACCAGCTTCAATCTCTCCAGGTTACACGAGACTGCTCGATTTCTCTCCTTGCGGACATACCATCAGGTGCAAACTAGTCCTTGCATTTCTAATACACATTACATATCTCATTCGTCATTTTCTATTCAACTGCGCATGTACAATCTTCTCCCATGCCTTCCTGCAGCTGCATGCATTCCCACAACCCTTCTTCCAGCCGCAAGAAATCATCCGCAAGAGGTGTTGTGGGGCTGCGTCTCTAGCCATTATTTTGGGGTTCAGGCCGTGTGGCGTGGATATCGACCCCGGAGGAGAGGGTTCAGTGTGACACTCAACCACGCCTGTACTGTTAGAAGATTGTACAAGAGCAGTTAAATATGTTTGATGATATATAATTATGATGAATTGTTGAATGAGATGTGAAGAGTCTCGTGTATGAGGTAACCTGGCCAGATTGAAGCTGGTTTCCGTCGCAGGCCTGGCGAATAGTTGGTACCGCATCTCGTCAAGGTTGTTTAAATAAATTGCGAAGATCTAAAATAAATTGAATTTGAAAGGATTTATCTTGTAAACTATTCGGTCTACAGAGACAATTCTAGTCTCATATTGTAGCAAATGTAGTTTACTTTAAAAACGTAGGTAGGTACTAAGAAGTAAGATACTATAAATTTAATTATTTTTGTCAAAGTTGCGTTCGGCGCTCGTGGTCATAAACTTGGATTATTCATTGGGCTAACATCAAAAAATCAGAACTACCGGATTTGACGCCAGCTCATGATGACTATACTGTATTATAATATAATAAGCACTGATTCGTAAAGGATTCACCAAATTAAAAAAAGCTTATAAATCCGTTATTTTATAAAATTGAAGCTGTTTATATATTTATCTTGTTATGAACATTGCAACGATATTACCGGTACTCCCATTCTTGTCGTATTTACTGATACGAGCCCTCCAAGCGAGCAACAGTATCCTTGTTAACTTTCTTGCTTGACATCCGCAAGATGCTGGGCTATTGTCAAAGGTGACTATAGGCTAATATATTTCATTAGGTCGTCGTTGTGGTACATTTTTGGTGGGTCCATGCGATTAGGCACGGTTTATAATGTCATTAGTTCATTACGATCAAGGAAACGAATTATGTATATCATTAACATAGGTAATGTGGGCTGTTGCCAGATACGACCTAAATATTTTTTACTTATTGTTTTTGCGAATAAAAGATGCATGTCGCTTCTTCAAGCAGGTGATTGTTAAATGGTTTTCAGATAACCCAAAAAAAAAGTATTTTTTTATGACAAATTGCGATGTAGAGTCACAACACTTTCAATGTCAAATTTTAACCCTGGCCCTATCTCTGCCGCGCTAGCGATATCGGCAGTAAACTTACTTATATATATTATACACTTTGCATAGTTTTCAGTACATGCCGCGAAAAGGTTTCGTCACTTTTTTTGTTTCCCTGACTTGTTTTTTTAAGTTATCTTAAATATGATTTTTGATAAATGTAGCCTAAGAAAGGCATTTTATCATCACTACATAGTATAAAACAAAGTCGCTTCCCGCTGTCTGTCCCTATGTATGCTGTTGTAATTTGGGTAGGTTGGTTGCTGAAGTAAACTCAAGATTAAACAAACTCTAGTTTAATTATCGAAATGCACTGACAATTATTGCGTGTGTGCCACTCAGTGGCTAGTCGTGGAAGAGAAGGGGCCGGCGCGAATCGCTGTAGTCTCAGACATAACGACTACTTAAGGGCCACATTTACGTTGCAATTGTGTTGGGTTTCCAACATACTGCCGACTTGGCAAAATGAACATTAATACTTAATTTCAAAAACTTAACCTAATCTAATCTATTGGAAGTAGACATATTTTGGTAATAGATCGTCTATGAGTTTTCCCATTGGGTAGCTTGACTTCAACAGCTCTCACCTTATTATCGAGACCAGGGAACAGGTTAATGACTCTAGCCATGGGCCAATGGAGAGGCTGCGTATCATTGTCTACTAGAATTACAAGAGAACCTACTTTAACGTTAGGCAATGAAGTTTTCCATTTAGGTCTGGATTGTAGTACATTTAAATAGCTTTTACGCCAAACTTTCCAATATTGTTGATACATGTTACAGCAATGTTCCAGAACTTTAGTCTATTAAAAGGTACATCCGTAAGGTCCTTTTCAGGATAAGCATTCAAAGCAGTACCTACTAAGAAGTGACCAGGTGTCAGGTATGTATAATCGTTGATGTCAGTAGACAAAGGGGTTAGTGGTCTACTGTTCAAAATAGATTCTATTTGCGCAAGTACAGTGCATAGCTCTTCGTAAGTAAGAACAGCTTTTAAGATTACACGTTTAAGGTGATATTTTGTACTTTTGACGGCAGCCTCCCAGAGACCACCGAAGACAGGCGAATAGCTAGGAATGAAGTGGAAATTGATTCCTTGTTGAGCTGTGTATGATTGCACCTGCCTTTGATGGTCGCCAGAGGTCTGCAGTTTGTAAATTTCAGCTAATTGGTTCTTTGCACCTTTAAATGTTGATGCATTATCGCAATAGATGTCGCTAGGCATGCCTCTCCGTGCAATAAAACGTTTTAAGCAAGCTAAAAAGGCCGGTGTTGTTAAATCTGAGGTCAATTCGAGATGAATTGCCTTGGTTACAAAGCACACAAACACGCAAATATAACCCTTTGAAAGCACGGCGCGCCTGACCCTCGATTGCTTGACGGGAATAGGCCCAGCGAAATCTACGCCAACTTTTTGAAAGACTCTGCACGCATTGACTCGCTCGTGCGGCAAAGAACCCATTAGCTGCTGGGCTACTTGAGCCTTTAATCTGAAACAGGTTATACATTTGTTTGTTATTTTCTTAATCTCACTAATACCATTTATGATCCAAAACCTTTGATTTATTGATGACAAAGTTATCTTGGGCCCCGCGTGTAAGTTTTTAATGTGCTCACTCTTAATAATCAATTGTGTTACTCGTGATTTATTAGGTATAATAGCTGGATGTTTTTGTGAATAAGGAATCGTTGCGCAATCCAAACGCCCTCCAATTCGTAAGAGACCTTTATCATCAATAAATGGATTGAGTGATACAATATCGCCCTTTATGGGTTTATTTTATTTTAACAATTCTATATCAGTTTTATAGAATTTTTGTTGCTCATGCTTAACAATTAACATAAGTGAATTATTTAACTCGTTAGTGAGCAAATAATTATTTTTGTTGCGGTTTAGCGATTTTAAATTGCTGCAAAAACGCAAAATGTAAGCAAGAACTCGTTGCATTTTATTTATATCAGAGTATTTGTCAAGGAAGTCTAAGCATAGATTAGAGTTCGTAACAGAACCCGAACACACCATAGCATTGGAGAGAGCAGAACCATCGCAACCAGCTTTCAACTCTGGTAAGTCTGTAGAGACATTAATATGGTTGCCATCGGGCAATACATACGCTCCATCATGCAGGAAACTGGGACCCTCCCACCATAAGGCATGCTCGTGAAGTTCGTGCGGCTTTACACCTCTGCTGAGACAGTCAGCGGGATTGTCACTAGTATTGACGAACGACCAAATAAATTTATCAGTGTGTTGTAAAACAACCTTCACTCTGTTCGCAACATAGACGTTGAGTTTAGTTGGATCTGTTTTAAGCCATGCTAAAACTATTTGTGAGTCTGAGAATAGAAGTGCATCATTGATATTCATTTTAAGACTCATAGTCGTATGTATTTTTGCGACTAATTTGGCCAATAGTAGGGCGGCATTGAGCTCCAGCCTGGGCACAGTAAGCTTTTGATGTAAAGGATTTACTCTAGATTTTGAACAGAGCAAAGTCTGCTTTACATTACCTACTTTGTCGACAACGCGTAGATATACGCAGCATCCGTACGCGGCTGAACCAGCAGCATCTGCAAAACCTACTAATTGCACAGATCGGTAGAAATCAGAGTCTGGCATGACGTTTCTATTAATGTTTATAGGTCGCATTATAGACAAACTTTCGTAAAATTCCAACCAGAGCCTTTCTAATTCGTTAGTCAAACAACTGTCCCATCCCATTTTAGTCGACCATAGTTTTTGAATTATTAATTTCGCAGACACAATGATTGGTCCGACTAGACCTAAAGGGTCATAGAATTTGGCTATGTGACTCAGTATCTCGCGTTTTGTTTTAGGGATGCTCTGTGTTGAACTAGGACTAGTTATATTGATTGTATCTGTCTTTGTGTTGTATGACACACCTAGTGTCTTGAGACAGTAGTTTTGCTTTTGTAGGTCAACTTCGTCAAAGTGTTGTTTGTCAATCGGTATGTCCTGCAATACTTGAGCGCAATTAGAAGACCATTTGTGCGCCTCAAATCCTCCCAGTTCAAGAAGTTGAATCAGCTGTTTTTTCATTTCATTTAGTGATTCTAATGTGTTGCTGGAGACTAATATGTCATCACAGTAAGCTTGATTGCGGAGAATGAATGCTGCATCAGGAAACTCGTATTGATATCTTATTGCTAACTCCGTTAAGCAGCGGGTTGCTAAGAAAGTGGAACATTTGAGTCCATATGTGACCGTATTTAATTGTATGCATTTAATGTCTTCATCTGTGGAGTCTCTCCACAAGATGAGTTGCAAAGACCTATATTTAGGATCAAGACTTATAGCCCGAAACATGTTTTTTAAATCGGTGCTGAAGACATATCCGCCTGTGCGGAATAATAATAGTATGTCGAACAGCTCTTTTTGCGTTGCTGCGCCATTTAATAAAATATCGTTAAGTGAGCGATGCAACCTCGTCAACATAGACCCATCAAAAACTACTCTACACTTAGTGGTCTTTTTATCGAGTCGTACCACAGCATGGTGCGGCAGAAAGAACACTGGATCTTTAGTGAGGTCGTATTGGTCTATGTTTATGAATGAACCATGGCCTAATGCCACATATTGATGAATGAAATCCTTATATTGTTCAAACAACTCTGGTTCTTTTTTAAATCGTTTTTCCAAGTTGTAAAATCTTTGCAGTGCTTGGTTAAATGAATCACCTATAGTTTCATTAACTTGATTTAGTGGCACCTTTAATGGCAAAGCTACTTGAAACCTTTTGTCTTTCAAAACTACAGACTCTTGAAAGATTTGTTCGCTTAGATCAACTTCAGGACCTTTCTCTGGGAAGATTTCAGGCACACATTCGGTTTCCCAAAATTTAGAAACTGTACCGTTGATATCTGAGTCACATTGCTGACAAAATAAATTTACTTGATTTTGGTTGGAATGACACTGGTTTGGAAGGGTACCTGCCACAACATAGCCAAATTGGGTATTCAGTAAGTACGGCTGTTGACTGCATGCACCGGATGTTGATTCTGCTGACTGCTGGCTGCTAGGTTGACTGCTTACTTCCCTAGGCTGGGGTAGCAGCACCTGGAAAAACACATCGGCAGCCATTAGTATGTGTATATTACTTGGCACATCAAAATCTGCGTCAGCCAGATTAATATTAGTGGGCAGTGCAATGGTGTCTCTGTCAACTCGTTGTTGTGGAAGCTTTGATGTTATTTGATCCAAGACATAGCATGTGATCGGCATTTTAAATTGTGACACAGTCGAGTGCACTTCTAGTTGCACATACTGCCTTATGGTGCTGTGGGCATTACCTATACCAATGATACCTGTATTTACACTCTTGGGTTTTAAATCTAGGAGCCTTACTAGTTCCGTTGTGGCAAAGGAAGATTGTGAGCCACTGTCCAGCAGCGCCTTTGCAAATACTTCGGTACCGTTGGACATGAGTATCTTGACTCGGACAGTTGGTAAGAGAACCTGTGTAGAAGAATGTTTAGACATCATGGTGACAGATGGCATTGGTTGTTGCTCGCTGTGCAAGAGGGTATTGTGCTTCCCGTTACAAGTGTTACATTTAAAATGGAATCGGCACTTGTTTTTGTGGTTATTTAAGCAGATTGTGCATAGATTGCTATCTGCAGCAAACTTTACACGCTCATTGGCATGTAACAACTTAAATTTATCACAAGTAAATAATTTGTGTTCTGACTTACAGTATAAGCATGAAGAAGTTGCAGCTATATTAACTGCAGATGTAGGCTTCTTGTTGTACTGCTGAGTCTGCTGTCGCTCGAAGCGTTGAGCTGGCTCGTAGCGCTGCTGCTGATTAAACCGCTGCTGTTGCGGCCCCTGAGCTGCGGGTTCTGCATTTTCCAACGCTAGTGCTCGCTTCTCAAGAAAAGCCAGAAAAGCTTCTAATGTCGGCTCCTCCTTGGTGTCTCGCTCGAGTTGGTATGCTCGAGAGGTGTACAAATCTAGTTTGCGGGATAAAATACAGATCATTATAGTATCCCAAGTTTGTACATTTTGGTCTAAGTTTGATAATGCTGCGAGTTCTTGTTTAATTTTGGATACAAATTCTCTTAAGCAGCTTGCTGTTGTTTTAGTTAAAGGGTTTAAGTCTATGATGGTGCAAATGTGTTCGTTTACAATTTTAAATTTATTGTTATATCTATCGTTCAACAACTTAAGTGCCTTTTCGTAACTCTCGGGTACCAGAGGTAAGTTTTTAATTAAGTTTAAAGGCTCCTCTTTGAGGTAAGACCTTAAATAATATAATTTTTGCACGAGGTCTACCGAGTTGTTGTCATTTATCACCGAATTAAACAGATTTATAAACGGAATAAATTCACAGAACTTACCGTCGAATATCGGTACATCGATAGGTGGCAATCTAAGTTTGGATATTGGAGCTGGAGGCGGGCATGATCGCTGAGTGTTACGTTTATTTATTTCTTCGTTGAGCGCGCTCAAAATCGCATAATAGCGGGTTTCAACCTCCTCGACGTCCTCTTTATCATCGGGATCTAACGACAAGATTTTAATGTTGTATGTTTCGTATTGCGAAAACACTTCTGTTGCCCTTTTTTTCTTAGTAACTAAGGCATCAGTTTGAGATGACGTTACATCCTGAGGACGTGAGATGAAATTGTAAAGTCTCGTAATAGTACCTTTTGTGTAACCCCTTGCCGCGTTCAACTCCGATATCTCCATTATCCAAGCTCTTCACACTGCACTTATAAATAAACACAATATATTATACACGTATTACACTAAATACTAATTAAATCTGTCTATTATTGGACTTAGTATGAGCAGAGAAGTAACCAGACTCGCGAAGTGAACTAAGAAAATGGCGTCAAAGCTGTGGTGTAGTCGCGTTGCTCGGTTAAACCACCCGAAACCCGAATCGACGAGCGCGCGTGAGTTCCTATTCGTCGAAGCGTCATAGGAAGGCGTCCGATTGGCGAATTTTGACACTGCCGACAAGTGGCGAAGCTGCTCGATGACACCCGAGGATCCTTGTTGCGCGGGAACACGCGCGGGGATGTGCGCGGCGTGCACCACGAGGTTCGTCAGGTATATACGTCAATGGCTCCGTGCCACG
The DNA here is from genome assembly GCA_963966035.1 of Acleris laterana. Classification (NCBI taxonomy): domain Eukaryota; kingdom Metazoa; phylum Arthropoda; class Insecta; order Lepidoptera; family Tortricidae; genus Acleris; species Acleris laterana. The sequence goes on along the minus strand of OZ014438.1, from coordinate 71,610,252 downwards.
GCCCGGCAAACGCAACTTTAGGTTCTCGCTTCCTGTAATAGGGTTCGCTTTTGAAGTTGATGCGTCGTGATGCCGTCGTCCGGCGAAGTCGTCCTTACTTGAGAAACTCCTCTTCGCTAATTGAATTATTTTCCAATTATTATTTGCACTTCGTATCGTAATAATCGTTGCACTCGTTGATTTGTTCTTTCGTTCGTTAAGTTACTTTGGTTTTTTCTTATCGGTGGCTGCTTCCATGCAATAAATATAAATTGATGTCGTGGCACTTGGTTTGTTACTCGAATCCTGATAATCGGTTTACTTAACAAATTGTTGTTCGAAGGACCATGTTGTAATTTGGGTAGGTTGGTTGCTGAAGTAAACTCAAGATTAAACAAACTCTAGTTTAATTATCGAAATGCACTGACAATTATTGCGTGTGTGCCACTCAGTGGCTAGTCGTGGAAGAGAAGGGGCCGGCGCGAATCGCTGTAGTCTCAGACATAACGACTACTTAAGGGCCACATTTACGTTGCAATTGTGTTGGGTTTCCAACAATGCTTAGATCTTTAAAACTACGCAACGGATTTTGATGCGGTTTTTTTTAGTAGATAGAGTGATTCAAGAGGAAGGTTTTTATGTATAATAAATTTTGTTTTATGTACGTGTGTTATAGAAAACTCAAATAAACCGAAGCGAAGCGAGGGCGGGTCGCTAGTTATTATATAATCGTTAAACTTGTAAGTTTTTTAGTGTAATTCGAAACGACAAAAACCCTTTTATGCTTACCAAAAGGTTAACAACTTACCCATCCATTGCTTATAGACCAGGGTCGATAATTTTTAAAACCAAAAAAAATAATAGTAGGATGAAACCCATTAGAAAAGGAGGGGAATATTATAAAAATAAAAGGAAAAATAATTTACGGGCGATCTGAGGTCGGGAAGGGGATGGGGGTGAGTTTTTAAGGGTAAAAAACGGTTTTTCTCGATTTCCGGCAAAACTAAAAGTCCTATCGAAAAAAGTCAAATGGCAAAGTTGTAGGTAATAAAAAGATCTAAAACTTTTGTATTTACACTTTTTTCACATAACCTCAAAATTTATGTGAAAAATCCAAAAAACCAAGTTCTTGGTTTTTTATTTTTATCTTTTACAAAAATTGTTTTGTTTTAACGAAATTTGGTGAAAACTTACCTTTTTATGTCCCAAATACGCTGTAATTTATTTGATTAAAAATATTTATTTTTTCACCTTATTTTGAATTAATATCGAAAAAACACCCTAATTTTCAATCGAAAATTCAGCCGTCAAAATATCAGCTTTTTTCAAAAAGTTGGTATGGTTTCTGTTCGTTGAAATCTCTACTTTCCGATGGTGAAAAAAAAAAAAATGTTACTTCAGTAAATCTTCTCAGAAAATGCAATCATCTATACTGATAATCTGAAAAGACAAAATCGAATTAATAATGCCTTCACTATTTTATCGTGAATAAAATCCCATGAAAAAAAAAAATTAAAGAAATAAATGTCAAAATGTATAAAAAATATATTATTATTATAAATCTATTAAAAATGTATAAAATATACAGGGTGAAATCTAATACGTGATACCAATGATCACCTCTGTGTTCTACCCACGAGTATGAACAACTTTCACTATGGGACCAACCCTGAAATATTGAAAAAAAAAACAGCTGTTTCATAGAAAAGTTCAATACGCACTCGACCAAAATGTATGAAGCAGCTGTTTTTTTTTTCGATATTTCAGGGTTGGTCCCATAGTGAAAGTTGTTCATACTCGTGGGTAGAACACAGAGGTGATCATTGGTATCACGTATTAGATTTCACCCTGTATATAGAAATCGGCCAAAAGTTTGTTATTAAAAATATATCGAATACTGGTTAGGCTAACGGTTGTAAGAGCTGCTACGAAATATATAGTATATAATAGTAGGTATGTATGTAGTAAGACCCAGACCCGCCTAGCCCCTTCCCCACTTCTCCACGAAATACCGTGTATATATATATAATAATAAATATATTATATGCGTAGATGCCTATTTATAACTATTTTAAGATAAATTATATATACCTGAGTAGATATACCTGAGTGACCTACGAAAAATTGTAGCCCATCAAAAGGTATTTCGTGGAGAAGTGGGGAAGGGGCTAGGCGGGTCTGGGTCGTACTACATACATACCTACTATTATATACTATATATTTCGTAGCAGCTGTTACAACCGTTAGCCTAACCAGTATTCGATATATTTTTAATAACAAACTTTTGGCCGATTTCCGTATATATTTTATACATTTTTAATAGATTTATAATAATAATATATTTTTTATACATTTTGACATTTATTTCTTTAATTTTTTTTTTCATGGGATTTTATTCACGATAAAATAGTGAAGGCATTATTAATTCGATTTTGTCTTTTCAGATTATCAGTATGGATGATTGCATTTTCTGAGAAGATTTACTGTAGTAACATATATGTATATATTTTTTCACCATCGGAAAGTAGAGATTTCAACGAACAGAAACCATACCAACTTTTTGAAAAAAGCTGATATTTTGACGGGTGAATTTTCGATTGAAAATTAGGGTGTTTTTTCGATATTAATTCAAAATAAGGTGAAAAAATAAATATTTTTAATCAAATAAATTACAGCGTATTTGGGACATAAAAAGGTAAGTTTTCACCAAATTTCGTTAAAAAAAAAAGAAAAATTGTAAAAGATAAAAATAAAAAACCAATAACTTGGTTTTTTGGATTTTTCACATAAATTTTGAGGTTATGTGAAAAAAGTGTAAATACAAAAGTTTTAGATCTTTTTATTACCTACAACTTTGCCATTTGACTTTTTTCGATAGGACTTTTAGTTTTGCCGGAAATCGAGAAAAAACGTTTTTTACCCTTAAAAACTCACCCCCATCCCCTTCCCGACCTCAGATCGCCCGTAAATTATTTTTCCTTTCATTTTTATAATATTTCCCTCCTTTTCCAATGGGTTTCATCCTACTATTATTTTTTTTCACTTTTTATTATTTTTAAAGGCTTCTACCCTGGTCTATTAACATAACCGGAGTAATTAGGTTTTAGCTTAGGAATTTAAATAATTAGGCTTATTTATCCTCGTGAGGCCCGCGTCAAATATCGTTAGTTCGAAAAATAATCTTGTGTTGGTCAACTAAAGTCAAAAGTCATTTTAACAAATGTCCTAAAGGACCCCGGACCTAAAGTATGGAAAATGTGGTTTCAGTTAAATATCCTGAGATTTTGATATGTTATAGATTTGAAAGTCCTGAACAAAAGTCTCTAGGGGTGCTACCACTGTTTCCAAGTCCTTTTCAGAGTTTCGACAGATTTTGTACCAGATAACAAAAACTATAAACAATGGATGAAATTAAAGAAAAATAGCGTTACAGGTTAAATCTTATCAATCTATATTTACATATTTATAGAATACACATGTACCGAATCACATATTTTACAAATGTGTACATTTGTAAAACAAACGGACAAATTGCACATGGATAATACCGATGTTTTTGAGTTCGATGAACTAAATGAGCATGGCCTAATAGGTACGTATTAGAATACGCTCGAGGTTACGAAACGCAGTTAAACCTCAGTTATGGATAGCGTTCCAAACCGAAACTCCGGAAGAAGAGCCAATCCTGGCCTATTATTGTATGTGCAAAACTGGGGCCAGAACTATAGGTTGTTGTGCTCACGTTGCCAGTGTCGTATGGTACCTTGGTTATGCACGACATCAACAAGACGTGAAATACTCGAGTACAGCATTATTAAATTACATACTGGACTGTGCGAATAGAAATGCAAGTTAAATGTATTACCTAAACAAAGTTAAAAGTGTACATTTGTAAAATATGTGATTCGGTACATGTGTATTCTATAAATATGTAAATATAGATTGATAAGATTTAACCTGTAACGCTATTTTTCTTTAATTTCATCCATTGTTTATAGTTTTTGTTATCTGGTACAAAATCTGTCGAAACTCTGAAAAGGACTTGGAAACAGTGGTAGCACCCCTAGAGACTTTTGTTCAGGACTTTCCATACTATAACATATCAAAATATCAGGATATTTAACTGAAACCACATTTTCCATACTTTAGGTCCGGGGTCCTTTAGGACGTTGGGCCTCACGAGCTTTAAAAAAATAAAGGTTTATTATTTTTTCTTTGCTTACAAAAAATAAAGTATGTATTTGAGTACTTTACTAAAAACAAAAAAAAACAGTTTTGTTTATATACGTTAATTAATTTCATATGATGTCCCGTAAGGTTAGTCGAATAAGAACAAAGAACTTTAGTTTGTTACAAGCGCCTATTGGAAAAGATTTATAGGTGTGGCATTAGGGGCGATGCTTATGAGTGGATTAGATCATACATTTCTGATAGGGAGCAATGTGTGGAAGTCTCAAGATGCTGTCCAGGTTCGATAACGGTGCTTATTAGTTACAGATCCACTTAGCCTACCTTCCTCCAAACCAATCTGGCGTACCTCAAGGCAGTATTTGCTATTCCTCCTCTATATTGATGACTTACCTAATGCCGTATGGTAAAAGTGTTTTTTGTTTGCGGATGTTACTTCATTGGTAGTTGTAATAATCGCTCGAGTTATGAAAACGATATTAAAGAAGCGTTAAGCAAAACTGTAGAATGGTTTAGAGTCAATAATCTTTATGTGAACTTAACGAAAACTAAATTGGTGTAATTTCATTCTCGTAAAAGTAAAACAAAATCACTTGACGTTAACTTAAAAAAAAAACTGGAATATAGTAATAGCCTGTTACAAATTACATTGCGCTCGTTAGCTAATCACGCCTATCAATGACTGCGAAAGTTGTTAATTTTCGTCAGACTTGGGCCTGTTAATTCTGCCTTTTAAATACAAGCATACTTAGTGTATAGTGTATTCCAATAAAAAGAGAAACTAGGTATTATACTGAAACGTAAATAATAATTTTGTATTGATGGACTGTGTGTATTTTATCGTAGGAAACCTTACTTAGGGGTTCTTAAGACAGGCGACTAGTAAAGTCTACATTATGTAATGTAATTAAATCGTCTTGTCCTTTATTTTTATAAAACTGTAATTTAAAAAGCTTATGTGAATTAAGGTTATTTTTTATATTCAATAGTTGAAGCTGGTTCCAAACGGATCTATAATATACATATATCTAGGTATATACCTGATATGTGCGTATATGGATTCTGTCAACTAGTACCGAAAATATATCGTAAGATGCATTGCTACGATATTATAGGTATATTTCGATATTTCAATACCCTATGTATATTATAAATACGTGTGTGACGCGCATTATGCTAAAAAATCTCTTTAGTTACAAACAACTAGGTACGCGCTCTAACACGGGTAAATTAGTAAGAGACCTTAATTGAGCATTCGAAAGCATTACAATTAAAGAGTTGAGACAATTAATGTCAATGAACTTGATTAATTTAATCAGACTTTGTTTAATAAGCACAAGTGGGCAGATATAAAGTAGGTATCTACTTATACTGGTAAACGATGCAGTAGTATCCCTTTTTAACCATTGGAAAATGGATGCTTTTAAGCAGGGGCTAATTAAGCCTTTGCCTTCAACATTATTCGGGAACGCGTTAGAGTACTTATTCAAAGGAAATTTGTGTTATTGATTTTATCTCGTTATGTTATTTCTTGTAGGGGCGCCACACAAAAACCGGCCAACTTGCCGCCATCAAGGTTATGGACGTCACAGAGGATGAGGAAGAAGAGATTAAGCTGGAAATAAACGTTTTAAAGAAATATTCCAACCATCGCAATATTGCAACGTATTATGGCGCCTTCATCAAGAAGAGCCCTCCTGGAAAGGATGACCAACTCTGGCTGGTGATGGAATATTGTGGCGCTGGTAAGAGTAGCCCTTATTAGTTGAGGAATGAGCTAATTATGCTGCCGTCAAAATGTAAAAGCTATATGTGAAAATGGACTTCATACTCTTATACTGCCTTTTTCTTTTGGACAATGAAGACATGATTATCAGATTAATTAAATTGATACCTTTGCCTCATTATTGATATAAGTTTTGTACTGCATCAGCAATTTGTTCAATCCACGTCGTCCTGCTCCAATTGTTCATTTTTATGACAATGATAATATTGGGTCCATACCTATGAAATTGGCGTTTTCTTTACGTGTTTGATTTCGTACGGAATTTTACAAATCTTATAAATTCTTTTAAAATTTCTATTATACACTATGTTATAATGGTTTTAGATACAAATAATATGGTTAAAATTCTTAAATTTTGTTTGTTTTTCATTTGACGTTACTAAATAATCCGCAAAATTAAATGTATGAAACCACCGTTTTCATAAAATTCTCCATATAGAACGCCAATTTCATAGGTACCCTAATACTTAACCTAGCATTATATAAAACTGAATAGATATATAATAAAATATCAATCGTAGTTGACCAGGAAAATGTGTCAATACTCCGATTTATTAGAAGAGCAAAAATTTTTATATAAAACGTATAGGGTCACGGAACCAGCAATGGACAAGGACCAATGATGGACATTTGATTCTTATTTTACAGAAGATAAGGTTATACATTTGTTTTGCAACAACCAATTTACCACCGTATCACATTTGAATTAAGAGTGAAGTTTCCATTACTGGCGCCGTCGGCTCACAGTGTCCATCATTGGTGCCGTCACCCTATACTCATATAAATACGAGACGGTGCAAGACAACCACATAAAAAATAGTTGATGCAATCGTGTATCGTCAATTTGAATGACGGGGCGTTCGCGCAGTCATGGTTTGAAAATATTAACCCTTAATCAAACGGGACAATTTTAAAAAGATAAAGGTATAGAAACTTTATTAAGACAAACAAAAGACACAAAAATAAACAAAAACTATAAAATTCAGTGGGAAATAGTTTCCCAATATTTGATTAAGGGTGCTTTCGTTCACCACTACCTTGTTTTTATGTTAATTTAGCTTGCTAATGCTAAGTATACCCATGTCACTACAATAATTTGAGTAAGGAAGGAGGTAGGCACTACGCGCTCTACATACAGCCGCCCCTTCCGGGGCATTAGAACCTAAGCTCAAATTACCGTATTGCACAGTACAACCTATTGTCAAACACATACGGCCATATAAAAATAAAACAACTTTTGTGATAGTAAAGGTTTATTTTAGTAAAGGTTTATAGATAGTAGGAGGACATATTAACGTCCAGTTTTTAAAAACTATAAGTACCTACCATAATCAGAGATCGCAGAAATGGGTGTCCTTACTCGCAATAATGTGGACATGACTCCAAAGATTTTAATTAAACAAAAAACGATCTCTGGCCGTAATATACTTAAATAGTATCACGAAATAGTGTATATTTGAACTAATACTTTGCGTTTTGTACTATAAAACTAGATTCACAATGAGAAATTCACGTAACCAAATAGCTACGAGTGCTACAATTCGCGTCCAAAATTGTCTCGACCTATCAGAAAGAGCGATAAGATCCTCGCGATATTTAGTCGCTATATTATCGGGTTTTGAGGTTTTAAGGGATTCAGGTATTTAGACGTTAGGCTATTTTGAATTTGTTTATATGGCCATATATGTTTTTGACAAAGGTTGTACTGTGCAATAGGGTAATAGAGTTTAGGTTCTAATGCCTCAGAAGGCGCACTCAGAAGCAGCTATACACTTAATAACCTGGTCGCAGCTATTAATAAATTCATACCTTTCTGATTTTAATATGTCACTGCGACAAGTTACTAAAATGTACAGCTACTGCCGAGTTTAAATATACTTGTTTAAACCTTCTTTAGGACGTTGGAAATTTCCATCGTAACATAATGTTCACTTTTTTAGTTTTTTTGATGCATTTTTTGATACTAATTCTGAAACAAAAATGGTTTGAGTTGATGTCTTTTTTATTTTGATGATTTTCTTTCAGGCTCTGTAACTGACTTGGTAAAATCAACAAAAGGTCAGTCTCTCAAGGAAGAGTGGATATCATACATTTGCCGAGAAATCTTGAGAGGCCTCAGCTATTTACACTCCAACAAAGTCATCCACCGAGACATTAAAGGGCAAAACGTCCTGCTGACAGATAATGCCGAAGTCAAGCTTGGTATGTAGGTGGACCCGTAGATGATATGGTTAGTGATGTCTTTACTGTTTCTGTTTCTATATAAATGTATGTTCGGCAGTCGATTTCGGAGTATCGGCGCAACTGGATAGAACGATCGGCAGACGGAACACGTTCATCGGCACGCCCTACTGGATGGCGCCCGAGGTGATCGCCTGCGACGAGAACCCGGACGCCACCTACGACAATCGCTCTGACCTTTGGTCCCTCGGTATCACTGCACTCGAGATGGCCGAGAGTCAGCCACCTCTGTGTGATCTGCACCCTATGAGAGCTCTCTTTCTTATTCCAAGGTATTTTCGCACTTAAGCTTTATCCTATATTTGTATAATATTATAGGTTTATTTTTTAAATTAATATATAAATTTTTAATTAATATTGTTGAGGTAAATTGAAAGTAGGTTATTATACTATTGATGAAGTAAAGTTGTTCATGAATGCAGTAAGCGAGCGAGTTTGTTGTCCGGTCGTAATCTATTATGTTAAACCCGGACCATACTCAGTGTAGGGTTCCGAAGCATCGATCCTTTGTTACTACAAACAAAAATATCTCAATACACAATAAGTATGAACAAATTTTCTAATTAAAGTTTTTGGTGCTGTTGTAGATGATTTTTGTAGGTATAAACACTTTATACTTAGGGCTTGTTTACGGAGACGCGGAGCGACGCGCGTGGCGTGCGGCTGGGCGCGGCGCGGCGCATCGGGCGTTTTTACCGTTTATAGAGAGGCGGCGCGTGCAGCGGACCGCGTCATCACACGCGCAAACACAAACATATGGCAATGTACAGTGCTTTTTATGAAGATGCGGGGCGTGATGCGGTGCGTGGTGCGGGGCGTAGAGAGTAGCGGTGCCCGCCGTTGAATTCGCGGCGGACTCTCGAGCGTGTAGCGGAGCGCACAAGACTGTCAGAAAGTTCCGCCACAAAGCAGATAGGTACAGAAGTCAATCTACACACAAGTGCGCTCGAGCAACGCACACATAGACACAGCTCACGGACACTTTATCTCGGACGCGGTTGGAAAGCGAGTGCCATCCGCTTGAAACACGCGTCTGCGAATGTAGCAAAAAAAAAAGTTATTATAACTGTTCAGTAGACAGTTGTTTCAATTCAACATTAAACGTTGAATTGTCGTTTTTTAAGCTACCAGTGGTTTCAAAGAGGTAAGTTGGTATCTACTTGGATTTCGATGGTTCGTTTTAACGTTACACAGAACTGTTAGGTAGGTTGGTAAGCGCCCCGCCCAGGCCCCTGAAGAATGTATCTAAGATCGTTTTTTACATAATAGTTTTCTATTTTGAATCAGAATTAAAGAAGTAACTAATTTATTTAAGGGACATCACGTCACCTTACGTAAGTTTTTTTTTTTTGTGTACATATTGTGTTGTTTTAGTGTCATTTGATAGGTTTAGGTCTAAAACTGATAGGGCAATGGAAATTGTGTAACTAGGGTTATCCGGTTATTAGGGATTTTCGATATTTTCTGTGTCAAATTTGTAATATAACAATGACATTAAAATTAAAATATTTTAGTTATTATTAATTTATATTTCTATTCTTAGAATGAAACGTCTCAACAATAAGTCAAACAACTTAATACGAGTGCCACTAAGAGTATCCAAAATGATAAAGAAAAAAAATATTTTGTTCATTATCTAATTTATTTTTCTACGTATGCTATACATTTTACCCAACGCTTCTCCAGAGCCAGAATTCAATTTTTATAGAAGCCTCTATCGAGACCCTCAAATAACCATTAACGGCGTTAATGACCTCGGTGTTCGTAGAAAATTTCGTCCTACTAGCCACTTTTTTAAATTTGGGAACAGATGGAAGTCGCAAGGGGCCAAATCTGGTGAATACGGTGGGTGGGGCAGTAATTCCAAGTAACTCTTGATTTTTTGCCATAGCAACTCTAGCCGTGTGAACTGTTGCGTTGTCGTGATGGAATAATATCTTTTTCTTAGCCAAATGACTTCTGTACCTATCTGTTTTGTGGTTATGCCGCGGGTGCAGCCGCGGGCCCCGCAGCGGGTGCAGTGGCGGGAACCGCCGTGCGTGACGCGTGCGACGCTGCGTGCAACGCAGCGATGCCATCCGCGGGCTCCGCCACAAGTAACGTTGTAGTTAAAGCAAACGCGCGTAAAACTGCTTCTCCGTAAACGCTTTTATACAACGCCATATGTTTGAATTTAGTGCAGACCGCGCCGCCCAACGCTACGCGCGACGCCCCGCGTCTCCGTAAACAAGCCCTTAGGCCTGTATCTGAGGAACCAATCAACTGTACTTAGTAGTGATTGTTTTTCTTTAGAATTCGTTATCTACGTGGATTCTATTGTTATATCACTCGACCTTATTTTTTTTACATAATTTAGCCTTTGCTATGCTATGTATACCCGGGGTACCCGTGTACCCGGATTTGTTTAACTTTGGAGACTATTTTACAACTTTGTCGCCCTGATTTAAAATATGTTATTATGCCAAATTACAGCTTTGAAAAAACAAGACACGGACAGACGGACATGGCCACACTGTAAGGTTATCCTTGTTGACTATGGATGGAACCCTAATAAAAATAAGATGCCAATAAACTGTGTCAATGTATCCTAGCAATCGTATCCTATCCTGTAAATTACTGTGTAAATAATGTATGCAGCATCATTCTTAATTGTTTTATTAATTATTGCTCTACTTATAAACTTAATTAACACTGCTTTCTGGAATTCTGTAATCTACTTCCACATTTTGTTTTTCTTGTCGCAGGAATCCTCCGCCTCGTTTAAAGTCAAAGAAATGGGCGAAGAAATTCCACAGCTTTATTGAAACTGTGCTTGTGAAAGATTACCATCAGCGACCTTATACAGAGCAGCTTCTGAAACATCCATTTATAAGGTATCTATGAACAGAAGGAGTTCCATATTTCGTTTGCCGTCATAAAAGTTATTGTCATTACCTATATTAAATGTCTCGATAAACAATGTTCATTATTTACTTTAAATATGAGTTGAATATTATCCTTATTACAGGGACCAGCCAACCGAGAGGCAGGTGCGAATACAGCTTAAAGATCATATCGACCGATGTAAGAAGAGAAAGCAGGATAACTCTGTTCGGGAGGAATACAAATACTCTGGCTCAGAGGGCGAGGAGGAGGAGAACGCGGTGGCGGGTGAGCCGTCCTCCATCGTGCATAACGCGGCCGCGCACCCCGGCGGGGACACGCTCCGCCGCAACTTCCAGCAGATCCAGGAGGGCAGGTTGGTACTTGCAAGATCCCCCCTTGCTGCTAAGTCGTGTCTCTACAGCGTAATAATCCTCTCAAATCCAACCCAGAGCCGCTGCCGAGGCGCCGCAACCGCAACCGCCGCCCAAACGCAACAGCAAGCGCGAGGAGCGAGAAGAAATACCAGGTACCATAACTGTCTAATTCCACCGATGAATGCTTGTTAATAGAGTTATTAACTTGTGACCTTTGTGCCCAGAGCCCGGCCCGCCCGCCCGGCCCTCCATTCCTCAAAGACTGATCGTAGTGCCTGATCCCCAGGCACAGCAACCCAATAGATATAGGTAAATTAACAACCGCTTCGTACTCTTTACTTACATGCCACACCACCTTAAAAACAGAATCGACCTAGATCGAAAATATATAAAAAGAGTTTTTTCGTCTAAACTTATAATTACACCTAACTGGCCTAATCAAAATTTTCTCATTACTTGGACACAACAATATATTTAAAAATTATGGAGTCGCTTTATAACTAATCTTATTGTACACATTGCCAACCGTTCGTGGTCAGTTCTGTTATTACGGTGCATTATAGTGCAGTAAACATTTACTTAAGCTCTTTGTAAATATCTAATTGTATTTTTCAAAAGCGTTATAATATTAGTTATAATATTTTTTCGGATACTGAAACATTTTACTTGTACAGTCGCGGAATGAAATTTTTTACCAGTTTTCAAATAAATTCATTTACGCGTTGCAAGCACATGTTACCTTTTTAAACTGGGTAAAAGGCGAGAGAAATAATATTGATCCAATAGTGGCGGTTGTTTATACGTGACCATTGCATAGCAACCCTTTTGTAACGACCAATAAAGACTAAGGGCCGTATTAATAAACTAATCTCAACTCTAATGCTTGTCTCGAGATGCGTTAAAAATTACAGTGTTCTATGGTTTGACGTTTACTTTGACGTATCTTGTGACGGGCATCTCAGGCAAGATGAGTTTATTAATACGGATCTTAGTTCAGTTTGAACCAATAGTGGCTGTTGTTTATACGTGACCATAGCAACACTTTTGTAACGACCAATAAAAACTTGAGTTCAGTTTGAACCAATAGTGGCAAAAATTCAAAATTCAATTGATTATACGCGTGACCATGGTAACGATTGTATCTGTAGTGTCAGGGCCATGTAGTGAAATGACATTCATTATGACGGAATGTGTCATACTCGGTCGATAAGCAGATACTGATAACTTATACTGAGCAAGCAAAAACAGATCTTAAGGTGGTCAACCTTTTCATTCCGCGACTGTACATAACTTCAAAATAGAAATTCTCTTCAAAAAAAAATCAAGCCAAAACTCGCTGGGGGCAGATTCACTTAGCTTATCCTGGCATGGCCTTTGTGATGTCATGGCGGATATATCCAACATTGACGTTAAAGGTTAGTTCGGCGAGGTATGTGTTGATTTAGAATTGTAAGTATTCAATACTCAATATATTTATTGCATTCCAAATTTTACAGATGTGTTTGTAATCATGGGTATGTATTCATGATATTACGACCCTGTTGGGCATAGCAACAGTAGCTGAGAAAACAGAGAAGAGGCCTAGTTTTATTAATATAATTAAAGTAGTAACTTGGGCGTTGTGCGCAGGCCGCTCCCGCCGACGCCGAAGTCGTCGGGCTCCTCCAACAGCTCGGGCTCCAACAACGGCACGCCGCCCGCTAGCGGCCCTCAGCCCCCGCAGCGCGGCTCTCACAATATGTTCAAGCCAATGGTAAATTACTGTACAGCCTGCATATTACACGACCTAATCAAGAATAACCCTCTCCTATACTGAGCTATAATGTTTTATGACGACACGCTGGCCTAGCGGGTAGTGACCCTGCCTACGAAGCTAGTAGTCCTGGGTTCGAATCCCGGTAAGGGCAGATATTTGTGTGATGAGCGCGAATATTTGTTCCTGAGTCATGGATGTTTTCTATGTATTTAAGTATATATTTCTCTATACAGGGTTATTGGTAAATCGACCTATTCCCGTTAGGAGGCGATAGGGGTGACCATTTGCGATAATTTTGATCCCTATATATGCATTATGCAAAAGTGAACCATTTTTGAGTTATCGCGTTTTTTAGTTTTTTTTTTAATTAGTCAGAAATTCAGCTTGAAAAATTTATTACAAAAAAAGTATCAAATTAAATCTATTTTTTATTTCTGATTTACAAAATCAATTAAACACTGGTTAATTCTCAATATTAAAACAGTAATTATCGGTCCAAATTTAAAAAAGCGAGACGGAGAACGAAAATTTTTCAATATTTTTTTGCGATCGCTTTTCACTAAAATGCCTTACAAACAAAAAAAACGTTATAAAACTTGGCTTGCAGATTATTTTAAAAACTTAACTGTTTTCTTAGCTCTCCAAAAATGCATAACAACTAGGAACTTATTCATAAAAAAAAACTGAAAAAAATCATCACAAAGGAAGCGGGCGGAAATTCTTCAGATAACACATAAAAAATTAACGTTTTTCCAGCTTTCCAACGAGCTATTAAAACTAATATGATTTTTGTTAAAGATTGCTTGAAAAAATTTATCACAAAGAAAGTAACAAGGAAGTCACGTCCGAACATAACTTAAAATTAACTAAAACTACATAAGTCACAGTTACGAAAAAGGATGCGTATCTGCGTAAGAAATGGAATCTAGCTATACTGTTAGACTGATCCCGTAGCACCAAAAAAATGTACTCTAGCAAAAAAAACTACTCACTAAGATCGGTATAATTACACTACGTAATTGATTAAATATTAGTAACTTCATATATAATAGACTGGCAAAAAAGTCAGGTGCTATGTGCAACGGTACATAATTAGCTTTTAAGGTACTCGTGCTGGTTATTATTAGGCATTCGTACCTTAAGAACTAATTATACGAAGCGTTGCATATATAACTTTTTCTACAAACTTAAAAAGGAAACTACAAAGTTTGTCGTAATTAGTTTAGTTCTTACGGGCGGTTACTAAATTGACAGCGACCATTCGACCTCAGAAAAACTACGGCGTCATACGTTATACAGCCTAGTTGACTTATATTATTTTTTATAGTGTCATTGTGATTATTAAATATTATGAACGTTGCTCTTTGTTAAGGTTGTTGATTTAATATTGGTGATATTGACCCCTTTTTTTAAAATACTTCGAACAACAATACAACAATACAAGAATTGGAATGTCAACTTTATTCCCCAAACGCATCATTGTTGCCGCCGTATAGTGCCCGGCCGTTATGAAGTCAATCCTGACACATTGCACAACTATGAAGTTCCTGATTATTGTCAATGTGAACCTCAGGAGAAAAATGTTAGACTTGCTTGTTGCGTGTGACAGAATAGTGTGGCAACAATACCACACAATATGTATATCGATTCGCGTTAAAAAGTTCGTATAGCAAAAATATTGTCTAAGTATGATATTATGCATTAAAAAAAAAATTTTTTTTTATAATAAAATTAATTCTAGGTAATATTCTATTTCATTAATAACACCAATATTATAAAGAGGTAGGATTTGAATAAATGCGTACCTATGTTTCTTTATTAGTAACCTCTATAAACATAACTTTTTTCAAGGTTGATGTCTATCTACCTAGAGAATTAAAACTTTTTGTATTTGAATGCAAATTTATTTTTTCGTTTTTCATACTTCCTGTCAAACAATTTATAGAACGTCAAAATAATAAAACGATTTGTATTGCCTTGAGATTGCTTCCAACGGTTGATAATTTTGTGACTGGTTTTGCCTATAGATACTGCTTCACCCCCTGACCCCTTGCTTGTTATCTTGGAATTCGAAAACGCTTACTATTTGAACTTGCTAAAATGCCGAAACGATCGAAGAAATTCGTTCTTAACAGTCAGTCTCGTGAGATTGTCATACGTGTTCGTAACTATTTTGAACGAGAAGCTCAAAACGGCGGACCGATATTGCCCGTGACATCGGTGTTGGATCGAGTTGCAGATGCTCTCGATATCAGCAAAAAAACGATCATAAAAATCACAAAAAAAAAATTGGGTGAGACTGGCATGGAAGATAACGTTCTACATTCTCCCAAAAAGAAAAAAAGAGCGAATCTTACCGACATAGATAATTTTGACGTTGACGCTATCCGTAGTCATATTTACAAATATTACCTACTCACGTAAAGAGTACCCAACTTTATCGAATTTAGTGCAGACATTAAAAGAAGCTGGCTTATTTTCCGGATCAGAAAAATCGCTGACAAAGATTTTAAAAATTATTGGATTCCGATACAAACAATGCGACAAACGAAAGGTGCTAATGGAAAGATCCGATATTGCCATGAAAAGGGTTGATTTTTTTACGCGAGATAAAAACCATAGAAGATTGGGATAATGTCGTTTTTTTGGACGAAACGTGGCTAAATGCCAATCACACAGTTAGTCGCTCGTGGACGGACGATACGGCGGCATCGACATCCAAAGTCCCAACCGGAAAAGGAGCCAGACTAATAATATGTCATGCTGGCAATGCCAGAGGTTTCATCGACAACAGCTTATTGGCCTTTGCGTCTAAAACCACCGGTGACTACCATGAAGACATGGATGGTGAAAAATTTACGCAATGGTTCACTAATATGCTGACTAGCCTTTCTGAGCCATCAGTTATTGTAATGGATAATGCACCTTACCACTCCATGTTACTTGACAAGCCACCTTCAAATTCAGAAAAAAAAGCCAATCTCGTTGCATGGCTTCAAATAAATGGTGTAGATGCAAGTATGACTATGTTGAAAGGAGATTTAATTAGATTAATGGATATTCACAGACCGAAACAAAAACGATACGTCATTGATGAACTAGCACTGCAACATGGCCACCGAGTCATTCGTGTACCGCCTTACCACTGTGAGTATAACGCCATAGAATTGATATGGGCACAAATTAAAAGATATGCGGCAAGTCACAATACTGAACCTCCATTTTCCACAGCGAAAATGATGAAATTATTAGAAGAGGCATGCAATCACGTAACCAAAAATAACTGGGAAATGGTAGTAAATAAGATTAAAGCCAAAATAAGGGACGATTACAACAGAGACATTAAAATTGACAGTATTTTAGATAATGACTTTGAGTTAATAATTAATACAAACGATTCCAGTAGTGATAGTGATGGTGGTTCGGAAAGTGAAGTATCAGTATTATGTACATAATTAAAGTAATGACTATAAATATTATCTCTAATGTTTTTTTTTCCTTCATATACATCTGATTAATATTTTTTATTATAGCTGTAGAGAATTGCATTCAACTCGACTCACGCTTGACTCAAATTTTATCGATACAATGATCGAACGTGTAACAGACAACCCTAGAGAATGTGTCAGGATTGACTTCATAGCGGCCGGACACTATAGTATCTATAATAAGTCTGTGGTGCCGTCATATTGCAATTTGGCAAAACAGTAGAACCCATTAATGTTATTGATCTTTTCTCAGTTTTTTTTTTATAGCTACTGCTATAGTAATAAACTAATAAATCAAATGTTTTGGTATTTTAACTCAACACATGGTAAATACAATGATATAATAATTACTATAGAATTGTTATTAGCATGGCAACGCTCTTTTTTGTTTAGACGCTTCTGTTACACTATAAGTCGTTTTCTGATACCGTTATCGATATCAATATTGTCGATTTATAGTAAGCGAGTAGAAAAAAATATTAAGGCTGCGCCCAATTTTCAGAGTTTAATGGCACCGTTATCAAATTTTGAGCCAGTCGTTGTTGTTTCATAGAGTCCAATATTTCGTTGCCTAGCTACAAATCCAATAACTACAACTTTATCATCGTGTTATTCGAAATGCCAGCGAACAAGATTTTATTTGCTTTTTTGTTTTTATTTTCATGTCACGCTGTATACTTTCTTTGCACATCCGATTTATTCTTCAACTGCAGCTTCCACCGCGAAAACCCGAGGTTGGTTTGTACCCTTTGCATTTTAGATAATAGTATCTTTATACGTGTCTGTCCAAATGTATTAAAAAGCGTTCTTACAGTGACAGGCACGTACAGCGCCTTATTTATTACCAAACACCGGATTGACGGGGGAAAATTAACCAGTGCCACTTGATCGGCGTGACTAATATGTATACACGTGCCAAACAGCTGCTAAATAAACC
>OZ014438.1:71322541-71592438 GCA_963966035.1 Acleris laterana | reverse complement strand
GATCGCATGACGTCACTCTCGAGGCCCGACACGAACTGGTCCCTCAAGTTATCCTCTAGCGTCGTACAATTATCACAGCCCCCGAAGTTACACGTAGCCGCTAAGTGTTTGAGGGCCTGCAGGTAATCCGTGAGGGACTCGCCTGTGTGCTGCCGTCGCTGTCTGAACACGTGGCGCTCGGCGATCTCCGACCGCTGTGGTTCTAGATGTTCCGTAACCAGTTTGACTAATTCACTGTATGTTTTGCTCTCGGGAAAACTAGGCGCGCACAAATCACACATTAATGAGTACGTGGCGTCACCTACCACGGTTATTAACATGGGCACTTTTAACGTGTCGTCAATTTCGTTTAGTAGTATGTACTGGTTGACGCGACGAATGTACGCGGGCCACTGCACATACGTAGATTTGACCGATTTAGGCGGCCATAAGTCGTAATATTGAAAATCACCCCACGGTTACACAATTGACTTCCTTATCTACCTGACATTCCAGGGCACCCACCCCCACCCCTTTTGAGTCATAAGATAACGTATGCGCCGAGCTACCGTCAATCGAAATCTGATTATCACTTGTAGTGTACGTAACAGTTCTCGGTGCCTTCAATATACGTAGTGTTATAAACTGCAACAAAACAATTCAGTGTTCTCTAGTGCAGTGAAAGAAATGGATTCTAATAATTCAGGTAAGAATCTATCAATTGAACTTAAAAAAATGTTTTTTTTTATCAGTTTACTGTATATGCCTAGCATTCAAACGTAACACCTTATTTTTAGCTACTTTTCTTAAATTTTAGGTTTTGAATGCAATAATGAAATACTTCCAAGGTCTTCCAAGAACTTATTTAAATTACAATAATTATGGCACATATTCAATATTATATTAACAATAACAGTTTCTGCCAAAAAGTGCCTATAGTCAAATAAAGGTCAATTGAAGTTGTCTGGGTAAAAACTCTAAAAACCGTTCATGATTTTATTTTTAGTAATTATTTGTTTTTTTTTTGTTTCAGAGTCTTCCAGTGCCTCTGGTGTTACAGTTGTGACTCGTAAATATTTGTTTGAAAAAATGAAAGATCAGAATTTCCCAAATTTGAGTGAAAAACTGAACCATTTAGAAAATTACCTTGTGGAGTTTTATGGGCTCTCCGAAGAAAGTAAAAAGAGCCTTAAACATAATTTTTCCCAGTTTAAGTCACAAATGAAAGATAGATGGATAAAAGCACGAAGGACTGAAGAAGTATTCTTGAAAAATAACCAGACATGGTTAGAAGGAACTTTTGAAATTCCAATTGAAACATCTAATCGGCAAGGACGTCCATGTAAATCATTTGAGGACTCGAGTGAACGAACTAAGAGAAGGAAGACGGAGGACATTCGTGCTACTGTCGATGATGAAATCATAGTCCATGCTGCACAAGTTATATTACAAACAGACGGAAAAAGAAATGCATCAAAAGTCCTCAGGCAAATAACAAACTGTCCAGAGCAAGCAACCAAATTAAGGGAATCCTGTTCTAAGGAAGATGAAACAATCGCACCACTGACCCCTTTTGAAGCCCTTAAGATGTTTGTAGAAGCTGACCTTACTCGGCGACAATATGAAATAATAAGAGCAACAAACCCAAGGCATTACCCCTGTTACGACCTATTGTTAAAAGAAAAACAAGCATGTTACCCAGAAACTATGTTGCGGGTCACGGCTACCTGCGCGGAAGTAGGATTACAGAGCCTAATGGATCATACCGTTATGCGCTTATCTATATACCTGCAAGATGTGTTGATAACCCTCAATGAAACTGAAAGGCAATCATTAACGATAATATGCAAATGGGGTTGCGATGGATCTCAACAATCACGTTTTAAACAGAAGTTTTCTCATGATGCCGACTCCGATGCAAACCTCTTTATAAGTTCTTTTGTGCCCTTGCAGATTGTTTATGGCAAAGAAAACAAGAAAGTTTTGTGGCAAAACCCAACCCCATCATCGCCACGATTTTGCCGCCCCATAAGATTTCGGTTCGTGAAAGAGTCTACTGATGTCACCAAGGAAGAAATAAGCTATGTAGATAATTCAGCCAAGTTACTTTCTGATACAAAAGTGGATTTGAATGGCAATGAATTTATATTTGGACATATTTTCAAAATGACTATGGTTGATGGCAAAGTATGCAACGCTGCAATAAATACAAAATCAACAATTCGTTGTTATATATGCGGGGCAACATCCAAAGATTTCAATGACTTGTCCAAAAGCAATGCTACCAGTTCAGAAGCCCTCGACTTTGGGATTTCAGTGTTGCATGCCAGAATACGCATTTTTGAAAGCCTTTTACATTTAGCCTACAGGCTACCGGTAAAAAAGCATAGAGAAAGGAAAACACAAGACGAGAAAGAAATAGAGAAAAAAAGAAAATTGGAAATCCAGGAAAGATTTAGGAGAGAAACTGGTATTTTGGTAGATATGCCTAAAGCCAACTTCGGCAATACCAACGACGGTAATACAAGTCGAAGGTTTTTTGAGAACACCGAATTGGCTGCTGATATTTTAGGGATTAACCATGAATTAATTCATAGGTGCAAAGTTATTTTGGAAGCAATTTCAAGTGGACACAAAATTGATGTTTCGAAATACGACGCATACGCCTTTGACACGGCAAAGCTGTACGTTGAGGAATATGGGTGGCACCCCATGACTCCGACCATGCACAAGATTTTATTACATGGTGCAAAAATAATAGAAAATGCATTATTACCAATTGGGCAACTGTCGGAGGAGGCGGCAGAAGCCCGAAATAAGCATTTTCGGTCATATAGACAAAACTTTGCAAGAAAGTTTTCGAGAGAAGAGTGCAACCTCGACATCTACCACAGACTGTTGCTTACTTCGGATCCTCTTGTGAGCAGTATGAGGACTTATAAAAAAAGCTCATGCAAAGCTTTTTCAAGCGAAGCAATTGAATTATTGCTACCTGGCAGTATAATATAGACTTTATTACATATCGTCAGTAATTTAATTATAATATGTTTTTATTTATTTATTAATATTTTTATGTAAATTAGAAACTGTTTTATCATTGTTCTTACTTTAAAAAAAAAAAGTAGAATTTTTCTGTTTTTTTTTTTGTATATTTTATTAAATAATAAAGATTTGAATGAAATACAACATATTTTAATCATATACCCCAATTTAAACAAGATTAGAAGAAAAAATGTTTTTGGCCGCCTAAATCGGTCAAATCTACGTATGTGCACTGTTTGGAGCTTAAATTAAACGGTTCCAATTTCCCGATAGGCATTACGAAATACTTGGTTTTTACTTCTTTCTTTGCACAAATAATACGAAAAACAAAGATAATCCCGGACTCGTCGCCAGTGAGACGTCAATGAAAGGCGTAGGTTATCGACTGACTGGTTTATTAATCTGGAAAACTAACCTACCCGCCACCTTACATATTATGTGGCACAACGTCACACCCTCTATCCTTATCTGTAGGTTGCGAAAACTAACAAAATCTTACAATTAAAATATCACCCTGTAACAAACATAGACGGACACCTGCGTGACCATCGTTCTTTATTTCAAAATGTCATACTTTGAGTGCATGCTATGACAATTTGAACCTTATTCTTGAAGGAATACTATTGTTATTCATACGACATCTTTTGTTGTTTATGGTATTTATTTTGCACAGGTAATTAGCGGTTGGGTTTACAAAGGATAACAATGCCATTGTTCGGGCAGTTAAGCTCTCAAGTGGGAATCGTGATTTTAAATAGTTCCTACTATATGTATGTATGTTGAAATTAAAGCGATTACGACGGGAGCACGAATGGTGAAGCGAAGAGAGTGAAGTGACGTCTCACATCAATCAAGCGGCCCTCAACTTGTTAACACTGGTGTAATTGAGTCAATGATACCAGTGTAATAAATAAATTATGCATACAAAAACTGTTTTCTCGTTTTAAATTAATACAATAAAGAGTTTATAGCAAAATAAAGTTTGCCATCAACAATATTTTTTTTTAATCTTGTTTACGAATATTACGATATATGGTTTTTTTATAGAAAGTCAATATCTTTTAAATGTGGAAATTATAAATATTTTGAATACTTACTGCAAATGTTTTTCGTTAAAGGCAACACCTTTATTTACATTTATTCTGTGGGATTCAAAATCCAACTTTAGTTATGTTATGTTACTGATATAATAAATGATCTTGAGGAAAAATGTCATTTAAATTTAGTAATTTTAATTCATCTGTAAAAACAAAATTGAACCAAAGAAATGCCGGTGTACTGTTCCAACTTCAGCCACATTCAAAAATAGTCGC
This sequence comes from Acleris laterana, assembly GCA_963966035.1. NCBI lineage: Eukaryota > Metazoa > Arthropoda > Insecta > Lepidoptera > Tortricidae > Acleris > Acleris laterana. The sequence continues at coordinate 71,588,104 of OZ014438.1, read as the reverse complement.
CCTCGAAATAAATATACAGGGTGTAAAGTTGAGATGGGGCAGAAAAGGCAGCTACTAGATCCCTTGCTGCCACGCGAAAATGCTCTTAGGAGACCTTTACTAACGTTTTAAGTGATGACAATCGAGATTCACAGAATTTTGATAAAATGTACAGTCAGCTAGAAAATCGACAGATTTGAGTTTTTTTTTAATGCCAATCGTTCTCTTTTTTGTCAAGGATTAAAATACTCTTGTGACACCAACTAAGGTTAGAGTACTAGAACACCCGCAAATCAAAAACTTTTCGCATAGAATTCGTGGGGTAATAAATTTCAAAGTGAAAACCCTAGGAACTGTATGGAATATTTGATTGATTTGTGGGTGTTCTAGTACTCTAACCTTAGTTCATCTCAAATAGCTGACTCTCTAGGCACTGTTAAACCTTGGTAATTCGTTAAGACCGGATGCAATGCAAAAAATTAAACGCTTTTCCATGCAAACTTTGTGCAGATATAGTTTTTTTTTTTGTAATGGTACTTTTTTCATTGATGCTTTATATTTAGGCACTTGTCCCTTTGCTTACGACGAGCGGGAAGCGAGTCAGCGCCAGCGATCAACAACTAATATATCTATCTGTCTCTCTTATTGACACGGGAGCTATATTTTTTGTTTCAACTAACTAGTGGAGAGATGTCGCGCGGCCTGTTTACACTGCCAGGGAGAAATCTCAACTATTAATATATGTGTCTCTTTTATTGACACGGGATCAATATATTTTGTTCGTTTCTGGAACGTGAAAGTAGTCGATACCTAAGCGTTTCCTCGCCGCAGTGGTACAAGTACCTTATTTTTCCATTAATTAATGCATTACTTATGTCAAAAGGTATAACTTTGTTCATATCTTTACGCTGCAGTAGGGCATTTTCAGAAGCAAATAAACTAAAACAATAAGAAAGAAATCAACCAGTTGTAAAAAATATTGTCTGTACAAAGTTAGTTTGAAAAAGCGTTGCCTTCCGCAACCTACGTCTTAATTGGCTTGATTTTTATGATCGTCATTGAATAGCCTATCTTTCATCGAAATATGACAATCACAATTTATCATTTTACTTGAATTTTTTTTCACGCCAATGTAAGATAAGTGAGCAAAATTCGCATATATTTGTTAGGAAAGCGACGTTTGGTGTTTTGTTGTTTGTTTCTGTAACCTTTATTTAATTGTTTTTTTGTGTGGGGGCATGACGACAAACGACAGAAAGAGAATACAGACGGCAATACAGCTCATACCGAGGTGGATGAAGCAGTTCTACTTAAAGATTGGGACTTTGCTAGATTTTTTCCTTCAAAGAACGCCGACGTTGCAAATGATAGACAAAAACAGATTAAGGAAGGAGAGCAAAAACGCCTGCAGTTGCAACGACAGTCGAGGATTGAGATGGAAGACGCGTGGGCCAAGTATAAAGCTATTGCGACTCCACCGTCTCGACACAAACAGCTATTTCAAAAACCAGCTGAGAAGACGACTCATGACAAACTGTCTGACATCTTTAAATACAAAAAAGAACAAGACTCAGAGATGAGTTCTCCAAATAAATTTTTTAGAGGATTCAGAAGAGAAAACTCTGATCTTTTTCCATTACCAAGTACACGCCATTCCGCCATATACTTTCCGAAACATGATAACCCAGTTGGACCCAGCAAGCAACTCAGATCGAGTGGCATTTTCAACAACTCCCGTAAACAACAAATAATAAAACCGCATGCTTCGGGAGAACCGATACTTACTGATTTTGTTAAGATGAACGATAGTCTTAAAATGTCAGCACAAGGAGAAGTAAAAAAAATTGAGAAAGGAAAACCACTAGCCAATAACCCAATAGATGCGTTAAAAAGCGTAGCGGCGTTGATCAGGCAAGATAGTACCGACACAGGGCCGAGCCGCCAAAGCAGTGTAAACAGTGATTCCCCTTCTACGAGTATTTGTTTTACGTCAACTGCTTCTTTCGAGAAAGCCGACACTCCGGATTTAACTGCTGGCACTTTGGAGACGAAATCAACAAAAGAAGAGCAAGCGACTAGCCTGGTGAGACCTCGCAGAGAGAAGACTGAATCAGACATAGTATTTCGAAGAAATTCTCACTATAACCGTCACACAGACCTTATATCCAGTAGTGGGCAGGAAGCGGTACTCGCTCAGGATAAGGTAATTGTTCCCGGCTCCGGATAACTTGTTTTATTTATTCTTACACACTTATATGAGGGGTTTGACTTTCTAACTTCATAACTACAACTAACATAATTTGACCGTTGTGTAAATGCTTACATTTAAACGACTTCAAATATGGCTGGTGATGTGATTTTCATCACTAAAACAATATGTGGGAATGGTTTCATATTATGTATACCATATTAATATTTACCAACAGTACGTCTATTTTAATGCCATCGCCTGTCATACTCGCTTTCACTTTCTTTGAATAGTATATTTGTAATTTTATTTTTAAGAAACTAATAGGTCATGGCTAATAATATTTTATATACATTGTATATATTTCGTATTATATACAAAAAAAACGGTTATGACGCTTTTAGGCTACTGCATTTGTAAAAGAATACGGTTTGGCTCACTTCTATATCTTTTGTATTATTTATACGAACAAATTTGAATCATTGCTCACACGTCTTACATTTTGGCGTGATACGAATAGATCAAGTATAAAACATAATACATTTTAAGTTATTTATACAACAATGTTTCAGACTAACTCTGAGAATAATATTAACGGGCTCTTAGATTAACAGCTTATTGTTAACAACTTAACTAACTGCAAGTTCGGTTTTTTTTACTAACCACAGCGGAATTTTTTTCTGCGCGAATACCGTCTTCCTGCCAATTATCGTCATAAGACCAAATCACGTGTTATGAACACCATTGGAATCTAACTGTTTGGGAATGAACATCTAACGAGAAGCGGAAAAGAAGACCAGTGGTCGATTACTGTGAATGTCTCCTACTATTGCATGTTTTGGCTGCCGTGTTTGTGTTTGTCACGTATTGTTGCTGTCGAATTAATAATAACGCTGCAAATGACATATAACTTAGGTTCGCTATTATTTGAATGTAACATGGTGTCACGTCGGCACCGCGAATGTATGTGAACAGTGAAGTGAACAAGTAAGATAATATAATATAGGATGTTTGTTCGGGTGGGCGGCTCGGTTGACGGCTCTGTTGTGCAGGGCCGCGGCGGCGGCGCCGGCGCCGGTGAGGGCGGTGGCTCGCGCACGAGCTCCGTGCTCCCCGACCTGCTCAGCCAGGCTGGCCAGCCCACGACACCGCCGCGCCATGACAAATCCACCAGCGAGGAGGTGAGACTTACCCCTTTATCTCTCGCCGCACCCTACTACTCTTCATTTTGTTATCACTGTTCAATTTTATTCTCTATTTTTTTATGAAATAAGTTGGTAAATTAAGCGTCCTACAAAATAATTACGCTTCTAGTTATCGACTTTTAAGTTCTACGTACTTATTCTATTGTGTATTATGTGCCAAATATACCTACAGATAATAACTTGCTATTAAATTCACATCTTATTTGTAATCATGAAAACCGAACATGCGGGGCTTTATCTACACTTACTACATTGTTAAAAGGCGTATTAATGTTGAATCAATTATAATAACGATATGGTACATTACTGTTATTGTATACATGTTTCCCAACTTTAATATAACATAATACTTTAAAACCTCTAGGTTGTTCACATTTTAGGGCCTATATTCTACATTGCGTTTACTCCTTCTGTTATTAAATGGTTAACTTTATCAAAGATGTTATTAATTTGACAGTAAAGACGTTCCAGTCATAAATAATACCATTGCAGAAAGTGTAAAACAAAGTAGAATAGTGGCCCTCATATATTTTTTGTAAATTTTGTGGTCACGTAGTAAAAACAGCAAGTTCCTTGAAATATGTACAAAGCAAAGCACGGCTCCTTAACATTGACGTTCTGTAGTGTCTTTCTTCGTACGGTCGAGTACAAAGATACTCGTATGTACTTACACACTTTGGCTTTTTAAACTATTGCAATATACTTAGGGCAAAAGTGATCCAAATAGATTTTATGTTTTTTAATTATCTAGAAGCAAGAAAAAATAAGTTTATTATCTTTAGCCAAGGTACTTTAAAGTTTTTTCATATTGTTTTGTAAAACACTATTTACAATATATTTTTTTATCACTGATTCCAATCTTTCTTTACCTTTTTGTATAAAAGTTCAAGTAGCAGGCAGTGTTAGTTGCTCACAAATGGGATCTTTGCCTAAGTGTATCACTCATAGACGATGAATAGTGGCAGACAACTGGACTGGCCAAGTCAGGTTAAATGGCTGACCTTTATGCTTCTTGAGTGGTAATAAGCAACTCTGGAGACATTATTCTGACAGATTTCGGCATTTAATGTGTTCGTTACACGCATAGCTAAACTAATTTTAAAATAATACACGACTGAACGTCATGCTAGGAAGTTGCATTTAGTTTCAAGGGTCCGTTTTCTATTCATGCTACTAAGGTTAGGAACGATCTCGAAAATGGATTATTCTAGGCTGATTGGACAGAGATTGGAGAGGGCAACTCCCCGATGCCAAATATGTCGGTCTGCCTGCGCACATTGGTCGCGTTATCTAAATATGGCTGCTGAAAAAATAAGGGAAAGTTTGCCATCCATCCAGTCAGCCATCGTAAAATGATTTTTTAATTGTTTGACCACATCAGGTGCACTAAATAAACATGTATTTTTTGTGAATGTGTAACAAAATACTAGAGGTTTTATGGTTACTTTTTAACTTATTTATGATCGCAATCATTCAGCTACGTTGCGATATCACCACGTGACTGCTACTCCCCTCGGGGACACATGTGGGATAACAGCTTTTAGTATATCGTATTAATGTGATAATGGTTGTCGATCATGCAAACACCTGGAGCCATCGCCTACGACGGCTCTGAAGGCAGCGCTCACACTGCGTAAGTATGAATCGCATTGACGCAACAGGAAATGCTTTCTGTAAACGTTCTCATAGATTGTTTTTGTTGAAAGTTAGAGCTGCATCACACTTCTTCCTATTTACCTAATGCATTTTCTAGACTGCTTATATCAAACTCTCATACATGCAAATCATTATATGGTTAATATAAGCTTTTAGTTATAGAATTAAATGCAGCTTTGTATCCTTAACAAACAGGTTACGTGGGACGTTCGAATGGAACATTTTCGGAATCTTTTTGCCTGGTAGCCGCGCCCATCTAGGTGTACATACGTCGCGTTCCATAGCAGCTTAACTGTAACATTGTTTAATACTTTCGGGGCAAGCGGAAATTAACATACTGTTTCGACAAGAAATATATAACTCTAGCTATCATTGAGGGAAATTGGCCGATGATGATATTACAAACTAAACAAAACCATTCCAGGTTTTATTTCTCAGAAATATGTTTTCGTTTACTTACTCGATACAGTTACGTTATAGTTACCTAATATTAATCGGAATGATACTCATTTGTTGCCTGCTGTCATTGATACCATTTTTACACAGTCATAATCACGGGTTTCTTCATGACCCGATTTGTACATAATGTCATCAAGCTAATAACTTTCCGAAATTATTTGTTACTTAACTAATAATTGGGATATGGAATTATTGACTAACCTATCGTTTCATACTTTTTAGCTATTACGAAAAGAATACACTTGGTCTAAGATCCAAATAGGAAGACGAATTTTATATCAAATTGAATACGTTAATAATATATGGCGAATAGGTAGTCTGAAAAATGTCAGCCCAGGACTTAAATAATAAATTTAAAAATATATATATCTTTCTTTTTCAATTGCAAATGATTGTTTGTTAGACAAATTACATACTTGTCGAAAATATAAAACCTATGGAAGGTTTTTTTTTTTATTAATATACTGGACTGAAATATTTCGGCCTACCTATTTGCCATATATTATTAACAGAGTCCGGATTTTTCGCAGCAAAACCAAAAACTGTCTCAATCTAGCTAGTGTTAGAAATATTTTTTTATCGATATATCGATACTTGTGTAATAGAATAAAACATTTTACGTGAGTTTTGTCTAAAAAAACATAGAAACAGATGCAATTCCTTCTTCGAAATCCGTCAGCACACACAGCAGCACGTGACATTTTATTTGGTTTGTGATAGTGATAGGAGTAGATATATAATTAATTTCGCAACATTCTCTGGGAGTAGACAGTTTCTCACGTGTCTATTATTTTCCATGAGGTAGTATAGTCACTTCATTCAAAGTTTTACCTCTTAGTTATCCGACGGGTTATTTTATTACTTGATATGAAAAAGTAGGAGTTAAAATTTAGATGGAATAACACATTTAAAACAACTGTAGCGAATGATTGTAAACTAATGTAAAATGATATCGATATAAAAATATTTCTAACTAGTGTTAGAAATATTTTTTTATCGATATCTTTTTACATTAGTTTACAATCATTAGCTAGTGCTAGATTGCGACAGTCTTTTGTTTTGCCGCGAAAAATCCGGGATCTGATTATTAACATATTAGATTTGATATAAAATTCGTCTCCACATACATAATCCATAAAATTTTATATAAAATATTTATTATCGAATAAACAGTCCAGTGAAGGTCGTCGCCTATTCGGATCCCCTTCTAACTTGTTTTGATTGCCACTCTAAAAACACATGAACTTGTACGGGCCGCTTCAAAAAATATTTACATTTTTAAAACATATTCCATTGAAATTCTTATGTCGACTGTACATCATAACTTTTGGTTAATCATCTGGCATAACTATGCACATGGTGCATTTGTGATTTAATTTTCAGAAGTAATAAAATTTAAACAAATATATGATAATATCAGATAGGTAAATAAAACTAATATTGTAATTTTTATTGCAGTATAGACAGGCGATTGCAGGCGGCACCCCTGCGGCCCACTACCACCATCCGCTCCCGTCCTCGGTCCAGTCCACTCCCTCCAAGTCGTTCGTGTCGGGCGCGGCGTCTCCCGCGGCCGCGCACCCTGCACACCCCCACCCCCTGCAACACTCCCCGTCCAATTCGTCCGTGGGCTCGCAGCAGCAATTCCATCCCTTGCAACAGAAGCAGCGGTCGTTCCTCACGTTCGGCTTCGGCGCTGGCTCCACCGGCAGCGGCACAGGCGGCTCGGGCGGCAACGCCTCGCGCCGCGAGAGCCACGTCAACGTCAATGTCACACCTACCGGACACGATCTCTCCTCCGATACGCCAGAGATACGGAAATACAAGAAGAGATTTAACTCTGAAATCCTATGCGCCGCATTATGGGGTTAGTACCAATTAGTCAGGATCACCTTAACTAATTGGACTATAGTCCGATTATTCGTTATTGAACATTATTTTTTACTCCGTCAAGATGTTTGCAAAAAAACCTTTATTTTATTAGTTTTATGATTAAAATACCTACTCATTATTAATTATTGTTTTTAACGTATGCTTTTTTTTAAATGAAAATCTGAACATTTAGCTCTACAAAAAATTGCAGTTTGATACTAAACGCGGTCCTTTTAATTAAAAATAAATTGTCACCTACGAGGTCAGTGTGGCCAGAATGTACCGATGCTGTAAAAAAACTGGAAAAGTAATAATTTATCTGGGTTATTCCCACCTGTTACCAACAATTTGTTACCACTACCACTAAAGTACTCGGTGGTAACAAGTGGGAATATTTTTCCCATTTGTTACCACCAAAATATTTGGTGATAACTACTGGGGAAAAAAGTTTATTAGGTAAGTGGTAACAGTTGGGAATTTTTATTCCCAGCTGTTACCAGTAGTAATAAATTGGTAGTAACAGGTGGGAATAATCCCATTTATCGTTTCGTGTCTTTTGTAGAAGTTTAGGTAAATTCAAAAAAAGTAGATTAAGTTATTAGTAAAACTTTTAGTAAACTTATTTATACAATCTACTGCTTGTATTTTTGAGAAACGCACTATACATGCTTCGACCATTTTGAACTCTTGCCTACTCAATCGCGTCTAGGAAAGCTCACTTACTGGTCTCTGCAGTAATGTGAATCTAGGTGGTGCCTGTTACTAATCAATTGATTTATAAATTAACTTTTGTTTCAGGTGTTAACTTACTCATAGGCACAGAAAATGGTTTAATGCTATTAGACCGGTCTGGTCAAGGCAAAGTATATCAATTGATCTCTCGACGCCGCTTTCAACAAATGGAAGTGTTAGAGGGGCAAAATATTCTTGTGACTGTATCTGGGAAGAAAAACCGAGTCCGAGTGTATTATTTGAGCTGGCTCAAGTCTAAGATCTTGCGCACCGATGGACTCAGTGACGTAAGTTTTATTGGTTTAATCATCAATACTTTTCTCTCGGGCGTCGGTTATTTTTCTGAGTAATTAATTGTTTTTTTTACAATTTATTTATCACAAAGAACTTAAATGGTATATACATATTTATATTCCGCCAAACTGAGGACAGTTTGTTGGCGGATAAAGCGCTCATTATCCTCTTGTGTTCTACCCACTAAATAGCTAATTTACATGCTCATAAACTCATTCATAACTTATACACTACTTAACTAGAGCGGTAGGTATACTTCAGTTTTATGCCTTACAATCAATATACTATTACCCTATTACTTACTACTATTATCATACAAATCTAACAGTTTTGCTTGGAGTCTTTTCTTAAATATCTGCTTGCTACTACACTTTTCTACCGTAACGCGTTGGCTTAATTGGTTAAGTATTTTAGGAATAATATACGTGCGCGTTCTTTGGCCATAGTAGTTGTTCGCTTTATATTCTACGTATGTTTTTTGCGTGCTTGTTCTGAGGTTATGATTGTTGGTATAATTATAACAAGTAAGCGTATAATAATGATGTTGACTCATTTTGAACTTGACCAATCTAGTAATATGAATAGAAAAACTGGAAATTATAATAACAAAGTGTAAGAAACAAAAAATATCCAAATGAGACCTCAAAGTTTTGAAAACTTTGTTTTTATTCCTCCAACACAAAATTAAATTACCCTTGCCTTTAAATTAAAAATATATTGTAGGTACAGCAACTACATACTTAAACTCAGTTTTTCACGACCGAAAATTATAAATTACTTGTGTTTACCATACATTTAGTACATGTTTACTGATTTGTGACCTCGTAGACCAGTATCAATTTGTAGGGGCGTGTTCAACGCTTGGTAGGAATATCGAACTTTGACTCCCATTTCTGACTTTTACAGTGCTGATTGAGATTTTGTTTACGTTTGCTTTGCAGCAAGTAGAAAGGAGGAACGGCTGGATAAACGTCGGCGAGCTTCAAGGAGCGGTTCATTTCCGTATCGTCAAATATGAGCGCATTAAGTTCCTCGTCATTGCCTTGAAGGATTCCATTGAGATTTATGCTTGGGCACCCAAACCATATCACAAATTCATGGCTTTCAAAAACTTTGCAGAGCTTCAGCATAGGTAAGAATCAATAATTTAATTATTTCTTGGCAATAACTGTAGAACAAATGTGAAGGGTTGTATGTTATGTTCCCAGGCCCCTTCTCGTCGATCTTACCATCGAGGAAGGAACAAGACTGAAAGTGATATACGGATCAGCTGACGGATTCCATGCCGTCGATTTAGACACTGCCACAGTCTACGACATTTATATTCCAAAGCATGTGAGTTTTCGTAGTATTGGTTTGTATGTTAATTATTATTTCTCAAAAATGCTATGTAATCTTGTCATAACATCATCAAATAGGAGCCAGTAGGTTAAAGTTACTGGAGCACTCTCAAAAGTGTCCAGTAAGTAGGTAGAGTGATTTTGAATTAGGAAACCAAAAAGTGTCCAGTAAGTAAGTATGGAAAATCCATAACATACCATATTATTTGAATTTGGAACTATCTGTACAGACCTGTGACAGCCTTTGAAAAGACTAAAGAAGTAGCAAGATAAAGCCACATGAAATAAAAATTAATTCAGACCAGTATATTTTCTCAATAAGGATTTTCACAAAAACAACCATTCAATAAAAAAACGCTTTATAGTTTAAAGTTTCATATTTATATTACATTTTTAATTGATATGAAAATCTGAACATTCAGCTCTACAGAGGTAGGCAGATTGATACTACAACAAGGTCTTTTTAAAAAAATAAAGAAACGAGGTCAGTGTTGCCAGTATGTAAAACCCAGGTATGCTGCCAGGTAAAATAAGTTCAATCGTTCGGTGTTTTTTTGTAGACTTGTAGGAATGTACTATTTTTTTAATACAATCTACTTGTTTTATTTTTGAGAAAAGCACTATACATGCTTCGCCCATTAAGAGCCATCCTGGACTCGTATCTATAAAAGGCCTCACCTGGCGGTTCGGCCTTTTAACTCTTACTCGTCCAGGAAGGCTCACTTACTGGTCTTTGCAGTAATGTACTATTATGTAAAATGTGTAACTTCTGCTAGTTTCAGGAGGAACTACTTCTTGCTATTTAAGTTAAAAATGTATTATTTTCAGATACAGGGGGCTATAGTTCCTCATTGCATTGTTCCCCTGCCAAATTCTAACGGAGTGCAACTATTATTGTGCTACGATAATGAGGGCGTGTACGTTAATACATACGGACGTGTCAGCAAAAACATTGTTCTTCAGGTGAGTCAAACTCAAGTCCGTTCTTGGTACTTTCGGTTTTTGTCGTCTATAGGCACATTCCAATTTTAGGGTCGCATTAATAATAGACTAGAAGGTCGCAACAAATCTGGGAAATTTGAAATTACATTATTATAGATCTAGGTTTGGTAGGTCAACTACTTGATGCTCAATATGTCTCTGCCTGCGCACAGAGAATGCGTTATCTATATATGGTGGCTGAAAAATGTGTAATCGTTTACAAAAAAAAGAGGAAGTGATCCTGCCTACGATACAAGCGGTTCCTGGTTAGATTCCCAGTATAGGCAAGTATTTGTAGGATGAGAGGGTTTTTTTTCGTTGTTTTGGTTATTCTCTATTTATTTGAGTATGTTTTTCTCTATACAGGGTTATTGGTAATTCGACTTATTCCCGTTAGGAGGTGACAGGGGTGACTATTGGCGTAAATTTTAACCCCATATGCATTATGCAAAAGTGAACCATTATTGAGTTATCATGTTTTTAAAATAATCTGCAAGTCAAGTTTCATAACGTTTTTTTTGTTTTTAAGGCATATTAGTGGAAAAAAATCTCGAAAAAATATTGAAAGAATAATATCGTTTTTTGTATCGCATTTTTAAAAATGGATCGAGAATTGTTGTTTTAATATTGATAAAAAACCAGTGTTTAATCCTTTTTATAAATCAGAAGAAAAAAATAGATTTGAATAAATACTTTTTTAAATGCATTTTTGATGTTGCATTTTTGACTAATTTTGAAAAAGCTACAAGAACAAAAATAGTTTACTTTTGCACAATGCATATGGGGGTTAAAATTATCGCAAATAGTCACCCCTAGTCATTCCTAACGGGAATACGTCGAATTACCAATAACCCTGTATAAGTATGGTTATCGTTGCCTCGAAGGGTGTTCCAATTTCCACGCTTTGCTATTTTTAATGACTTCGCTCGAATTCTTGCTCCTATTTATCTGAAAGACCAGTAATCAAAATTATAATAAAATTAGCTGTTGCGCGCGAATCCATCCACGTAGAAAAATAAAACAGCCTATGTCACTCAGGGTGAATGTAGCTTTCCAATGGTGAAAGAATTTTTGAAATCGGCACAATAGTTTTTGAGTTTAGTCATTACAAACATACACACACACAAAAATACAAAATACAAATCTCCTTTATAATATTAGTGCAGATTAGTTGGTATTTTAGGGGTTGCACACTTTGACCACTTTTTGTTTCAATTTTCTTGATTATGCAATTCTCCGAAGCCGCAACAGGCAGAAAAAATGGTGTGTGTTTTAAGGCCTAATTATGTATAGTTGCATACACTACTTTATCTTCACACATAATCAATGGGCGGCTGACGGATGCAAATTACGTCAAAATAATGTCGAACGTTATACGTAATATGGATATGACTGCAAGGGGTTTAATAAAAAGAACGAAATTGTAAAATAGTCATATAATTGTATTGTTGTAGTAAATAATCATAATTTTTTCTATATTGCATATTTTCAATCCATTCCTTTTATGGTTCACAATCCACTTATATAAGGAAAATGACCTCTACATCTACAGATGAAAGAGGTGCGTATTCGTAGTTATATATTATTATGTATTTACTAAGTAATAATGTATTATAAAGATAAAAACTGCATAATTTTGTATTCATAAATATTTCTCGAAATTTAATAAAAGTCTTATCCATGTTCTGTTTACGTCCCTATTTTGCATCCGTCAGCCGCCCACTGCACATAATATACTGGGTGTCCCAGAAACCAACGTCAACCCGCCTAGGGCTGATAGAGCAGCTCATAAGCTATCGATTTAACCCCCATGTATGTTCAGCAATTGTTATTAGTTTCCGAGATATTGATCATTTTAATCGGATTTTTTGTCATTTTTCCTTATGTCCGTGATACAAAAAACCCCTAAATGCATGTATTTATACTTTTTTTTTCAGTGTTTTCTTGCATGATTAGAATCACTGTGAAATAAGGAAGTTTTTAAAGCTACATGACATTTTTTTTTTCATTACAACTTTTTGAGTAAACACAATTACAATTAAATTGACCCATGAGAAGTCGTTTTATTTTTTAATAATATTCATCACTTCACGGATAGGCAAAGGAATCAGATTCCATATAGCCATATATCGCACTGCTAGATCAAAACAGTATCAACTCAAAATCCTTGCCAGTTTTATTTCAAATTCATAGAAGTTGTATTAAAGTTGATTTTTAAATACAGTTATAATTTGAGTTACTAATGTTTTGATCTAGCAGTGCGATATGTCTGTTTTTAATTATCTGAAATATAGTTCTGTCACGTTCAGAGTCGTCAGTTTAAAAAACGCTTTTGAACGACTGGCAACTAAAAACTGTATCGTTAAGACTGTACCGAGCAAACGTCGAGCGTCCAGTGGCGCCCTCATTACTATTATTGTGTTTTCTACTTAACTAAAGAATTTCCTTGAAACCAGACGATACGTTTTTGTAGTGCAAGTAAAAACACAATTTATGGGATACGTAACAAACTTTAATAACAATTACCCTTTGAGTATTCAGCTTAACGGGAAAAGGTGGCCACTTTTATCCGATAAGTTTATATCTCGAAGGTGAATTGTTATTAAACTATGTGCTACACCCTATAAGTTGTGTTTTCATTTGTAGTACAAAAACCTACCGTCCAATTTCAAGAAATTACTTTAGTTAATTAGAAAACACCATAAAAATTATGAGGGCGCCACTGTACGGTCACGAGCGTTAATTTGGGACCCATTTCAAGAAAAATATGCTTGAAGTTGTCAATGTCTTTAGAGATGTCAAGTCATTTATATTATAACTTTTAGGAAACTCAACCTTATTGTTGTAGAATGTCAGATTGACTTTGGACCTAAGGTGGGTACCAAATTAAATCTCGTGACTGTACATCCGGCGTACGCTCAGCGCAGTCTTAAATAAAAAAGAAAAATTAACAGGAGAGCGTAAAATTTTGGGCAACTGGGAAAAAAAATCCCACTTGTCCACACCCTCGAAACTATGGGGACGTTTCACACTCTTTAATTTGACTTAACTTTGTTAGTTTTTATTCATGTACTTCAGTAGGATTTTTTTTCCCACTTGTCCATAGTGTGGACAAAAGGGGTGTGGACAACCGGAAGTAGGCCAAAATTTTTAATGTGTTGAATTTTAGATGCGATAATTTTCGGTGATAAATTGTGATAAGTTCAAATTTTATTTTAAGGATTGTTTTTTATTTCCTCGCTGTAGTCGTGAAAAGCACAGTGTTAAGCCTCGGCCGAAAGTGCAATAGATGGACTCGTACTTTCAAGGGCCTCCGCTTGCGCGCGCCCTTGAACTAACTCGTTCATCTGTTACTTACTTTCTAACCTCTACAACAATGTACTATTATCTCACGCTCGCAGCAACATCAAATTAGGCTCGCAGGTAAAAATGTTTACTACCTTGTTGCAGTGGGGCGAAATGCCGACATCCGTAGCCTACATCGGAACAGGACAAATCATGGGCTGGGGCAATAAAGCCATTGAAATTCGCTCGGTGGAAAGTGGTCACCTTGATGGCGTGTTTATGCACAAGAAAGCACAGCGACTGAAATTTTTGTGTGAGCGGAATGACAAAGTATTCTTTTCTTCTGCCAAAGGAGGTTCTTCTTGTCAAATCTATTTTATGACACTCAACAAACCAGGAATGGCCAACTGGTAAGCCACCTTGGTTTAGGAGGCGGCTTAAAATATGCCAGAAATAGCTTGGTCGACGTAAAGGAACGTGCGCTTGTTGTTCGTTCCTATTTACGATATTAGACTTGATAAAGTATATTGACCAGTTCAAACGATTTTTCTCGACATCCAACTGCTCAAAAGACAATCTGAAGAATTCTGATACGATCAAGCATGAGAAGAACCGCCTTCCATTTCTTTTATTAACTGTGGCGTTTTGTACTGAATATTGTAATTTCAATACAAGCTACTAAGAAATATTTAATATTAAGCAATAACCTATAGGATAAATGTTTTGATATTGACAATTATTCATAGTAAGCTAATATTGCTTAGATTTATATTATGTTGCAATGTATAATTTCTTAAAGAAAGTGTATTTCAAATCAAAGTATCGATTGATTATTATGCCATATTATATTGTTTGTAATGTTAAGTCAGTTGGGTGATAATACAAATATTAATTGGTTATTATAATTTTAACTAAGAACAATGCCATTTTGACCGACAATGATTATTATAATTATTAATAGTAATCGTTTTTAAAAGTCACAGAACTAGTTAATTGTAAATTATTTTCGTCCTTTATGGTTAAATCAACAACTTACAATTTAGTCAATTCACTTTGTATAATATTATTATCACACCAAGCTTTACAATTTTATTAATGAAAATCCTAAAATTTGATACTATTTATTATTTATTTGCTGTGTACTATATAATTTACATGTATAAAGGTAACTGTGCATATTGAAAATTATATATTTGATGACTTTATTTGAGTATACCTTAGCCCAATAAAATACCAAAAGAAATTTTTGTTGTTTTAGAAATAATTCCACAGTATTAATAAGCACAAACGGCATCACAATAAAATCTGAATAAACAAAGTGATTTTAAATTACATTGTCTCGAACATCCCTCTACTCTGTACGTACGTATTTTACGGGTGCATTGCATACTCGTCGTTTTTAAGGTATCCCTAAAGAAAAGCTTTTGAGATTTATCTTTTCGACAGGTCCGGCTAATTGAAAAAAATATATTTATTAACTTAATCTGTATTCCTTAAAAATACAAATTTGAGTACAAAATGTGAACTTAATGCTTGTTTATACAGGTCGCTAGGTGCAAAATTTTAAGATTTTTGAAAATTTTTAGCTCTGTGTATACATACAGGGTGACAGGAAATTCGCCGTATTCCTTGAAAGGGGTTATTCTACAGCTCATTTGTAATGATTTAAGTCCAGTTAACCAGGGGTCAAAACTCATTAGTTTTCGAGTTATTCACGTTTTTAGTTTTTTTTTTAAATACCCTCTTTTCGACCTAAAACTAGTAATTTTGTAAAAACTTCGTCATTTAGAAATAAAAAAAAGTATTTTTCGAATAGCCAATGAACCACTAATTACGAAAAATAAAAAAAAATTACAAAAAAATGCAAAGTTTTGCAAATAAAAGGATTTGAAGTTAGAAGTTCAAGTAATTATTTTCCAAATTTTGTAACATTTTAAAGCATAATTTAAAAAAAAAGTATGACACTTCGCGTACAAATTACAGGAATATTTTGCTTAATTTATAAGCTTTCTAAAAAGGTACAATTTATGACATTTTAATATTAATTTTATTTAAAAATTTACAATTAACAATAATAGCAGAAATGTTTGCGGTTATAAGCTCCATCGTTTCAACCAAAAAACACGGGAAGCGTTGTAGTAAAATGAATTTAGAACAGTTCTTTTTTTAAAATTCAGCTATGGGCTTAGTGTCTTATTTTTAAATAAATTTTCTTTTTAAAAACCTAAGGTGCGTTCCATTTTTCAATTTAGAGCATCTCAAATCGTTCTCTTTTTTAAATTCAGCTAATGTCTTACGACGTTCTATTTTTAAATAATGATGCTTTTTAAAAACAAAGTGCGTTCCATTTTCAAATTTCGAGCACCTCAAAGTTTTTGAGTGATCCTCTTGATGATGATGTGATGATGTTGAGTGGGGACGCGGCCGAGGCAGACGGGCGGTCGAGTGGCTCTCCAGTCATTCCGCCCTGTTCCCCTTGGTCAGGCCTCAGGTTACTGGCCCGGCGGCGCTCCCATAAAGCACTGATCCCATCTTCTTGTTTTCCTACAGAACAAAAGTGCGTCCTGTAGGTTAATGCTTTTGAGTGTCTCTACTGATAGTAAGTCCTCCCCGAATGTGCGATGTCTCAGTGACGAGTACATTACACACTCGGTTAGGACGTGTTGGCTAGTTTCCTCTTTACCGCAGTGTGGGCAACGAGGATCCTGTTTGACTCCTATTACCGTCAGATGTCTGTTGAGTGGACAGTGTCCAGTCAGTATCCCTGTCAGTATACTTAGATTGTACTTACCCAGATTTAGTAGATACCTTGTTCTGTTCTTGTTTACCCTTCCTATCATGAGTTTGGATTGTCTGCATCCCTGAGCTGTTATCCATGCCTCATTTGTCTTTGTCTCTATTCTTCTGGCGATGACTCCTTTCGTTACCGTTGCGGATATCGGAAGGGCTGGCTCCGGGCCCAGATACTGTTGATCCGCCCCTGCTCTGGCCAGTTCATCTGCCTTTTCATTTCCTATTGCTCCACTGTGCCCTGGTACCCATGCTAGTGTTACATTGGATTCTGTGCCTAGATTGTTCAGTTCGTTCCTGCATTCCTGTACCAGGGAGGATTTGATGACCGGATTGTCTAGTGCTTTTAGTGCTGCTTGGCTGTCTGAGTAGATTATAACGTGGCTTCCCGTTATATCGCTTCTTTCCTTGAGATCCTGTGCACATTTCATGATGGCATACACTTCCGCCTGGAACACACTGGTAAAGCCTCCTAGTGGTAACGTTGTATGCTCATTCGCTTCTAGGTTGTAGATACCTGCCCCCGCTCTTTTTGTTGAGGACTTCCATGAACCATCCGTATAGCATGTCGCTCTGGGTTCCGGTACCTCTGTCTCCCAACTATCTCTCTCTCCTATATGGATTCTGTATTTCTTGTCGAAGATCTTCCTTTTCTTTATTAGGTCATTGTTAGTCATGAGCATGTTCATGTTCACCATTGACTCTCTTTGTATACTTGCGTGTCTCTTGTCCACCTCGGATCCGATCCACTCTCTGCTCATTTTCATTCTATACCACTGTTCTGTGGCTCTCTTTTCCACTTCAAGGTGTACAGGGTTCAGTCCTAGCATTATCTCCAGGGCCTGTGTGGGAGTTGTCCTCATTGCCCCTGTTGTCATTAGACATGCTAGTCTCTGGACCTTCGTCAACTCCTTCTCTATGTCTTTTATTTTAGCTCTGTGCCACCACACTATGGCTCCATATAGCAGTCTGGGTAGGACCACTGCTTTGTATATCCATTGTGTTATCAGTGGTCTTAGTCCCCATCTTCTGCCTATGGCTTTTCTGCATTGCCATAGGGCTATTGTTGCCTTCCGACATTGCTCTTTTACATGTATCTTATATTGCAGTTTGCTATCTAGTATTACACCCAGGTATTTTATTTCCTTAAGTGTTTCTATCTCTACACCTTTGATTTTGATGGGTGCTAGAGTCGGCAGCTTCCTTTTATTGGTGAAGAGTACTATTTTCGTCTTGGTCGGGTTCAGATCTAATCCTCTGTTTTGACACCAGTTTAGTACCTGCCTTATTCCTCTTATCATGACTTCTCTCATTACACTGAGGGTTTTACCCCTTACTAAGAGCACCCCGTCATCTGAGTATGCTTGCATATGTATACCTCCTCTGTTGGTTTCTCTAATGAGCGAGTCTAGTAGGAGACACCACAGGAGTGGTGACAGACAGCCCCCTTGCGGGAAGCCTCTGCTCGTCCTTATCCTTATCGAGTCTCCTCCTAGTTGTGCAGTATCGCTCTACCTGTTAACATAGCCATTATCCACTTTCTCACCGCTGGGTCTATGTCATCCCTTCTTAGGCATTTCTCTATTGCACCAAAGGTGGCTCTATCGAAGGCTCCCTCCACATCGAAGAAGCAGCCTAGTGCCAGTTCTTTATCCTCTGTTGCTCTCTCTATCCTTGTGGTTAGGTTGTGTAGGGCTGTTTCCGTTGATTTCCCTTCTATGTAAGCGTGCTGATTCCCGTGTAAGGGCAATCTTCCTAATTGCATGCTTGTCCTTATCTGTACATCTATGATCTTCTCCAGTGTCTTCAGTGCGAATGATGACAGACTGATGCTTCTGAACGATTTCGCGTCTTTGTAGTTTTTCTTTCCTGGTTTAGGTAGGAATATTACCTTTACTTCATTCCAGATGGTCGGGATGTGACCTAATTCCAGACTCTTTTCGTAGATATCTCTTAGGCTGTTCCAAATGTATTTCCATCCCTTTTGTAGTAGTATGGGTGTTACTCCATCTGGACCTGCCGCTTTATAAGGGGCGAAGGATTTTATTGCCCATTCTCCTACCTCATTGCTAATTTTTAGGTTTAGTGTCACCCCTGCATATATTGTTTCATTTCTGTTGTCTTCTACAGCCTCATGTACGCGGTATTCCCTGCAGTCGGGGAAATGTGTGCTAACCATATGCTGTAGTACTTTTTTGGGGTCTGTAAGTTCGGTTGAACCTATCATTAGGCTGCCTAATTGGCAAGTTCTCTCGTTCGCCAGTACCCTTACTAATCTTGCCGCCTCCGAGTAGCGTTGTATTTCTCCCGTGAAGATTTTCCAACCTTGTGCTCTTAGTCTTTCCCTTGTATTAGTGTATTTGTTCCTAATATTTCTGTATTCGTTCCAGCCTTGATCATTGCCCTTTTTTAGAGCTAGTCTTAGCGCCTTACGAGTTCTTTTCCGTAGTTTCTGTATCTCTTTATTCCACCATGGCTGTCCTTTATCCCCGTTGCACGTTCTCTCCGGACACGCCGTCTGGTAGGCTCTCGATATGGCTCTGTTCAGATCTTCAGCAGCTCTGTCCAGTTCCTCTCTAGTTTCTGGGCTCTTGTGGCTCGGTGTCCACTCGCTTAGTATGCTATTGTATTTCTCCCAGTCCGTTTTCCTTGGGTTTCTTATCTTTGTTCTTTCCGTGTAGTAGTCTAGGCCGTACAGTAGTCTTCTGTGGTCCGACATGCTGTCTTCCTGGTCTACTCTCCAGTCTTTCACGTTTGCCTATTACCCCTGAGGTTATCGTTATGTCTAATACCTCCTCTCTTGCCCTGGTTACAAAGGTTGGGGTTGTACCTGTGTTGTGTATATCCAGGTCATTACTTACAATAAATTCTAGTAGTGTTTCCCCCTTCTTGTTGGTGTCGCTGCTTCCCCACACCTCATGATGTGAGTTTGCATCGCAACCTACAAGAATGGATGTTCTCTTACCTTTATATTTACTGACCGCTTCCTCCAGTTCTCTGGTTGGCGCGTTGCTTTCACCTGGGATGTAGCAAGACGCCATCGCTGCCTTGACTCCCTCTCCGCTCCCTGTCATCAGGCTGATTTCTACTACCACTAGGTCTCTGAAACATATGGTCATTAGGCATCCCATATTTCTTAGGTCTCTACTCACATATATGCATGCCCTAGGAGGCAGCTCTCCATTTCTTTCGAAGTGAAGGTCGCCCCCCAGGCTACCCAGTCCTGTTACCTGGTTTTTCCATGCATACGGCTCTTGCATCAGGACGATGTAAATTTTTTCCCTCACTATGTATTGGCACAGCTCGGACATTGCGTCCTTGCAGTGCTGGAGGTTTACTTGACATATTCTTATTTTTTTGTATTTGTTTGTGTTGTTGTGTAGTGTGTGTTGTTTGTGTGTGTTGGCCATTGCTGGTTGTGTTTGTGTGTAGTGTATACCGCCACCCGTCCTCCTAGTCCGAGGAGCCCCCGTCGGTTTCCATCTGTGGTGGATGGTCGCCGACCTGGGCTGCCTCAGCCTGGTTTCCGGGCTGCAGCTCTGAGCCACCACAGCTGCATCTGCAGCTGCAGTTCTCCTTCCCTGTGATCCTCTTAGTCAGTAGGTTTAAAATGTAGGATAGGGTTGATAATTCTATGGACATTCAATGTAGTTCTAACATTTTTGTATGTAATCGGCTTGCGGTTACGGACACAAAGAAAGATAATAGTATTGTACACAAACAATGGCCTTTGTGTAGAAGATCGGCTCGCTAGAAATAATAAAGACTATACACGCTATTGAAGAGGGAGACCCAGCGAGAAGGATAGATTTTTGCAGATTCTTAATTAATGCAGATATCGAAGATCCCGAGTACCTGAAGAGAATTTTGTGGACAGATGAATCCAATTTCGACCGTAACGGGATAACAAACTACCACAATCTGCACTTTTGGGCTCCCAAATGTCAAAACCCAAAAAAATCAAGAGAAGGAGCTCACCAGCAAAGATTTTCTTTGAACGTGTGGATGGGAATCGTGCACGACAATTTGATCGGACCTTTCTTTCTGCCAGCACGATTGACCGGCATCGCATATGAAAATTTTTTGAGGGATGAGCTACCGACGCTTCTTGAAGATGTGCCGCTTGCGACAAGAAGGAACATGATTTACCAACACGATGGCTGCCCCGCTCACTATTACCGGGGAGTACGACAGTGGATGGATCAGAACTACCCAAGAAGATGGATTGGTCGAGGCAGCCCAACCCCTTGGCCAGCCAGAAGCCCGGATTTAACTCCATGTGACTTCTACATCTGGGGTCACATGAAAGCGTTGGTCTACGATAAACCGATACGTAACGTAGAAGAGTTAAGACAAAAAATTGTAGAGGCGGCGGCACAAACAATGAAAGATAGGCTTTCGAGACGAGTAACAATCACCGAAGTACGAAAAAGGCTTCGTGCTTGCATTCGAAACCAGGGCAAACAGTTCGAGCAAAATTTGTGATGTAATTGATTTTAGTTTTTAAGATTAAAGTTTATTTGATAGTGAAACTGTTTTTTTCCTCATTTTATCCTAACCTTGCTTAATCACTTATCAAAGTATCACTTAAGACTTAAGACAGAAACTGAAGGCAAAAAACCCCACGAATTCGAGACACAAACAAATTAAATTAATTAAACTAATGACCCTTTGTTTGTGTCACCAAAGGCAATCTGCTGTGCCTTCTACATCAAGAAGATAAGTTAAGATAAGAAACAGAAGACAAAGTAAGCCCTCGGAGAATCTAAAACGACACAAACAAACCCATTAGAGTCAAGTACGCTAAGTAAAGTCTTCTAGCTGTTCTGCTATTATTATTATTAATTGTATTTTTTTTGTATTAAAATGTCATAAATTGTACTTTTTTAGAAAGCTTATGAATTAAGCAAATTATTCCTGTAATTTGTACGCGGTGTCATACTTTTTTTTTTAGCTATGCTTTAAAATGTCACAAAATTTGGAAAATAATTGCTAGAACTTCTAACTTCAAATCCTTTTATTTGCAAAACTTTGCATTTTTTTGTCAATTTTTTTATTTTCCGTAATCAATGGTTCATTGGCTATTCGAAAAATACTTTTTTTTATTTCTAAATGACGAAGTTTTTACAAAATTACTAGTTTTAGGTCGAAAATAGGGTATTTAAAAAAAAACTAAAAACGTGAATAACTCGAAAACCAATGAGTTTTGACCCCTGGTTAACTGGACTTAAATCATTACAAATGAGCTGTAGAATAACCCCTTTCAAGGAATACGGCGAATTTCCTGTCACCCTGTATATCTTAGACAAAATTTTGTAGGTAGTTTTTTTATAGTTTTTATGTTTATTGGACCAAATTAAACAAGTTTTAAGCGTCTTTTTTGTAACTAAAACAAAATAGAGGCATTCGAAATTATTAAAAATGTCTCGGGTTGCATCACTTTTATTTATGAGCATTAAAAAAAAATTTAGACTGTTCAAACACTAAAAAATGTGCTTGTTGCTCTAAGTTAAGGAAGAAATCCGAACTTTGGGATCACTCGTAAGGAAACTACACGAACTGTAACAACCGTTCGATCAATTTTCATAAGAAAACTACTCTAGAAAGATCAAAATTATAATGATGCTTTTAAAAGAACGGTGTTCTAAATTTATAGGTATGTTGACGGGTATTTAAGGTAATGATTTTGATAATTAACGTATTATGGGAAATCTTTAACATTTCTTAATTTATTTATTCAACGTAAGTTACTCCTGAAGTTAAAAGAAAGATCAATAAACAGGTATCTTTTTAAAGGGTTTGAACACTAAGTTTTTATATAAAAATTTAAAGCACTTAAATAAATGCTGATCCAACCGGAGACATTTTTAATAATTTCGAATACCTCCACAAAACAAAACGCTTAAAACTTGTTTAACCCTTTAACCGCCTACAATTTTTCATCGAGCATGCTCGTGTCGCCGCCGATACGAAGATGCACCACGCAGAATAGGGCTTGAATAATCCATGTTACGATATAATGGATTTATTTTGAAATAAACTATTATCTTCGGTAAAAAAATATATTTTACTACCTACCCTATCACATAATGACACTACATATTATTATTATAATTCAGAACGTTATCTTATTAATTTATCCAAGAATTAAATGAATTATCTATGTTTATACAGGGTGTCTTGGATCGAATAAGAGATATTTGGCGGGGTAATAGTTCGCACGATTCTGATCACGGGGGTATGGTTCATTTTTGTTTCTGTTAATGTAAAAAAAAAAGAAGGATTAATTATATTAATTTTGTTACTTGATGTATCGCAGCCGATATCTCGACCTTGACATTTTGACGCTGATACTATACTACTACAAACGTTCGTAGTAACTAACGTCAAAATTCTAAAGGTCAATGACCTGACACCATACGTTGTTTACATGGTATGTAAACAAACAGTTCGTTCCATGTAAGCAGAAATCTGACTAACATTTTAAAATAATTATAAATTTTAGTGCAACTTACTGTATTTTCATTAGTGCAACTTACTGTATTTTCATTTTTACAATTTGAACACTAGCTGGTTTTAAATGTGAATTCACTAGATCTCTTGTTCACGCTTCGCCAAGACTGATCATAATATTATCGTCCTTCTTATATTATTGTCGAGATCTAACCATTTACCATTCTTTTTTGTTCTAAAGTGGCCCGTATAACCGGTTTACAGCAAAAATAATTACGACTTGAATATCTCAAAATAACGTAACAATGACATAATATTATAATGACAGCCATAAATTCATAGACTCAGACATAGAGTTCAGATAGACATGGATTGAACGATCCGATTATTGCCCTCCGTATTGATCTGCGTGGTATTTGTGGCAGTAGCCAACAGCCCGAATGCAAAATATTTTGTCCATGGATATAAAGGCCGTCGCATACATAATTGATTATAATTTATTATGATGTCACACTTACCATAGAGAACAAAAAATACCAACCTTTCCTAGGCCATGGAATGGATAAACTTACGTGTAGAGACGATTTTATTTTTACAAAACCTAAACCTCAACCTCTTTTCATAAAAAGTATTCAATGGTACAAGATTTAAAAAAATACTATGCTGAACTGTCAAAGGACAATAACAAACTTATTGATTCGTTTTAATTATTGTGTGTTGTATTCATAGTTATCCCTGATGGTGGTAGAAATCAATGAAATAAATCCATGATTCATGATCTAATAAAATAACTTTAATGTACCTACGAGTACAAGTGCTATTTTACCTGTGCGAGTGTGGGAAGAGTGTGAGTAAACATCGTAATCGTAAGTTTCATTTTTAAATTATTTCACATAATAGCCCTTATTAGAGATCACCTTTTCATTCATATTATAGTTCAGTTTCAGTCTATTTTCAGTTTTCTAAACACCGTGGAGCTTTTGACCGTGATTAGAAAGTTTGTTGATATGGAACAACTTGTTTATTTACATTACGTTGTGACACATGTTATGTCATACACCGGTATGACGGGGTCAAAAATGTAGCAGTGCTAGTGATTCAATATCGACAAAATTTATCGACAACGATATAAAGCAATTTTTGATCATCATTAAAATAAGTAATGGCCTAGTTTGAATGACTTTTAATTATGTGCAAACCTCTTATAATACAAACAACCGGTATCTGACATTGACTCTGGACTCGAGTCACTTTTGACAACCGTTGAAATTACATTGAATAACAAATTAATTCAGTACGACAATATTCTTTAGTATTCCGACGAATTGAGAACCATTTAGTTTTTTAAGTCGGTTAAAAATGATTCGAAAGAAAAAGATCGTTTATCTTCATGGAAAGCTGATCATTTAGATATAGAAGATAAAGGTATTTACAACTTTATTTTGTAAGTAATGGAAGATCCATATGTCACGAAAAAAATTGTCGATAAACTTAATCGATATTTAATGAATCACTAGCACTGGTACATATTTGCCCCCGTCAATCCGGTGTATGGGTTATGATTTATGAATGAATTAGTTAAGATGGAGCACACTGAGAGCATCGTCAGGATAAATCAGTCTGTAACTCAGTCAAATATTAACTTAAAAAAAAGTTACCAATGTAGAGATGATCCAAATCATCCACCCTATCTACGGTTAAAATTTCTTCGATTGATTTCAAGACACCCTGTATATAGTCACAGACATTAACATTTTTATCATGGTCGCATCACTATATTTTACATCTCTGACGTCAGAAGCGGTCTACTAAATAAGACATTGGCGTAGAAAACATTATTCATTCACTTTATTAGTTGACATTGTTGACATTACTAGGGAAGCGATTAAATATATTTGGAAAATATCGAATTTAAATAATTTTATTGTTGATATTGTAAGTAGTATTGCATTTTACTTTATTTAAACAATATTTGTATAGAATAAAAAATGTGTACCGTAAGGGTACCTAGGTATTACAACTATAGCATATATAATTACTTATAGAAAGTGAATAGTGGACTGTCGTATTATCGACATTGTCGCATCACTACGAGTATGACTTTCATATCTCTGACGTAACATGCAGTCTGATAAATAAGACGGCGGCGGACAAACTACGGTCCCTTATTGAGGTAAGACATCATAGTGTAGAGTCGGGCTCCAAGTTTCATCGATAAAATCGA
Organism: Acleris laterana; assembly: GCA_963966035.1. Classification (NCBI taxonomy): domain Eukaryota; kingdom Metazoa; phylum Arthropoda; class Insecta; order Lepidoptera; family Tortricidae; genus Acleris; species Acleris laterana. The sequence continues at coordinate 71,562,646 of OZ014438.1, read as the reverse complement.
ATTGATCATCGAAGACTTCACTACGTCGATAGCGACAAATAAACAATCGATATGGTTTTAAAAATGTATTTGAAATAAAATAGAATCTTCTTGAATAAAAAAAAATGGTTGGAAAGACTACTAGGTACTCAGCGATTACAACTTAAGGTATTGCGTTACCATACTTTTTTGATACGTCATTCGCTATGCGAACGGTAACGGCCAGAAAAGCCCTTTTAAATATTTCTTTTAACGTTTGATTACGTTCAAAAAGTCGTTTGCCCGTGGTCCTACTGCGTAGTCCTACTGACTAAAATTAATATCATAAAATTCATAAATACGAGGTAGGTTTAGGTTATGTTAGTTTTGCAGCAGGGCCGGAGGCCCAAACCACCCAAAAATAGGAGCTCCGCGCTAGCGGAGCTCCGTCGACCCTGTTAATTTGATATTCAAATATAAATCATTGATCAGTAGGACTACACAGTAGGACCACGGGCAATGAATGGTTCAAAATACTCTTCGGCCAAAATGTCCGCCATAAAGTAGGTCATAATTAGGTTAATACTATAATCGATAGTAATACCTACGAGTATAATCGATAAGTACCTACTCGTAAAGGAATCAATCATACGAATGATTTCATCACATTACTACGAGGGCTGCCTTTTAAGTTGTGTCGTTTGGAAAAACTAAAGACAATTTAAGTGTTAAATGGTATTTATTGTTTTTCAAAGTAATCACCGTGATATGTAATACACTTTTTCATTCGATCGAACCAGTTTTCGAAACACTTATTCCAGTCCGAAGTCGGGGTCTCCAAAATGGCCGTTTTGTATGCCTCAACGGCTTCTTCAGGCGTCTGGTACCGTTGACCACGAAGTCGTTGCTTGATTTTTGGAAAAGTAAAAAAATCGTTAGGGCTTACGTCTGGACTGTGCGGCGGGTGTTCCAGAATTTCGACGTTTTGCTCTTTTAAAAACGCAATTGTTTGCCGGGCGGTGTGCGAGCTCGCATTATCGTGATGCAGTCTTATACGACGTCTTGGGTTATTTTTTCGAAACTCGCCGATGACTTCTGGTAAACAGACAGTGGTATACCAGTCAGCATTAACCGTTTTACGATCCTCGAGCACGATGTTGGCCACGTGGCCACTTTTCGCCACAAACGTGGCGACTATTTTTTTCGAAATGCTCCGTGAGCGTATTACTTTGGTCGGTTTTGGCTCATCTTGGAACACCCAAACAGTCGACTGCTGTTTAGAATCGGGTTCGTAGGCATATATCCAAGATTCGTCACCACTGATAATGTCGTAAACATGTTTCGAGTTTCCTCGGTTGAATTGCCGCAGAGTTTTGCGACACCATCGAACGCGAGCCGTTTTTTGGTCTTCACTGAGTAAATGTGGTATCCAGCGAGAGATCAACTTTTTTACGCCTAAGTGATCATGCAAAATACTGTGAACACTGGTCCCTGAAATACTTAAGGAAGCTTCTATCTCACGGTATGTCGCATGGCGATCTTCGACGATCAGTTGCCGTACAGCATCAATGTTCTCCTGGGTTACGGCTGTTTTTGGTCGACCTTCACGATGTCTATCACCAAGACTAGAGCAACAACGTTGAAATTCTAAATACCAGCGTTCCACAGTCCGGAGGCATGGTGCTTTATCATTGAAAACCGTAGTCAACTCTTCGAAGCACTGAAGTCGCGTTAAGCCCCTTTTGAAGTTGTAAAAAAATATCGCACGTAAATTTTCCTTCGAAATTTCCATTTTCACAACTGACTTGTCAACTTTGAACGAGCGCTGTACTAAAACGGTTGGGCCGATTTCGAGTCATTCTTTTGTTTTCGAATTCTAATTTCAAATATTTTAAGATGACACTAGTTCTTTTTTATGCAATCACGGAAGGCTTGCAAACGACAGAACTTAAAAGGCAGCCCTCGTAGCGTCTTATAAATCAGACATTGGCTGACTGCTTCTTATGAAGTGTTGTAGAAAATTAATGGAATTTGGAAATACATATTTCGTTTACACCTTAAAATTAAAAGAAAGAACCAGTTTTATTATTATTTATTTAATAGCCTAATCTTTTATGCATAAATTAATCTAAATACATTTTCCGAGACTGGTATATAACCTGTAAAAACCAAACCTTCGAACTTAGTCTTATTTATCAGACTGCAGCGAAATGAGCCGGGTGTGTTGTGTCTTATATATCAGACTACGGCGGTTAAAAGGTTAATTTGGTCCAATAGACATTAAACTATCCAAAATAAATGATTTTGTTTACAAGGTAACGCTTATTGGGGCATTATTAACACGTAACTATCAAATTCTATAAAATACTTAAATTTTGAATCAAAAAAGTCGGTAAAAAATACTTTTAAAATCAAACATACCTCGTCTAGCAACCCTTAAAAACTTTGCATCTAGCGACCTAACAACCTGTATATTATACATTTTAAAGACAATCCCAGGGTCTGTACCTTTCAAGTGTAAAAAGGAGAGGGAGAACGCAACATATTATCAAAAATATGTCCCTATGCGGTTCACGTTCGGGCTATTTCCAGTTGTCCACACCCTCGAAATTATGTGGACATTTCACACTCTTTAGTTTGACTCAACTGTGTTAGTTTAATATCTATTAAAGTAAGTACATTAATAAAAACTATCATGAAACTAACACAGTTGAGTCAAATTAAAGTTTGAAATGTTCACATAATTTCGAGGGTGTGGACAACTGGGTTTTTTTTCCCAATTGTCCACAATGTGGACGGGGGTGTGGAGTGTGTGGACAACTGGGAATAGCCCTCAAGTTCCAGTGTATAGGTCCCGCAATATTCTAAGGGCAAAAAGCCATAAAACGAATACTTACTTTTAAACAGACTAGACTTTCACTTTCTTTTTTTGACTACTAGAACTACAATAACACAAAGCATCTTAGATAGCTGTGTAATACGGTTGAAAATAAAATAAAACTACAGCGAGAAAGCAACTGTTTTTCGTTGTCGCATATTTAGTAATAAGAAAATTTTAAAATCGGGTTGGTAGTACGATAAGACTCCCAAATTTCGTTCGTTCCTCGAAACAGGGGAGGTGTAGGACTATACGATACTGCAGTGCTGCAAGCCCTCATCATTGGCCTTACCAGTGGCAGCAGCATGATAAAAACGCCTCGTACTTAGGTATCTATCTAGTATGATCGATCTCCTCAAAAAAACAATGCTCTTCTGAAAGAGCATACATTTCTGAGTAAGAAAAATCACTGCTGCATTTTCCTAACTGGAGAAGTGGTTGCTGCAGCGATTGAAGGGTGCCCTACACGCAGCTACCTCCGCATGCTACAGCGAGTAGCGAAGTTAAACAAACATTCTACAACCGGCCACACTGCGAGCTTGGCGCCTTTGCTAGTTGCTTAGCGTGTATCTATGTGGCCGCCGTGGCCGGTTGTGAAGAGTAGAACGTTCGTTTCTCTTCGCTACTCGCCAGACCCTTTATGCCGGTAGCACACCTCCGCCGCGAAACCGATGCAGCGGAACCGCTGACGTTCCGCCACCCTTTGTCCTTTTATATGACGGGCGAAACACTAGCGAAACAGCCTGTTCTACCGCGTTAATTTGACCATGCATCTATCTCTTTCTCGCGGAATATTGGCGATCTGCTCACACCGCCGCTCACATCTCCGCGTCTGTTCCGCCATTTTGTTCACTGGCGGAATAGACGCGGAGATGTGAGCGGCGGTGTGAGCAGATCGCCAATATTCCGCGAGAAAGAGATATGCATGGTCAAATTAACGCGGTAGAACAGGCAGTTTCGCTAGTGTTTCGCCCGTCATATAAAAGGACAAAGGGTGGCGGAACGTCAGCGGTTCCGCTGCATCGGTTTCGCGGCGGAGGTGTGCTACCGGTCTTAGACAGTGTTTTTGTTTTACCTAAAAACAGATGCGGGCAAGCAAGTTATACGACTATGTCAAATTTCAAGTTGATAGCCTCCATACAGACAGACAGACTGACATACAGACAGACAACGAAGTCTCACCATACTTAATCCTTTTTTACCGTTCTGGTACGGAACCCTAAAAATATAATCAACATAAATAATAATAAGCACATTTAATAATTTTTACAGAATATTTCGTAAAGACTGTCAGAAGATCGTGTACAAAAAAATAAAGGTACTGTGGATTATTATAAGGGTCTAAGACACAGACGCTCTAACATTTTATTATGATTGTATTTTTATTATGTAGTTTCATAACCACTGGCTATTACAAAAAAGTGCTGCTTGAAAATTAGCATTCATTAAAAAAATACACCAGATCATGCATGGCCGGATTTTATCGTGTACAGTCTTTATCAACAATGAAATCGCGATCAGAAAATCGTCGTTGAAGTCCATACTAATTGGCGGCCAGAATGTGAACTCGATGACTCTATAGTGCAATAGGTCTTAGAAGATTCTTCGCATTTGTACTTATCTTTCACTCACTCTCATACGATCTTATCAAGAGCGAGTGAGAGAGATGTACAGAACCGAAGCATCTAAGTGCTCACAGACTACTCTCATCTCAACTGAGGCTTATAATATACTTAATTCCGAACGGAAATAAACGTAGCGTAGGTATGTGTGATGAATGATGATGTACGAGGGGTGATCCATAAGTTTTGAAAATCAGTATGAACCATCCACATAATGATTATTATATTAATGTGGAATATACCATGGCACTAATCAAACTTAAATTTGAGACAAAAAAAACTACATTATTCATTTGTGTTTCTGTGATAGCTAAACAAAAAATATCTGTATGAACAATTTTACAAGACTGCAATAGTTATTTGTTCAACAAGAGAGCAAAGTTGGTTTTTGCTGCGAGTGATGATTTTGAATCCCGAGTAAGCGAAGGATTCTATTATTGAATCACGAGCGTAGCGAGTGATTCTAGGTTAGAATCCTGAGCGTAGCGAGGGATTCAAAGATACGAGACGTAAAAAACTTTGGTCTCGTGTGAGACATACAACTTTTCACCTCAGCAGCGAGAACAACACAGCGTGAAGCTGGTAGGGCCAACGCAGATCTTCCGTTGTGACCATTTGGTGAATACACGACTAAATAACGACACGATCGCATATGCATCAATCACAAGCAAAATACTACGAGGGCTGCCTTTTAAGTTGTGTCGTTTGGAAAATCTAAAGACAATTTAAGTGTTAAATGGTATTTATTGTTTTTCAAAGTAATCACCGTGACATATAATACACTTTTTCATTCGATCGAACCAGTTTTCGAAACACTTATTCCAGTCCGAAGTCGGGGTCTCCAAAATGGCCGTTTTGTATGCCTCAACGGCTTCTTCAGGCGTCTGGTACCGTTGACCACGAAGTCGTTGCTTGATTTTTGGAAAAGTAAAAAAATCGTTAGGGCTTAAGTCTGGACTGTACGGCGGGTGTTCCAGAATTTCGACGTTTTGCTCTTTTAAAAACGCAATTGTTTGCCGGGCTGTGTGCGAGCTCGCATTATCGTGGTGCAGTCTTATACGACGTCTTGGGTTATTTTTTCGAAACTCGCCGATGACTTCTGGTAAACAGACAGTGGTATACCAGTCAGCATTAACCGTTTTACGATCCTCGAGCACGATGGTGGCAACGTGGCCACTTTTCGCCACAAACGTGGCGACCATTTTTTTCGAAGTGCTCCGTGAGCGTATTACTTTGGTTGGTTTTGGCTCATCTTGGAACACCCAAACAGTCGACTGCTGTTTTGAATCGGGATCGTAGGCATATATCCAAGATTCGTCACCACTGATAATGTCGTAAACATGTTTCGAGTTTCCTTGGTTGAATTGCCGCAGAGTTTTACGACACCATCGAACGCGAGCCGTTTTTTGGTCTTCACTGAGTAAATGTGGTATCCAGCGTGAGATCAACTTTTTTAGGCCTAAGTGATCATGCAAAATACTGTGAACACTGGTCCCTGAAATACTTAAGGAAGCTTCTATCTCACGGTATGTCGCATGGCGATCTTCGACGATCAGTTGCCGTACAGCATCAATGTTCTCCTGGGTTACGGCTGTTTTTGGTCGACCTTCACGATGTCTATCACCAAGACTAGAGCAACCACGTTGAAATTCTAAATACCAGCGTTCCACAGTCCGGAGGCATGGTGCTTTATCATTGAAAACCGTAGTCAACTCTTCGAAGCACTGAAGTCGCGTTAAGCCCCTTTTGAAGTTGTAAAAAATTATCGCACGTAAATTTTCCTTCGAAATTTCCATTTTCACAACTGACTTGTCAACTTTGAACGAACGCTGTACTAAAACGGTTGGGCCGATTTCGAGTCATTCTTTTGTTTTCGAATTCTAAATTCAAATATTTTAAGATGACACTAGTTCTTTTTTATGCAATCACGGGAGGTTTGCAAACGACAGAACTTAAAAGGCAGCCCTCGTAATAAAATAAAAAGTGGAAAAAATAAACATGAAACAGATAAAACCTGTCACTCAACTTGATAATGCCGTAGTGCAAACACAACTTTATACAGCTTTATGTAGTCTGTGGCTTTAAAAAAAACCTAACTAGGCCTTGTCTATGGCTATTGGCTATGGCGGACAAATTAACAAAAATTACATCGTCATTTACATTACATTACATTTATTTATTTTTAAGTACAATAATCCCGCTATTTTTGAAATGCGTTCTGAAACTGCCTCCGCGGTTTATGTCACGAAATTAAAGATTGTTAAAACGATAACAAAATTATGAAGATACATGATAAACTTCTTATTTTTCATTAATTTTGTCTTCAAAACATTAAATAAAAAAAATGATTGTACCTACTGTATAAAATAGTTAGGTATAATAAACACATTTCAAACTTGAACAGATAGTTTTATTTGCAATTTACGGTTATGTGTGCATCCGAACGTGCGTTTCTTTTTGGGCCTACTATGTGTGGCCTTTGAAAATCGAACTTCGAATCAAGTTGTTTCTATCTCTCGCTTTTTTCCTATCGAAGTGAAAGTGACAGAACAAAGTGAAGTTAAATTTTTTCGAATGTTGTGAGTAGCCCCAGCACTGCTCACGGCATTTAAAAAAAATAATTAAAAAGCTACTTTGCCTCTCGCTCGCAGCAAAATTTAATTTTGCTCACTGTTTTTAAGCAGCAATACCTGGATTTGTTAGATCGATTCCGCGAAAGCGTTATTTCGTTGTAGTTTTTTTCCGATTCGCATTTTTCCGCGATCGATAAATTTCCTCTTCGCCTCTTTACTCGTAGCTTTATTTAATGTCTCGTTGCTCCGTTATAGTGTTTTTTCCGCAGAGTTTTTTTTCGCGATCGGTAAATATCCTCTTCGCCTTTTTACTCGTAGCTTTATTTAATATCTCGTTGCTCTGTAAGTGTTTTTTTTTTCACAGAGCTTTTTTCCGTTATCGATAAATCTCCTCTTCGCGTTTGCACACCTGTCTATTGTTCTGTAATCGCTACTTTTTTGCCTCGCATTTAACCGAAATCTGTATATACCTACTTACATTGTATTGCTTGTAGCCATCTTAATGCCTTAAATTCGTATAACATAATATTATAGTCCGGTCACCGGCAGAAGCTGAATACTGATTAAAAAACAAAAAACAGCCTTCAAAAACGCATAAAATAACTAATTTTAAAATAGTTGGTATAGGTTCATCCAACTGAAGTCAGCTTTTGGTTAAAAACATTGTGTTCGTCGACTTCAATTGGGACTGACCTATACCTACCATTTTAAAAGAAGTTATTTTTTGCGTTTTTGAAGGCAGGTTTTGTTTTTTAAAACATTTATTTTATTTTATACTTTTTAGTGATCTTAATAAGCTGTTATGTAGGCCCGCCCACTACTTACTTGATATGAAACTTTAAGATATTTCAAGTTAACTGCAAGTAACGCCGCAGGAAAGTCATAGTCATATTTAGACAATTAAATGTTCTTTGTTTGTCACTCAACTACCTTAATCGAGATATCTTATCGTCGCCCTTGAAATAGGTAACGTTGAGGAGTTGGCTGTTGGCCATCTGTGGTCTTCATCATCAGTTCCTCTTCACCAAAAGATACTTTCTGAATGCAAATACTGAACTTATTACTACAAATACTGAAATTGGTATTATGTATGTATGCCTATAATATTTGAGGAGTTCCCTCAGTTCTTAGTTTTTGATGAGGGAAATAATTGATTTGAAATAAATGAGAATTAGATGAGAGATGTTTGTTTTATTTCAAGGTAGGCTCTATAGTCGATGTAATAGTATAACTTTATCTACATCCCTATCATAATATGTTCAGAAATGGTAAGCAAATGGCCTACCTGTATTAAGAAACCTGTATAAGTAGTTGCATCTTAATATTTACATTAAAGTATAGTGCATCTTAATGTTTACATTAAAGTATCGATAAATATAATTTTAAAGTATCGATAGTACTATGCGAGGCAAAAATGTAGCGATTACGGAACAATAGACAGGTGTGCGTTTGCGAAGAGGAGATTTATCGATAGCGGAAAAAAGCTCTGTGATAAAAAAAACACTCACGGAGCAAAGAGATATTAAATAAAGCTACGAGTAAAAAGGCGAAGAGGATATTTACCGATCGCGAAAGAAAACTCTGCGGAAAAAACACTATAACGGAGCAACGAGACATTAAATAAAGCTACGAGTAAAGAGGCGAAGAGGAAATTTATCGATCGCGGAAAAATGCGAATCGGAAAAAAACTACAACGAAATAACGCTTTCGCGGAATCGATCTAACAAATCACCTGCTTGTTTGAGCTGCTGAGGTGAAAAAATATGAGTTAGATCTTCTAAAAGCAATGTTCTTCAAACCATACGAGGGCCGATCCGAAAGTTTTTAGGTCTGTCGACATTTATTGAAATATATTAATATTGTTGATACCTACATTCATAAAGTAAATTTTATTACGAACAGGTTTATCAAAAATGTTTGTAAAAAAATAATGTTTTTTTTTTATATTTAATTTTCACAGAGAAGTTGTTTTCTATGAAATTTTAATTTTTGGTGAAAACATCAGGTTTTTGGTATTCAAAACCAGTCTCAAATCTAAAGGGGTCGTCTGATTCTGATGATATTGCCCGTGATGGAATCGTCAGTATCTTTAGTATATTTAAGCAGCTCGTTTTACTCTATTCCCAAATATAGTACTGCACAAAATGCTTTCATTGAAAGTCACTGAATTTTCCTGGAGACTAATTTAGACATTTCTTCAAGGCTTTTTTACTCCATATTCTAATATCGAAAGTTGAAGGAAACTATGGTATGGTATGGTTTAAAATAGGACTGATATACTACACGTTTTGTTATATTTATATTGGAAAAAATGAAAAGGTTACCTACTATTTTTGAGACCATATTAATTATAGCGAAAATCTAGCCCAGGAATACGTCGCTTGCAGATTTTTCATAGCGTTAACACGTCTAGTGTTAAAAAAATCGTAAACCACAAATGAAGAGATTTACATCTATGATTTTTGGACACAATGTTTATATCGGAATTTGCCTTAAATATCCATCAACAATATAAATATATTATTTCAATAAATGTCGACACAGCTAAAGACTTTCGGATCGGCCCTCGTATAGTTATCCTACTTCTGAACTTTATAATGAATGCAATATTTTAAGTATCCGTAAACTTTACATTACGTCAGTGGTGATGAAGCTTCACAAATCTCTAAAAATATATCCTGCGACTCTTAACCGGAGAAGAGCTCACAAAGTTGCAAAAGTTCCTCCAAGTTAATCCGCTTTTGCCAAAAGGCAGTTTGAGGTGCAGTCTGCGTTTTTGTATAACAAAATAAATGAAGTATTCCACATACTTATATCCTTTAAATGCATATCACTGCAAAGGTACGGTCATGGACTGGGTTAAAAAGCTGAGTTACGATTACGATGAAACTGAAGGGCTGCTTAGTCTATTAAAGGACAAATATGTTATAATTGCAGTGTTTTTTTTATCTCCAGGTCTGTCACCAACATTTAGGGTGGTTTTTTCGGCTTTTTCCAGGATTATTGAGGCCTACAAACAAATACTGTGACATTAGTTTGTAGCAATTGAGTTCTTATAATCTAGGAGAGTTAAGTACCTAGGTAGGTATATAAAATTATTCTATCATAATTTTAGGAAAATATTCAAAACAAGCTGAAAAAAAAATACGCATTTGCAGCAGGAATTGCGCTTAAGAGCCTTGTAATTGACAAGGGTGCTGCTCCTCGACCAAAGATCAGAACTGATAATCGCTCTTCGCGCTATTTAGCCCTAACTGTCGACTACTACTTTTCATTCACGAATGTTCAAAAACCTAACCAAACTATATAAAACTCACGAGCTGGTGATGACTTAGTGAACGTACAAAATTTGTTAATTTCGACCTCCAAAAGTAAAATTATTTTTATACTTAGTGGTAAAATAAAACAATTGAATGACCTTAATAAGTGTTTGGAAATATAGAAAGTGAGTTTATTCCAATTAAAATATAACCGTTTACATATCTCCCATTTTTTATACCGATTATCAAAACTTACCTATGGAAGACCCCTCGTACATACTACGAAATTCCGAATCGATATTTCGAAACGGAATTCCTTATGTAGGTATTGTGTCCGCCGCCCTGGGGCTGACCTTACACAGTCTGAATCCCAATCTGAATTCATAGTCTGATTTCATAGGTACTCTGAATCCGGTGCCTTTCCTCACACATGTCACAAATTCAGATTGGTCAGCTGTCTAGCGAGTCACATAGATAGGTACGAGTAAGTAGGCACGTACTACGTATAGCATACCTAAGGTCGCCGTCAATTAGAACTTGTGAACTATGTAGGTAAACAAATTAATTAGTAGGTACTGTTTGACACAATACGTATAATGAATAGTTATTTCATCTTAAACTTAATATGAAAATTACATTCGGTAGTCAACTGGGCCCGCATAGCACTGAGCCCGCAGGTTCAGTTGCCCACTTCGTTTTTTTTCATAGGTGACTCGACCCACACTAATCGGATAACTCGACCCACGGGTTCAGTCGACTACTATTTATCGATAAGGGTCCGCTCAGCCCGCGGGTTTAGTCGACTACTATTTACCAGTCCGTGGTCAACTGAGCCCGCAGGTTGAGTTGCCTACTTCGTTTCATTTCCAAGGTGAATTGACCCACACTAATTGGATAACTCGACCCGCAGGCTCACACCACACCCACACAAACTCCTCCAAAGCATTTGAATGCACTAAATAATAAAAACATTGTTAATGCTGTATTTATGATCTAGTGTATAAATCATTGCAAACACCTCACTTGATCTTTAAAAGTACGTGATTACCAAGTAATCATGGTGAATGGGTTGGGTATTGACGGCGATTTTAGTTGACAATTAACATGTACCTATTCATAATCTGAATCCAGTTAGTGTGTGCTCATCCGAACTAATTGTATAGAAACAGTTGCGTCCGGAATTCATAATCTGAATTTTCATACTCTGAATTCAGAACGCACGTCAAGATTATTCTGACAGATCTACCAGAGAAATTTATACTCTGAAACAGACCAGACCTATAATCAGAATGAATATATACAGGGTGTCTTGGAAAGGTTTTGAGATATTTGGCGGGGTAATAGTTCGCACGATTCTGATCAGGGGGGTATGGTTCATTTTTGTTTCTGTTAATGTAAAAAAAAAAGAAGGATTAATTATATTAATTTTGTTACTTGATGTATCGCAGCCGATATCTCGACCTTGACATTTTGACGCTGATACTATACTACTACAAACGTTCGTAGTAACTAACGTCAAAATTCTAAAGGTCAATGACCTGACACCATACGTTGTTTACATGGTATGTAAACAAACAGTTCGTTCCATGTAAGCAGAAATCTGACTAACATTTTAAAATAATTATAAATTTTAGTGCAACTTACTGTATTTTCATTAGTGCAACTTACTGTATTTTCATTTTTACAATTTGAACACTAGCTGGTTTTAAATGTGAATTCACTAGATCTCTTGTTCACGCTTCGCCAAGACTGATCATAATATTATCGTCCTTCTTATATTATTGTCGAGATCTAACCATTTACCATTCTTTTCTGTTCTAAAGTGGCCCGTATAACCGGTTTACAGCAAAAATAATTACGACTTGAATATCTCAAAATAACATAACAATGACATAATATTATAATGACAGACATTAATTCATAGACTCAGACATAGAGTTCAGATAGACATGGATTGAACGATCGATCATGTACGCGTGCTACAAAAACCTCATATAAACCGAAGCGAAGCGAGAGCGGGTCGCTAGTTAAGTAATAAAGTATAATACTCGTAATACCACGAAAACGAATTCTAACATGATTCGAGCTTGTTAGCTCACAGCTATAAATAAATAGTAAATACCAAATGTCTTAAATATCTTCACATTATTGCTTCAAATTTGATATTTAGTAGAGATTATTATTTCGAATAAAAATGTAAAAGAAAGCTGTTATTCTATTTGGTGTATCCCAATTACTTCAATGATTTTACTACGACGTTGATGTCTTCTTCACTGTGGTCTCCTATTGAAGCGCTGATAGAATTTGACGTGTAAAAGTGCCCGTGGGGTGTAGACCAGGTCCAGAACATACATACATACATCCAAAGATTAAATCACGCCTGTTTCCCAGAGGTGTAAGCAGAGACACTCATTTCCACCTGTTACGATCCTAACAAATCTCTTTCGCTTCTTCCACATTCATACATCGTCATGATGCACGCATTCACATCGGTTTCGCGTACTTAACACTTTAATTGCCAAGAGCTCTAATTTTCATAAAAAATAGACTCACCTAGGGAATTGGCGGCTTAAAGTTCTAAGATCCAGAACATACATTTTTATACTTATTTTCTTGTATTACGAGTAGCAAATCATAGTTTATTTTTTCCATTTCAAAATTAATTTTGCGACTTTATTCTACTAATATTATAAACCTGAAAGTTTGTAAGTATGGATGGATGTTTGTTCCTCTTTCACGTAAAAACGGCTGGAGCGATTTGGATCAAATTTGAAATGGAGATAGCTTATACAATGGATATGCTACTTACACACATATGCTACTTTTTATAAAGGAAAATTTAAAAGTTCCCGAAGGAATAACGATAATCGAAATCTACGCGGACTAAGTCGCGGGCAGAAGCTAGTGATATAATAAAACCTCAGTATGAGTTTCGTTAGTAAGAAACATTTAAAGACTATTTTTGTTCGTTACGTCTCGACACGACGTTACGTTTCCATACATAATTATTATAAATATTTTTCGTATAAGTTCCCTAAATGTGTAAGTAATAAAATACTGAATTTAAATCTCGTACACAAAGATCATATCAATATCCTTAATACCCGCGGGCTTTTTTTTAAAATGGTTTAGTCAGGACCTGGCATTGCTCTTTGGTAACATGATCCAATATTTACCCAAAACTTATGTATAATAAGCTATTATTCCCAACGAAATAACCACCATTAAATGATGGTTGTTGTGGTACATACTTAAGAATACTGTAGTCACCACGTCGACCTCTTCTGACGAAGCTGTCCTACGTTTTTCTCTTTCTTCTAGGATACGAATATCTTTTAACAACATGTATGATGCCAGCTTTAAATGTAATTTTTATAAAACGTAACGTGTAGAGACGATTTTATTTTTACAAAACCTACACCTAAACCTCTTTTCATAAAGAGTATTCAATGGTACAAGATTTAAAAAAATACTTTGCTGAACTGTCAAAGGACAATAACAAATTACTGATTCGTTTTAATAATTGTGTGTTGTATTCATAGTTATCCCTGATGGTGGTAGAAATCAATGAAATAAATCCATGATTCATGATCTAATAAAAGAACTTTAATGTACCTACGAGTACAAGTGCTATTTTACCTGTGCGAGTGTGGGAAGAGTGTGAGTAAACATCGTAATCGTAAGTTTCATTTTTAAATTATTTCACATAATAGCCCTTATCAGAGATCATCTTTTCATTCATATTACAGTTCAGTTTCAGTCTATTTTCAGTTTTCTAAACACCGTGGAGCTTTTGACCGTGATTAGAAAGATTGTTGATATGGAACAACTTGTTTATTTACATTACGTTGTGACACATGTTATGTCATACACCGGTTTGACGGGGGCAAAAATGTAGCAGTGCTAGTGATTCAATATCGACAAAATTTATCGACAACGATATAAAGCAATTTTTGATCATCATTAAAATAAGTAATGGCCTAGTTTGAATGACTTTTAATTATGTGCAAACCTCTTATAATACAAACAACCGGTATCTGACATTGACTCTGGACTCGAGTCACTTTTGACAACCGTTAAAATTACATTGAATAACAAATTAATTCAGTACGACAATATTCTTTACTATTCCGACGAATTGAGAACCATTTAGTTTTTTAAGTCGGTTAAAAATGATTCGAAACAAAAAGATCGTTTATCTTCATGGAAAGCTGATCATTTAGATATCATCACTACATATTATAAAACAAAGTCGCTTCCCGCTGTCTGTCCCTATGTATGCTTAGATCTTTAAAACTACGCAACGGATTTTGATGCGGTTTTTTTTAATAGATAGAGTGATTCAAGAGGAAGGTTTTCATGTATAATAAACTTTGTTTTATGTACGGGTGTTACCGAAAACTCACATAAACCGAAGCGAAGCGAGGGCGGGTCGCTAGTAGAAGATAAAGGTATTTACAACTTTATTTTGTAAGTAATGGAAGATCCATATGTCACGAAAAAAATTGTCGATAAACTTAATCGATATTTAATGAATCACTAGCACTGGTACATATTTGCCCCCGTCAATCCGGTGTATGGGTTATGAATGAATTAGTTAAGATGGAGCACACTGAGAGCATCGTCAGGATAAATCAGTCTGTAACTCAGTCAAATATTAACTTAAAAAAAAGTTACCAATGTAGAGATGATCCAAATCATCCACCCTATCTACGGTTAAAATTTCTTCGATTGATTTCAAGACACCCTGTATATATGAATGTGTGAATTATGTGATCAGAATGTGTATGGGGAACAGTTCAATTGACAACATTTCATTTTGGTGACACGTGCAAATTACTATACGAATCGAAAGGGTTTTACCTCCTGAACACGGCAAAATATTTATTTAGATTTATTTTTCTTTATTTTCAAAATTACAAGTAAGTTAATAAAAATATCGAGTTTTACCAATACTATGCCTGAATAGATATAATACCATTGCCTTTTTCACGAGAAAAAAAGCTGTCATACTTCAAATTAGCCATTGGACACTATTGACAGATGGATAGAGACTTAGGGCCATTTGCACGCAGAATTTAACCCTGGGTTAAGGCACTAACTCGAGTTAGTAGACGTCAGATTCATATGAAAACTGTCATTTTAACTCGAGTTAGGCCCACTTGCGCGAACCAGAGTTAGCGTCTTAACCCGAGGTTAGGCGGCAAACCACGTACAAAAGTAGACGCTTAAGTGGCCCTTTATCGGTTGACATGATACTTTTTTATAATACAGATTGGACTAACGTAATATGTCCATTGTGTCGTAGAAATGAAGTTACGCCCTTTTAGAATAAGTACATCTTAATAAATTAATAATAAAATAATTATTCATTCTAGAGAAAATTTAAAACTATTAGTGTCTTTCTCCTTCCAAACAATATCTATAAAACGAATAAAATTAAAGTCTTGAAAATATGAAATCTTGTCAATTGTATACAATACCGTGCGTTCTGAATAATCCGAATTCAGATTATGTATTCTGATTGGGATTCAAACTGTGTAAGACTAGCCTGATTCGCTAGAGGCCGCTAGCAGCAAGACTCTGATTTAGGTCATTGTCTCATTGAGAATGAAAACTAAGAACGAACTTAAGAATATTAAACAGGTGATAGACGGTCGAGGGTTAACATCGCGATCTTCAAGTTCGCGAACTTACTCGGCTCGCGTCGGTAACAGACGCACGAGCTATAAAGTCGCGAACAAAAAGTTCGCGAACTTACTCGGCTCGCGTAGATGACACACGTTGAAGCTTGCTCACACACACTTCAAACGCAAAATATCGCTGATAGAGGAAGCTTTGAGTTATTAACGAATTATGTCATATCACATTTTATAGTAGTTTATGCAATAATTGTATAAGAGAGGTCAAAAAATATGAGTGGCGTGTGTTACGATGTGAGCCGAAGGCGAACATCGTAAAGGTAAGCGCCACGAGTGTTTTTTGACTTAGTTATACACCGTTGCATACAATACTTTTTCTACGACTAGGTTTCAAATGAAATGCAAAACTAAGCGAAAAAACTTACAAACGAACGAACGAAGTAAAGAACAACAAACGAGCGGGAAACAAGAAAATGACAAAATATGTGTCTATGGTTTACTTTGTTTTTAAATTGACGGAATGGAAAATAGAATTATTTACAATTCCAAAACATTTTAATTTGACCAATCAGAATACTTCACCAAATTAAATCCACCAATCACAATACACATCGACTGTCAAACGGAACGATAGGTTCTTTTAGGTACGTGTTTCTCTTTAACTAATTTAAATCTTTTGAAAAAACTTTGTATTTCGTATCAACCAACCAGAATACAGCTATTTTAAAATCGACCAATCAGGTAACTGAAATCATTTCTCAAAACATTAGGTGATTTATAGTCCCTATTTCACAATCGTTAAAATATGATTAAATCGATTGTGCAACTCTAAGCTTTGGCAGCTGGCCGTATCGTTTTATCTCAAAAACGCACAAGTGCTGTTTTGGGGCATAGACAAGATAGACTTTTCTCTGGATTATTCTGCGGACATATTATGTATGTTCTTAAATTAGTGTTCTTGACTATATAAATGACAGATAAAAGTACAGGAGTAGGAAAAACATAATATTATATTACTAGAATTTCTGATCATAATAAACAATTAACACAGCACAATAGGCTAGTTGACTCTTTTTTAAAGTAGGTCTCAAATTATTAATTATTGTCAGATTAGCTTAAAAAAAATATTGCCATATTTTTTTAGGACCTAGAAAACCGCAAAACTTTATTTTAAAAGTTTAGTTTCCGTTACAGGCGAAAACGCTTACAGCCATATTAGTCTATAGATTATCTGTGCTGTGACGTCATCCGAGCCAAAAACAAACATTGACATTTGACTAGTGCATTTGACATATAAATAAACGTTTATCATTGTTAAAACCTCGATACTTTTTTAATAAAAACCATGATTTCCACCAGTTTACATTATATTAATATACCAACTGCACTGTACTTACATAGAAGTCTTGACATTCCTCAGCTCGGCAGAGCAGAAATCTGGATTCAAGGCAAAAAAATTACCGACCATCAACGTGTCGATTCTTGGTAAGTTTGTGCTATCTGCCTTCACGAATCCAACATCCATGATTGCTCTTATCAATAAAACGAGAAAGCAGTAACAGTAACACGCAGAATAGGTTTTTACTAATATTAAACCGATTACGATCACAACACAACCTCAAAAGTCCACGGGTCATAAATGTCAATGTCATGTCACAGCACAGAATACTTGCAGATTACCAAGTCCATGCAGATTACATAGCGAATTTCACTCGTATAAGGTCCGACATGAAGTTTGCTTAGATTCCTATGACGTCACACCATGTCCGACAGCGTTTTCGGAGTTCAAAATAAAAAATAAAAAATGAACAATTTTAAATAGAAAATTATGTAGGTAAATATTGGTTTCTTTAGTCTAATACTACACAAAATATTAATTTATTAAGCCAAATTTAATATGAGGCAAGTACCCTATTATGTCAAACACCTCACTCACGACACCCACAGACTGCCGAAAGGACCGAAAGATCGTGGCTCGCTCACGGCTCGCTACTCGCGGCCATAGTATATTATACAGGATTATTGGTAAGTCGACCTATTCCCGTTAGGAGGCGATAGGGGTGACCATTTGCGATAATTATGATCCTCATAATGCATTATGCAAAAGTGAACCATTTTTGAGTTATCGCGTTTTTTAGGTTTTTTTTAAATTAGTCAGAAATTCAACTTGAAAAATTTATTACAAAAAAAGTATCAAATTAAATCTATTTTTTATTTCTGATTTACAAAATCAATTAAACACTGGTTATTTCTCAATATTAAAACAGTAATTATCGGTCCAAATTTAAAAAAGCGAGACGGAAAACGAAAATTTTTCAATATTTTTTTGCGATCGCTTTCCACTAAAATGCCTTACAAACAAAAAAAAAGTTATAAAACTTGGCTTGCAGATTATTTTAAAAACTTAACTGTTTTCTTAGCTCTCCAAAAATGCATAACAAACAACTAGGAACTTATTCATAAAAAAAACTGAAAAAAATCATCACAAAGGAAGCGGGCGGAAATTTGTATTCGAACTAAACTAAATTTTAGTTTAGAAGTTCTGACTCAGACATGCAACTTCAAAAAAAAATAAAAAAAAACCAAATTTAAATCAACTTTCTTTATTTTCTTTTGTACAAGATGAATTCGTTGTTCTTATGCAATATTAAAAAAAATATTATCTGTATACGTTTGAGAATGCGAGGCCTAAAACTAAAAAATACATGTTTTTTTATCAAACACCAACATAAATTACACGAAAACAGAAAAATTTACCAACACATTTGGCGTGCAGATAACACATAAAAAATTGTCGTTTTTCCAGCTTTCTAACGAGCTATTAAAACTAATATGAATTTTGTTAAAGATTGCTTGAAAAAATTTATCACAAAGAAAGTAACAAGGAAGTCACGTCCGAACATAACTTAAAATTAACTAACTACATACATACATACATACATAAACTCACGCCTTCATTCCCCAAGTGGGGTAGGCAGAGCTAAAGAATTACCAACAACTAACTAAATCTATCAAAAATAAATGTTATACTCGTAAACACAAATAACAACAATAATTTCTGTAAAAAGTATACATGTAGTGAATAATGTTTTGCCCTCGTTTTTTGTCTGATAAGTTCGTATTGATTTTGCTTCCTCAATTAGCGGTGACAGACGTACGAGCCAAGACCATAGAATGGCCAAGAAGGACTACGAGCAAAATTTAAACATCTTGGGTCGCCGACGAACTTACTCGGCGGTTTTTAAGTACGTACGTAGATGACACACGGGCGAGTAAGCTCGCTGAATTACAAGTACGCGTACTTACTCGCCCCTCTATCACAACTTTAAGCTTCTGGAAATAAATTAAAAAACCCAAGAAAAACCGTCTTGAAACAATGCCTTGAAAGCGGTTCAAGCGGAATATGATTTTCAAGCGCTTCAAGCGCTATAAATTCAGGTGATGACGTGTAGACGGATACGGACATTTGAATGAGGAAGAGTGAATGTCTAAATGGTTCGCGAACAAAATCTAAGCAACAAGATGGCGTAGCGTAGCGTCGGTCGTTACTTGCTTTTACGGTTAGGTAGTCAATTGGCTTTGGTGTGCGTACGTAGGTTACTCTAGAAGTACGTCTTCTAATCGTTTATATTCACCATTGAAGGTTTAATTAACCAGCATTATAATCGCAATAATAGTTAGATCTTTAATTCGTGTCGTAATAGTATTATATTGTAATATAACATTTTGCGATGGATGGGCCCGGGCGCGGATTTCGCGGTGGAGGTCGCGGTGGTCCACCAGGAGGTCCTAACCGAGGAGGACGTGGTGGCTTTGATATGAGAGGACGGTAAGTTAGTTCTTACTTCTTTTAATATAATCGATATTATTAACAAATTTTTCATTACCTACCTGCGTAATTTTACTAAGCACATTTTTAAAATAGGTTAGAGTTTTATAACGTTTTATTCTTATCTAAAACAAAAGTATTTTAATATCTCATTAAAATGCTCTGTGTTGCGTTGTAGTGGCGGCGGCATGAGGGGACGCGGAGGTCCAATGGGTGGACCGCCCAGAGGTGGCCCCGCCATGCGCGGGGGCCCACGTGGATTCCGCGGTGGTCCCATGCGCGGCG
The DNA here is from genome assembly GCA_963966035.1 of Acleris laterana. Lineage (NCBI taxonomy): Eukaryota > Metazoa > Arthropoda > Insecta > Lepidoptera > Tortricidae > Acleris > Acleris laterana. Next base: position 71,542,599 of record OZ014438.1, on the reverse strand, counting down.
GCGGTGGTGACCGGGGGGGTCGCAATTTCTCATCAGGCCCCCAAGGGCCAGGCCCACACCCAGTGCCAACTATTGAGACAAGGGGGGCTCCACAACAAAGTATGTTACATTATAGTTGCGTAGTGTAAGTCCCATTTATTTTATGAAAATTTATTTTCTATTTTTTTTAGGAGGCGGTTTTAGCAGAGGTGGCCCTGGTGGAATGAGAGGCCGAGGTGGCAGGGGCCGCGGTGACTTCCAACGAAATGATCGAGGTGGTGTTGGACGTGGTGGCATGGGTATACGAGGTAATTATTCATGAACTTATATATTTTTTTATTGCAAGGGCCGGATGAGATGATTTTAAGGTGGGAAGGTGGCAATATAATTTTATGTTTATGGTGTATTGGGCGTGTAGGAGGCATATCCTCGCGTTTTTTTTTATAGAAATCTTCATGCTTATACAAGGTGTTACAAAAATACCCGTAAAGCCGAAAGGAGGTTAAATGGTACCTTATAATAAGTCCATTTACAATATTTGAGAACCGTACTAGCACCGCATGACTTACCGGCAAAAAAAATAAAACTATTATTGCTTTCATTGATGTGAAAACCCTATTTCAGTAAAATTAAAGAGTAAACTACGCACAATGTTTATGTACATTTTTACCTAATTCGTGAAACGATCAAGAGACATACTAACAAAATGTACAGAATTCGATTAGATAGATATTCCAAGTCGAGTTTTGGAAGATTTTAAAAGACCTAAACTACTTACGAAGAAACCTAAACTAGCACTTACTTTTTCGTAAAGAACGTCAAAATTACAGGAACGGCTCAAAGTGAGCTCTGCCTTGTTCAATGCACAACCTTGCTTGTTGGGATATGGTTTTAAACCCATTTAAGTTGACAATTATTAAATTGGTAGGTAGGCCTCTCTGTTAAAATAATCTATGCTAACTCCGGTTTCCTGACATGACAGCTTATTAGGGTTGACAATATTTTAGGCTTGGATAATTTATTAGATTTTTTACGGGGTATTTTGTAACACGTTGTATAGGAACTTACGTGCTTCTAAGATGTAGTTGTATACCCCCCGTTGGTTGGTACAAGCAGACCCATCATGTAACAGTTTAAAAATGTGTGTGTCAAGGTGGACGTGGTGGAAGAGGTCATGGACCATCTGGACCACCTGGAGGACATGGTATCCCTCCTGGACCGCATGGATCTGGAGGCCCCCAAATGCAACCACGGTCGAACTCTGCTCCTCACCAAGGACCTGGACTGCAGCAAGGCCCAGCACAAGGTGCTTCTCCCTTCAAGAGAGGAGCAGGCCAACCTCATGGAGGAGGTGGACCACCTAAACGGGGAAGGTAATTTCAATATGTGCAAATAATAAGTAAACTAAAAGTAAGTAAAAGTTGTTGGATAATATAATATTGCCAGAGACTGTACAGTTACTGTCTTTAATTGATGAGCCACATTGGAGTTCTGCTATTTTGCCACAATTAAGTTTTGTTGAAACGTGGCCATAGTAACCAATGACTGTATCCAATTCAGTTTGAATAGCTGGGGCCGTTTGCATAATAAAGTACTAGTGTTTTTGCAGGCCTGATAAGGGGTTGTATCACCAATAATAGTTTTTGTTTAACCATAGCAATAGTAACAGTATTTATGTGCAACAGTTATCATTTGGGCCCAGATTTTTGGGTGCGGCTTTCGACAAGTTGTAGGGAGAGAGCACCACTGTATCACTACATTATCGACAAATCAATTGTTTTTTAAGAACGGTTTTTCAGTGATTAATGATTAATAGGAGTTCAAAATATCGAAAAGTTAAATCTGTTTGAATTATTTTATTGAAATCAATATAAATATTATACCTTTATATTTTATAACTTGAGGAAATATCCCTCGGAGACTACTAAACTTTAGGAAGCTTGTTTGCCTACTAAAATATCAGTAGGGCATGCAGAATCGGTCCTGGTTCCAGATTTTTGATACCTGGTCCTGGGATGCATATAGAACCGGGAGAACCGGTTCCCCGGTTCTGGGTGATAAACTTGGAAGATTTTTGTGATAAAAAAATAAATTACAGAGAATTAAAGAGGATTAGGCACTTATGGGCGGTCGCGCACGGCGACTTTTTGTAGCGATACAATGGTGCGTTCGGTATCGCTGTCACTTTCACACGCAAAAGAGCAAAAGTGACAGCGATACGAAACGCGCGACTGCATCGCTACAAAAAGTCGCCGTGGGCGACCGCGCTTAGATATGATTATTAAGCCACCAAATGTTCCAGCCCTAGCCAGGATTAGTATTGAATGTAATTGTTTGATTTGGTTTAGATTTGATGGGCCTCCGCCCCAATCTCGAGGTGGTGGTGGCAGACCTGCTCAACAAGGAACCTACCAGCAGACTCCCCCAGCCGCAGCTAATGGATATGGCCCACCAGCGTAAGCTATACTCTTAATATTAGACATTGTTAAATTCAGTCTGATGCTTATTATGGTTAAAATGTAGGTATATGGGAACTTTTACTGATAGTCTAAGAGTCCTATTTCTTTCTTTATATTAATATGATGATCCAGAATTCTTGATAGGAATGTGCCGTCTGATACACAGCTGACGCTAATCTTTTTATCTGATGTATGATTAACTTTTTTGACTATGTAAGGTATGCTGCATTACACTTCTTACAAAAAAATATTTTTATTGCAGGCACACTGGCTACCAGCCATATGAGCAGCCTCAAGCCGAATCCTATTCCCAGCAATCTTATAACGCTCCAAGGTATAAAAGACTTGTTTTTTTTTTTAATTATAGTTTTATGATTGTTTCTAGTTTGCTTGGGGTAGAAAGTTAATATAATATTATTCCAATGATGATCCAGAATTCTTGATAGGAATGTGCCGTCTTACACATACATGCAGATAACCCAAAACTGATAATGCAATAACATTTTTTTGTTTACTTATTGTTTAATTTGTGTTCTTAGGCATTTTCTCTTTGTTTATTAGTTCATACCAAAGTAACAACTACTCGTCGCCGGCGCCTGCTCAACCCAATTCGGGTTACAATTCAGGTGGCTACAGTGGTGCAGGCTATGGGTATTCAACTGGGCAAGGAGGTTACGATGATGGCTATAGGTAAATAACTAATTTCATATGTAACTGCAGTTAACAAATAGATTATATCCTCTTGTGTAAACTACGGCTATAGTTCCCATCCAAAATAATAATTTAATGCTAATTGTTAGTAAGAGCATTACATGAAAACTGTTTGACTGATTTGTCCGTATAAGGATTTTCTTAGGGTATGAAATTTTAAAAATCAATGTCTAGTATTCAATATTTTTTTGGTGATACTTAGTGGCTTGATTTGGTTGGCTTGTATTAAGTATTGGTAGTTTGGTGTTTTTTGAAGTTAGGCAAAAATAAATGAGAAAATTTGGAACTGATAATATTATAACTAACAAAATGTTATAGCTGTCCCCACTGGGGACTAAAGGGTGAGGACAAGATGAAATTATCACATTCAGATATTCAATTTTTATCCGAATTTCATGGTAAATCATTTCAAATTGAAACCACAATTAAAATTTTAGAAGTATTCCATTTTCTGACTTTAAGTACATTGCACTGAAAGAATGGAAATGAAAAAGATGTTGTGTCTTGATAAATGGATAAAAATACTTGAAGAGCATCCTATGATTAGGTTTTGATAAAGTCAAGAATTTCTTAAGTATTCGTTACTATCGTCTTTGGGTATGTTAATTCTCTTTTTATTTTTAGTCTCATTCATTTTTCGACAAAGGGTATAGCCGGGTAAGCATGGCGAAACTGCCCTTAGCGAAAATAATAATTTCCTTTTACTAGGTTATTAACCTTTACATATGTAGTGCTTTCGCCAAAATTTAAGCCTCTAATCCTTCAGGTTTAAAAAAAAACCGCATAAAAAGAAATAACATTTTTATTTTATTTTAGCCAAAGTACTAATCCGATTTCTTTGTAATTTGGATATGTTGTATATACAATTAAGGTCAATCTCTAAAAAAAAATTAATGATTTATCTCTTGAAAAAAACAAAAAAAAAGTTAATAATTTTTAAAAAAATAAAAAAAATACGCGCGAGATTGCGACAATTTCCAAATTTACATATTTTATGTAGAATTTAATGATGTTTAACATATATTTTAGTCAAAAGCTAAAATCGGGATTAACAGTTTGAAAAATCGAATTTGTGACATCCCATAACACTTTATCTTCATACAAGCAAAACCAAGTTGACAATAAATGAATGAAGTATATTTTGAACGCTATCTTAACGAATTTGAATTTAAAATGTGACGTTTTGCACTATAAATTGCTTTTGTGGCTATATATACGGCTACGGAGTACGCATTTTTTAATATCCCATACATATATCGACGGTTCTGTGACTCAACCTCGTACTTATATTGAATTTTGTCCAGTATAAACTGACACATGCACTCGTGTACTTAGTGAGTGTCAGTTAATACTGGATATATTCTATATACGAGGTTGAGTCACAGAACCGTCGATATTTGTATTATTACGCAGTTGTAACAGCGATTCAAATTGTAGCAATAACACAGACGGCGTAATTTTAGTTCGTTTACCAAAATAATATTTGTCGTATAAAATCAGAGCACTTAAAAATGAAGGAACAGACATCTCGCAATCGTTAACGCTCAGTATAAAATTCGTGCCATTGTACCATTCCCGCTTTTTTTTTTTTTTTTAATTGTCTGAATGCCGTAAGCCCTAGCCGCATACAGCCACGGATTTTAAGGTTCGCATGAGTATGCACTCAGTAAAATAAGTCGCGTTCCAAATTCAAAATGCGTTGGAAATATAATTTCATAGTGTAATACGTAGAAGTTATTTTTCATCACACTTGCTCGGAAAGGGTTTTATAACACGCAGGCGTTTAGGGCAGTTATAGCCTACTTAGCTCCCGGGGGAGTTATAGATTTTCATAACTCCCTAGGGAGTTATGAGTTTTGTTTTAAAATATAGAATCCACTTGTACATCATTTCAGACCAAGGAGGTGTAAAATCAGCCAAGGTTTATTTCCTATATTCAAAACTTGGCTACAAACCAATTTTACTGTTTAATTAAACTTATACGGCACATTTGTCTGCATTATATTTCTATTTTACCATTATTTCAGAGACATTCGCAATTATTTTATTAAATTTCATTTTGAAAATTTGTACAATCTGGCAGAATGGCCTGTATTTGTCAAGTTTAAAAAAAAAGCAATTCTAAGCATTATCTGTGGAAGACTAAAAAAAAGTTGTCAAACTCTTTTAGCTTAGCGAATCGAGTTCGTTTAATTTTGTTTGATTGTTGTTTCCGAAGCGTATTTTGTTTAGAGGTACGAAAAAAACAAACTAAATATGACTTCCTCATCGGAAGAATCTGTAGTGACATCAACACCACCTGATTTGTTAAATGCGGCTCAACTACTCAACAATGATTTGCTGCCAGCGAAATCTAAAGAAAAGGTTTTTTTTTCTAAGTATTTGTTTTTTATTTCCTCGCTAATGTGATGAAAATCATTGTGTGTATCATGGGCAGTAAGGAGATTGCAAACTCGAGTCATTAAAAGCCCTCCGCCTTCGGCGTCGGGCTTCTAATAGTCTCTCGTTAGCAATCCTCTTCTTACCGCCCTTGATGCACAATGTACTATTGTTTGAAAAGAATGTATGGGATGTTACAAATTCAAGTTTTTCACACTGTTAATCCCGATTTTAGTTATTAAAAAAATTATATGTTAAACATTATTAAATTCTACATAAAATATGTAAATTAGGTAACTGTCGCAATTTCGCACGTATTTTTTTTATTTTTTTGAAAATTGTTAACTCGATTTTTTTCTATTTTTTTCCAGAGATAATTAAATTATTTTTTTTTAGAAAGCGACCTTAATTGTATATACAACATATCCAAATTACAAAGAAATCGGATTAGTACTTTGGCTAAAATAAAATAAAAATGTTATTTCTTTTTATGCGGTTTTTTTTTAAACCTGAAGGATTTGAGGCTTAAATTTTGGTGAAAGCACTACATATGTTAAGGTTAATAACCCAGTAAAAGGAAATTATTTTTTTCTTTAAGGGCAGTTTCGCCATGCTTACCCGGCTATACCCTTTACGTCGACGTGTTCGTTGTTCATCCCAGTAGCAAAATTAGTCTTAAGTTTTTAACTAGATTCACCATTCGACTCCTTAATTTTTTATCTCAATCGCTATTTAACACTTTTTTTTAATGTTACATTTACTTAATCCTAATTAAAACATAATTTTATGGTTTGCCAAATGACGAAAACGGAATTATATACAGGGTGAAATCTAAGTCGTGATTCCAATGATCACCTCTGTGTTCTACCCACGAGTATGAACAACTTTCACTATGGGACCAACTCTGAAATATCGAAAAAAAAATCAGCTGCTTCATACATTTTGGTCGAGTGCGTATTGAACTTTTCTATGAAACAGCTGATTTTTTTTTCGATATTTCAGAGTTGGTCCCATAGTGAAAGTTGTTCATACTCGTGGGTAGAACACAGAGGTGATCATTGGAATCACGACTTAGATTTCACCCTGTAGATATGTTTTGAATATTTAGTACTTGGCAGCAGCCAGGGTAATTCAGGACAACATGGTATCATATACATATAATCTGTATATATCCTTAGGTTAACTCTTAATTGTGGATGACTTCAAATAAAAGTCAACTAGTTTAAATAGCATTTTAGTTTTTAAATACCAATATCTAAAAAGGAAGCAATTTTATAGCAAATCTATAAAGAAGCAAACAACAAGCTGAATACTGAACGGAATAAATAGCAATTGTGCCCAAAGAAAGAGATGAATTACAAAGGAGATGAGAAACATATGAAGAATGAATGAGACCAAAGAGGACAGGACAAATAGCAAATAAAACAAAATAAGAAAAGTAAGAACACAAAAAAGAATATAGTAACGAATACTGATGACTTGCAGGGCATGCAATCCGCAATTACCAAATTCCAGAATTTCTGACCAGTTCCCATATTACAATTCCGGAATTAAAATGGTGTTTATATTTAAATTTGACAAGTCGACTTAAACAGAATTAACACTAGGGTAGTGATTCTCTGAACAACAACGGTCGGATGGACGGTCGAGTGAATGTCCAAGCGGCGAGTTTAAGTAGTCCCGTCAGTGCGAACAAAACATATTTTAGCGCGTGCATTTTCAATTTAGCAGCATGGTTTCTGCCGATGGATCGAACGTATAAGGCTGCTTAATTGATAATGCACGCGCTAAAATGTGTATTGTTCGCTCTGATGGGACTACCTAAACTCGCCGCTGCGGTTTCGCTCGTTCGTCCGCCCGTCCGTTGTTTTTGAGAGAATTACAGCCCTGAAACGCTACAGAACAGGAGATGGTGACACAAAATATCAAGTGTCCCTTCAGCCCTTCTTCAAGGGTCTAATTATGTAATGGCGAAAAGGAAAATGATAGTCATAGCGTTGGTACTCGCGGCACAATCGCGTGGGTGTCGCTCGAACGTGTCGGATAAAGTACGAGAGTCTGAACGATTAGTTACACAAAAAATCTTGTATTTTCCGATAGTCCATGAAAAAAGAAGGCGGTAGCGTAATGCCGAATCGAAAGATCGAATATAGTATCATCGGTTAGTAACCTTACATTCAGGGACCGGAACCGCTTAGCGCGAAAGGGGTTTTCGATATGCTTTTTGATGGACTTGTTGTTACAAACCCCAAGGATGCGCTTAGCTTATCGTCGACTTAGCTCAAAGAAAGGGCAACCAAACGATACGGTTAATTCGACTAAGCGCTAAGCCTATCCCAATACCCTATTGTCTGTTACCTTATTCTAGCTTATTCGAACGGTTTCAAGCTGGTTTAACCTCTATGCGCATGAGTTTAGACTTATTATTGAATTACCTAACAATTGATAGGGTGGCGGCAGGCAGTAGCCGCTTAAGCGGGACGGCGAATTGAGCGAGCCGAAATGTGAAAAGAGAGAGGCGATCAATGGGGTAATACCCAGTCAATGCTAAGCGCTTAAATATTAAACTACCGAAACCCTAATGAACCGGGTATGCTCTATGGATGCGGTTAACTACTTCAAAGGGGTTCGCCCTAACGTTAAGGTGACTCAATCATAGCTAAGCACGTCTATTGGCTAACCGAATGATAGGCTAAGCCTATTGATAGGGTTAGTCAAATGAAGGGGTTTTCCGGTCCCTGCTTACATTATATTTATTGCGTGTCAAACAATTAAAATAAGCCCTAGAATAAATAGCCACAATTTTGATAACAAAATGGCGTTTATGATGGCTCAATGTATCGACTGGCGAAGTAACCTTGTAAGGGCGTCTTTTTTATCGTATCTTACAAAATAATTCATTAAGTAGTTAATTCAGTATTAAGTATGAAACGTTTAAAGAGGGATCTGTAGAATAGAGTGATAATATAGAACATTACTGCAGAGACCGAGAAGAAAGCGTATTAATGTTACACAATAGAAATTACTTATTACGATAAAAAAATAAACTGAACGCAAACACTCCTATATGCAACGCGGCAGTCGCGGCACTCGTTCGCGCCGTTGGCAACAACGTAGATCGTACGTGTTGTGACAGATGGCGTCGTGATTGTGTGTATGAAAATATGCGATTGGGCGCATCCTTCCTTTTGAAATCATTGCCTAACGCACTAGCAATCGCATTCGCAATCGACGTCAAAGCGGAACAATATTTTTCATTTTGTCTGCAGTAAGTAAAGCCTTCGATTTTCAAAATGAAAACGATTGCTATTGAGAGTGCGTTGGCAATAGCCTCTCGTGTCGCTAGCAGGGACCGGCCCGCTATCCCATTCAAGGGGCTTCGAATGGGTTTTGGGTAATAAGGATTTATTTAGAAACTAGCGACCCGCCCTCGCTTCGCTTCGGTTTATTTGAGTTTTCTATAACACACGTACATAAAACAAAATTTATTATACATAAAAACCTTCCTCTTGAATCACTCTATCTACTAAAAAAAACCGCATCAAAATCCGTTGCGTAGTTTTAAAGATCTAAGCATACATAGGGACAGACCGGTTCCGTTTACGTCTTGCTCGATTTGGCTTTTAAAGCGCTATATTTTTGAGTGATACCAATATCCCTTGTAACTTAAAAGAGCCGTTCGATTGGCTTTTTAAGCGCTTTTTATAAGGGTTACCCTTATAAAAAGCCGTTCTATTGACTTTCTAAGCGCTATTTTTAAGGGTTACCCTTATATTTGGTTATGCAATAAGAGGGATATCAATTTACTGCTGCTCTTTAGGTTTCCCTTATGTGATGGCTAGTTTAACAAACAACTAAGTGGTATATTTCTTCACAAGGGGTTATTCTTTTAGTGGGTTGTACCTCGAGAGGTAAGTCTTTTAAAGGCTTTGTATCGGGGAATAGTGCAGTCATTGAAGCATTATTGCTCCGAATTTTGTTACTGTGAACCGAATTGCATACAATTTTGGAATTAGGTTCATCTTACCCTTAACTTCAAAAGTGAAAATGATTTGAACTCCGCAACCACCCTGGGGGTGGTTGCCACCCCTTCTCGGGGGTGTTTCATTTTTTCATCAAAATAACCTCGGATATCGATAGAAGGCCTAATTTTAAGCAAAAAATCAACTATAAAGTTTTTCGAAAAATCTAATACTTTTCAAGTTATTGGCAATTGAAAATTCGCATATTTTTCACGTTTTTCATCGGTTTTTTGCAAATATCTCCAAATATATACGTTTTAAAATTGTAGCAGGTAAATAAATGAACAATTTGGTTTTTATAAAGTATTCTAAGTGCAATATTAAGCTAGATATTAAAGATCAAAGCCGTTTTTTATTTTGTCTGAAATTTAATCGATGTGGTCAATGCCATCTAGCGGCGAGCAGATGCATTTTATGCATTCTAATAAAAAAGGGTTTTGTAGTGCTTGAAATAAGCTTTAAAATGAGCACTATGAAAAGTATTTTGCACGTAAAATAAGTGAGCTGTATTGCAAATAAGAGGAGCATCTAATGTTTTTTCTTTTAAATCAATGGGTTTCATAAGTGCCATTTCACCAAAATTAAAATTAATCGTATTCCGCCTAGAATTAATTTTATTATGAAGAGTTTGATAGATTGTATCAGTTTGGCTGCTTCAGGACACATATTTTTCAAAAAAGTCACGATTAAAAAAAATCAAAAAAATTCAAATTCTTAAAACACCCACCTTTTTTTCATAATATCTCAAAAATTACGACAGATACGTATAAAAGTGTAGGGATGAAAAATTTTGGTATTTTTCTGACAAACAATTTGGTTTTTTTGTTTTTTCTGTCAAACAAAAAATGACGGAGATATTATTGTTTAAAGAGCGCGTGGCAGCGCAATCACAGCCTCTCTTAAGCCCTTTAACCCTTCACCGTTTTAGAAAAAGGTTTTTTACTATATATTGCAATGAAGGATGTTGTAGCTCTCTTAATTACCTTTACAATGGTTTTTTTATAAATTGTGATAGCATGAAAATTGAAGGAGTTATGGTCATATTTTTTTCTACTTTTCGGAGTGTGAATATTTGGAGCAATGTGAAAGTACGCAGTATAATAGAGACCCAAAACTATTGTAATGTGTATATATATATACATAATATGGCTCATATATTTTGGAAACGTAGGCATGAATACATACCAACGTTTTTATATGGGTAAGGCCGCGAATTTTGACGAATTTGGACGTTTCAAATTTAACATGCTCATAAAAAAAAATGGTAGCAGTAATCATATATATTTACTGTTTTAATTTAGGGGTAGTTTTAAGGGTAGAAAAGCTTAAGAATATGATAATCATTTTCGAGTGTGGAATAATATTTAAATCCTTTTCATTTTATCAAAAAAAAAAACAATTTTTTATCAAGGGGTACTTTTCAAGGGTTGAAAGGGGGTTAAAAATTTGATAATTATTATAGAGAATATAAAATATTACTTACTCTATACTTACATCTTTTTATGTCATACCAAAGTATTTTTTTGTAATTTGATCAATTTAGGGGTTGTTTGCACCCTTGCAAACAACCCCTAAATTGATGATTGAATTGTAAGATTTTCAAGGGGTTGAAAATGATTTTAATATGAGGTAATTGCGTTAGAAAACACTTTACAATTTCACCACTTACTATTAGACATGTTTTCTAGCGATAAAATGGCTCAATGTAAATTTTTCCATTAAGGGGTTGTTTACACCCCTTAAAAATAATAGGCGGAGTTCAGATAATTTTCACTTTTGAAGTTAAGGGTAAGATGAGCCTAATTCCAAAATTTCATGCAAATCGGTTCACAGTAAAAAAATTCGGAGGTAAGACCGTATTTTTCGCTTCAATGACTGCACTAGAATGGGTGGTCGGGTCCCTGGTGGCGCTAGTACTCTAATAACATCGTTTCAGGCGACAAATGTTGAATTTATTTCTAAATTCGAAGCCGAGGTGAACCTAAAGAAAGTTGTGCGTTTTCGCAATGTGTCGAGGAAAATACTCATGGGAAATGTTGCAAGTTGCCACAATTCCGTTACAGACATCATTGCAGGAATATATTATATAGGCAGTAAAAATAATGGAGTAACTGGGATAGAAATTGCTTTACAATCATGAGATGGGTATCGTGCGAAAGCTTTTAAGTTATGTAGGATAATTATATTCCTTTATTTCAATATTTGGTTTATTTAATGTGAATGTGAATGAACAAAAGGGGTTATTGAGTTTTATTTTGCAGCGGCGGTAACACGGCCGGTGCTGGCGACGCAGGCTATGGGGCTGCAGAGCCCGCGTACAGCGCGTCTGCGCCGTCGTACGATTCGTACTCTCAGCCGGCGGCGTATAACTCGTACCAACAGTCGCAACCGCATTACGACAACAGTTATGGTAAGTACTAATACATTTGCCAAAGAGTAACAGTCGTGCGACACCAACTTCTCCCGACCACGTCCGTCACCATCGTCCGGGATGCAACTATAATATTTTAAGTCTATCAGAATGAATTATTCGCCAAAAGACGATAACGCTAATTGACAAAAGTAGAGTCAATTCAGCTGTAGGGAGATGAAAGTTGTATGCTCAGTAGAAAGTCAGTTTAGCTGGACGACAGTAAATTAGGATGAACAAGTAGCAAAACGTCTGAAAATGTATATATAAATGGGGTATATGATTAGTAAATGTAATTAGCCGAAAGGCAAATTAGTTTGGTGACATGAACGCAAAATCAGTGTAGCAAAACGTCTGGAAATTAAAATCGTACGTTCGAGACTCATGCGGCCGCCGTATTAGTCCGATTTATCCCATGTTTACAGATTCCAATATTTACTTACAGATTTCCTTTAACCAAATTCCATTTCAGAATCCCATGTGTATAAGTTTCCATGCTATAAATTACAATGTCTACAGGTTCCCATGTCTTAGTACATTTTTGTCCAATATAATTGACTTGTGACCATGATGCAGGCTGACATTCTATGACCCAGACGATTTAGTCCTGGGCCATGTAGTGTTCATATTTTTATATTTGCTAAAACTTTTTAAGATCCAGACGATTTGGCGTTTTGTAATTTTGCTAGGTGGGTATACTGATAGCTTCCCTAATATTTTATCAGGCAAAAAATATCAAATTTGAACTGATATTACAAAAGTGCAAACTAAGTACGATAAACACCTGAAATTAAGTTTACAATTCAGTATTTACGTTAGTGTTATATGAGTGAGTAGTCAGTAAGATTAGATAAAAAAAAACACTATAACAACTCATTGGTAAGATAATCCAGAACTAAAGTTTATAAGTTTCGAGGTATATCAGTGCGTATATCGTAACGAAAGATCCATAAATAAGATAGAAAGAGAAAAAGAGAAATGAAACGTCATTGTAGTAAGTGGCACTAGGCATCTTATTGAACTATTTTATGAAAAGTTGATTGTCAAGTCACTGTATTAATTATAAATACAATAATATTGAACGACAGCATAGGATATGGTATCATTATGAAAAAAGAACCGTTTATGATACAACTCTTGATTGTTTATTACTAGGCTGTATATTCAGACACTGGTATTATATTTAAAATTAAAATGAGAGTAATAACGTTTATAATTTTCTCCAATTTAATAATCGTCACATTACAAATTACATTCCAATGAATGCTAAGGTTAAGGTAGTGCAGGTAGAAAAAATATTTATTGTTGCCATGGTAATAATGAGCCATGTTTGAAAACTATACTTACACAATAATTACATTGTTTTTTGTACTCGTACTCTGACTATAAAGTGTGTTTTTATTCATTAAGATTTGATAATATAGAACATAAGTGATTTTAAAATCAAAACTCGTATTATGTTAAGTTACCAAAGACAGTACATTATATTAATACTCATTTCCAATATGCATGATATAATATAGATTAGGTCTGGGTTTCTCAAACTTACCCCACATACCCCTTATTAATGGATACGGCACAGGCACGGAGGGACGGAAATAAATATCTGTGATTTGATAAAAAAAAAACATATCACGTGTTTTGATTAAGTAATTATATGAAAAATACTTGGGTGGCATTAAGCTTCTATGACTAGTTTTTGAGAAAAAATATCTTGTCAACATTGGTTCTAAGGACCGTATCGTTAATCTATCTAACTATATAAAAAAAAATTAATCAGTAAATGTATTGCTAAGCGCAAAACTAGAGAACGGCTGAACCGATTTTGCTGAATTCTTTTTTGTTGTGTTCGTTATGGTAGGGACAAGGTTTAAATGTAAGAGAAAAATTATGAATACAAACAAAAAGTATTCTACAACAGAAATCATACTATTTAAAAATAATAACATGACATGTCATCTGTCGAATACATCATTGTCGGTTAGTCAAGTTACATAGTCAATTAATACAATGAGTATTTTTCAAAATGAAAGGCCTCACGCCTGAAGAGCGGAAATGTATTATTTCCAAATGGTGCACCAAAACTGGTATGAGTTACAGAAAGTTAGCTAAAGAGGAAGGTGTAACCCTTCATGCAGTCCAAAATGCAATTCAGAGGTTTGGTGAACACTATACTTTAAAAGACCGCCCTGGCCGCGGCAGAAAACCAGGTCCTTCAAGACCTAAATTGGACCAGAAGATATGCAAGTTGTTTGAATCAAAAAAAGACCTTTCGGTTCGAGAGTGCTAATAAAGTTGTTTCTAGTATTAGTATGACTCAAAGAGCTAAGAACGGTTTTTAATTAACTAAAAATATTCATAGCAACCCTCGTATTTAAAAAAAATGTGCTGATGCGTCCATGCATACTTTTACAACTTAAAGCGCGCGTGTCTATACACATTTTTATAACCCGGAAAGTAAATATTCATCAAAACACGAGATATTTTTTCATCAAATGTCATTGATATTTGTTTTTTCATAGTTTCAGCGAGGTCTACTTTTTCAGACGAGTGAACGTCCCAAAAATGATAAAATAACTCAATTAAGTTTTTTAGTTTAAATAAAAGTCAAGACAACGATGTTGAAAAGGTTAGCTTATATGACGGGTGGCTTGTTTTGTCGAAAATTTAGTTGATTTCTGGAGCAATTTTGGTCAATCTCAATCTTAAATTCAATCCAGTAAGCCTTGTCCCTGGGGGTTCGCGTACCCCACCTGAAACCCTGTTATAAGTTTTTTAGGGTTAATATTTGTTATTTTTCACATACGACATGTGTTCAAAGTTTTAACTCTTATGAAACCAAATCTATGCAATATGCATGTTGTGAATATTGGATATGAGCGTAATGGCACAATTACAGTAATCCAGTCGCCCTATGCGATTGAGGATCGCACGCTCAGGACTGACATCTGGGCATCAATTCACAAGGTATAACCATATTGCCCTTGACATGTCATGGTATTGTTTTAATTCCATTACTGTTAAGTAAATAAAAGCTATCACAACGTTGACAATTCTGAAACACGTAAAAAACAATAAGGTTTTACAACAACGCGTAAAATCTCAGCCCTGTAAAGGTAACGTCAGTCGGGCTGATTCATTAGCGACAGGGACTGTCGCCTTATTAGATGAACGAAGTACCTTGTATTACTTAATCTCATAAGATGGTCATTATTCTGCTACCGAATTAGGCGGACAGGTTGGTGTGCTGACGCTAGCAAGTAATTTGGTTGGAGCCACCATATGATTATGAGGACCGATTAGTTGTTTGTTTACACTACCAAGTAAGTCGTTTGACTCCGTTTAAGACTCATTCGGCTACAGTATCAGGCTGACGGATTAGTGTGTTTACACTACCAAGAAAGTCTGTTGGATCCGTTTAAGACTAATTCGGCCACAGTATTAAGCGTTCTGATTAGTGTGTTTATACTACTGAGTAAGTCGGTTGACTCCGTTAAGACTCAATCTGCCACCGTATTAGGCTGAGGGATTAGCGTGTTTACCAGACTCCAGAATCCTCGTTTATCGACTTCCGATGTACATATTTTATCGATACGATATAGAACACAACATATTAAAGAAGATTAAAAATAGAGGTAAACCACTGGCGGTCTTCGAGCGATCACTTTAAGATAACTTTTGAATAGTTAGAAGAAACAATAATTTTATTTCTATTCCTATTTACAATTTCCAAAAAGTCAGTATCCTAAGGTTATCTCGAAAAGATCGCTCATTTGCAAGACTCCTGTTGTTTACTTCTACTCGTAACCATATTTTAAATATTGTATCCTGTATTTATCGATATACATATTTATATCGGAAGTCGATAGACGAGAAGTCCCTATGACAGTTCAAAAATGATACGGGAGTACTGGGGTGTTATTCTCGAAAACAACGGACGGTCGGACGAACAAGCGAAATCGCAGTGGCGAGTTTAAGTAGTCCCGTCAGAGCGAATAAAAGACATTTTAGCGCGAGCACTTTCAATTAGCAGCTTTATACGTTCGATCCATCGGCAGAAACCATGCTGCTAAATTAAAAATGCACGCGCAAGAACAAAATGTGTTTTGTTCGCTCTGACGGGACTACTTAAACTCGCCGGTTGGACATTCACTCGTCCGTCCGTCCGACCGTCGTTGTTGAGAGAATCACTACCCTGTAAAGTGTAAACATAACACTTTATGGCGGTCGCAGCCCTTTCGGAACGTTATGTTCGTTTCTCAAAACACCCGTTCCCAAAACATCCGTTCTTCCGTGTGAGTAATGTGTGCGAATAGACATTCCATTTTTGAAATTTGTGTTAAAGACTGTACACGATAAAATCTGGCCATGCATGATCTGGTGTATTTTTTTAATGAATGCTAATTTTCAAGCAGCACTTTTTTGTAATAGTCAGTGGTTATGAAACTACATAATAAAAATACAATCATAATAAAATGTAAGAGCGTCTGTATCTTAGACCCTTATATAATCCACAGTACCTTTATTTTTTTGTACACGATCTTCTGACAGTCTTACCAAATTCTCCGTTTTAAAACATTTTATTATTATTAATTATACAAGCCAAATTATACCTTATTAAATTATCTTACCACAATAGTTAAAACTTTCCTGATTATATTCAGATTTAGATAGTTCTGAGGTTTTTTAACTTTGGCGAATTTGACTTTTTGACAAATAAATGCCTCCCATACAAAAACAACTTTCAGTGCTTGGAGTAAAAAGTCTTCCTGACTACTACAAATAGAAATGTTTCAAAAAGTATTTTTTTCGTAAGACGACATTCTATTGTGGGTAAAACTGCTTGTAACAATATAAATACAGTTGTGGCGTAGAAGCAGGAAGTGAGTGAATATTGTCAAAAAACGCTGTACAAGAGATGAAAGGTATGATAGAATATATTTGGCGAAAACTAACACATACCCATACATTATGATACGATTTTATTTAATTATATAGTATTATAATTATACAACATATTAAAAAAAAACTGCTTGAAAATATGCATTCATCGCAAAGATACACCAGATCATGCATGGCCAGATTTTATCGTGTACAGTCTTTATTATTTGCTTATCTTTCAAGTTTGATTATTCCTGTCCACTTATGATTCTATTGTCATGATAAGATATAAAGATTGTCAATGTCGAGTCTTCGTATTTTTACGTCGTTCATAAATAAACAATAATACTAACAGTTTACCACTGAAGTAGATTGTAAAACATCGATTTTGAATTCGGCTTGGCAAATTAATATGGCACCATTTCCTGAAATTAGAGGACGACCACTGCATATTCAAACTAATAGAGTTTTGTGTAATTTGTACAAACATTTCCTAGAGGTTTGCGATAAAGACTCGAATTGTTTATCAACACCAAAACAACTGGTCATTAAAATATGTGGTGTACGGAAAAAACAGCTTCTCAACACATTAAAAGAATTCGAAAGTAGACATTCAAATCAAATGTTTCTGTATAGTCCACAGATGAAAATGAGGATGAAGAAATGGCGAGTGATTGAGGTAAAAAAAATGTACAGTATGTTATTAATATGTACAACTCATATTTAATATTTATATAATTTATTATGCTTATGCGTTTTATTACAAACTGTACACAACTACATACAAGAGGTGACTTAAGTTTTTCACCTATAGTAAGGTAAACGTCCGAGTGCTCGACATGTCAACAGAAAATATTTATTTGTGTCGTGATATTATGTTCATTTATACATTATACACAAATAATTTTCATGTGATTTGCGAGATGAAACCTTTGCTTTTGTTAAATGGAATTTGTTTTATAAGGTACCATATGGGATTTTTTTAAATGAAAAGAAATGATCGTCAATCGGATTGTACCTATGAGTAAATGTCAGGTGCTATTGCTGGCAGTCCTTTTCTTTATTTTAAAATTGGCGTGTGAATTATCAAAGTCACGAACATTTCTCTTCTCTAAAATGAGGTGGTGACAACAGTAATATTAATCTTATTTTGTTATTGCAATTCAAAGGGACAAATACTAGTACAGCGACGAGAACTCTGATGTTTACCTTATGGAGTATTAGATACTACCAATAACTCCGTACCCTTAGCGTGGTTCCTTTTGCTGCGAATGGTCACAATATTGCGTAAGTCTTTGAACTGCAAAAAGATAAATCAGGATTTCCTTACCCGGATATCGTAAACGGGTCGGAAATGGTTTTGGGTGTCATGAGAAACGGATCTTTTGGCATACGGATGCTACGAGAAACGGGTATTTTGGTCTACGTTCATTTTAAGAAACTTTTATTTTGGAACGGATGTTTTGGGATCGGGTGTGGGAAACGTTTCGAAAGGGTCGCAGCCATTCGAGACTGATGCGACCGCCGTATGAGGCGACCCGATTTTTGTAATTGTGCCAAGTAGCATTAGTGTTTTACAGATTCGTTTGTCAATAAGACATCTTATTAGCACATTACCTATGAACCTTTAGAACAATTTCACTCTTTTAAATTGCTGGCATTTTGGTACTAAAAGTATTTTACAATTGTTTGGTCCAAGCAAACATCATTAACATGCAATTATTAGCTAAAAACGGTAACTCAACGAATGTGATAAATGTTCATGTAATTTTTTGGTAACCAAAATTAACAAACGGAGTGTATATCACTACGAACAGGGAATAGTAATATATGTAAGCAACACAAATCTGTTTGATGTATAAAGCATCCATTTAATTCTTTGTATTACAGGAAGTTGGTGAACTCCTTGAATTATTAAGGAACTAATTAGAGGTCAATATGCCCTTCACTCAATATAAAAGCCGTATCGTTGAAGCTAATGGAGATACATTCTAAGTTATTTTAGTTCGTATGGTTAGGTAAAAAATGTTAATGATACATAAATGTTGTATTTAAGCAAAATTATACTGAACCACAATGTCGTGTCTTAAGATGACCGAGAGAAATCTGCATAGTGACTATTACATAATTAAATAAATGTGTGAATTCAGTTTTGACGTAAAATGTGACCATGATGGATAGGTGTCAATGTCTTAGATTTTAAGAAACAAATAAAATAAAATTATGAACAAAATTTGGTGTACACTTTATTTACGATTAGTTTTTTTTATTAGTGTTAATCATATAACTAGAACAGATAGGCTGTTTTAGTAGGGTAAAGGGAGAAGTTGAAAAGATGGAATATGCATTTCATAAGTAAGATAAGAAATGTAATGTGTCATATCTCACAAACGAACTAGCGCAGCAGCCCTATGCGGCCATATGAATTCTGAAATATTTCACCAAATAGTTTTATAAGATCTCTATGGTAATAAGATGAAATCGATTAAAAACGGTCACAATTTTTTATTGAGACTGATAAGGAAATTTCGAATGGCTAAAAATGCATAAAATAAAGCCAGTTAGTATTTTTTTTGAGTGGTAAGTTAAACCTTCATTAATTGTTATTTTAAATACGGATTCAAGCCACTGTTTTGATAAGAACTCTGTTACAAACGACGCGACGAATTGTATTAAAATTTTGTAAAAGGTTAAAATACAAACGCTCGATGCACAAAAGTGCATCTGTAGGTACAGTCGGACAAATATGTCGACTTGAATTCCGTTTGCACGTCATTAAAACAATAAGATTGATAGATGAGATGGTATCGTATTATCTCGTCTCTTTAGTTTATTTCATATTTCGTCTCAATCCGTATTCGTCACTCATTCTTTAATCGTCTTGTTCACTACGTCACTTTCATACTTAGTAAAAGAAAAACTTTTAATCAAGTCTTAGTAAAAAAAAACACTCGTTCTTCCCTTCCGCTTTTAGTCTCATTTACTCATTCACAATTATTTTTTTGTACTTTCAGTGCATATTAGATTCGTAATTAGTCTTTAATTTTTGGTCACGTTCTAAGTATAGTCACAGAATAATAGTATAAGTACAGACGCGACTCCGTGTGACAGCAAACATGCGAATTTAAACCAACTTAGAACGCGTTAACGATATTAATACCTTGCACGGCACGGAATTAATTGTCCTTGGTTCTATTTCTGCGATCGCTAGTGGGTCTATCCCACTAGTTCCATTATTTAAAGGACTTCAGATAATGAAACTAGTGGCAATGATTTTTTCCAATTACGTACTTCCATTCCAATAACAAGCTTTTGGCACACGAGGCAATCTGGCCGGTTTGTTAGTTTAACTTTCATATTTGATTACCCAGCAATTAGAATGTAATTTTTTTTCCTTGCAGTAGGCGTGAAAAGCACTGTAAAGTCGGCTGAAAGTGCAATACAACAACTCAATACAATACTCAGTACTCAATTTATCACTAATCCATCTATTGCTTACTTTCCAGCCTCTACAACAATGCACTAATGTTTAAGATCGACCGATAAAATGACATGGCTACGTTTTTATTTAACTCGACAAAAAAAGTTAAAAGAAAAATTTGTTCCACTATTCTAATCCTCTATACAGGATGCACTTGGAAGTGTGGATCAAATCAAACAGGGTCGTCCACCACAATATCCAGAAATGAAATGCATATACAGGGTGTTTGGCAGTCGGGTGTAGGGGTTTTAAGGGATGATAGTAAGGGTCATTCTGAACATTTTTGACCACATTTACTATTATGCTAAGTTTCACGGTTTCCGAGATATTGATCATTTTAATAGGATTTTTTGTCATTTTTCCTTATGTCCGTGATACGAAAAACCCCTTAATTCAAGTATTATATATCCCTTAAAACCCCTACACCCGACTGCCAAACATCCTGTATATTCATGTCTGTCAAACACGGCCATTAAATTAATTAGGTTCTAAATTTAAAAAATAATATTCGTCAATCAAATGCCATTATGTTATTAAACAGTGGTAATTTAAAAAAAATTGAAGTTTAAAACCCGCCCGGCCTGATATAGTCCATACCATCAGACTTTTTTTATTTATTAAACAATTTTCTAACTTCAAAATGAATCATTTTTGGCTAAAATGACTGAACAACTGAATTAGACAACTAAAGACCACACTTTGCACACAATTTTCCTGATTTTACATAGTGCATGGTTTTTTAACAAGTATAATTTTATTTTAGGCGAAATGGGAGCATTTTTTGAGGTTATTATAAAAGAGTACTAATTAAGACAAATCAATTGGTATGGACTTTACGTGACGTTCGTTTCTCGTCTCATTCACTATTTGCGACTAACTTTTCACGTCAACGATAGGACCCCACATCTGAATGGGTTCAAGCATTTGGCAGGTGTGGTTGAATAAAGTACGTGATTCATTCTCAAAAAAGTGTCCCGTCATGAAATTGTCAAGAAATCAGTTTGTCATGAAACGTCAGGAAATTATCAATACTAACATGACATAGGATGACATGTAACGCCAAATTAAACGCTTATGTTTTGTATCATAGTAATTAAATGTTTCTTTTTATTATCTGTATATTAATAATCTTAATCTAAAACATAAACAGCTCCATCGAGTGGTAAAAATGGAGACAAGGCTTTTGGTTAAAATATTGTGAGTCAGTCTGCCTTGTTGACCTACATACCATTTTAAAAGTAGTGATGATAATAATCTGTTATGTAGTCCAACCTCTTAGTTCATGCGAAACTTCGGACCACCTCGGAAGCATACGTTATCAAACAAAAAAAGATTTTCAAAATTAGTCCATAATTGACAACATTTCATTTTGGTGACACCTGCAAATTACTATACGAATCGAAAGGGTTTTACCTCCTGAACACGGCAAAATATTTATTTCGATTTATTTCTCTTTATTTTCAAAATTACAAGTAAGTTAATAAAAATATCGAGTTTTACCAATACTATGCCTGAATAGATATAATACCATTGCCTTTTTCACGAGAAAAAAAGCTGTCATACTTCAAATTAGCCATTGGACACTATTGACAGATGGATAGAGACTTAGGGCCATTTGCACGCAGAATTTAACCCTGGGTTAAGGCACTAACTCGAGTTAGTAGACGTCAGATTCATACGATAACTGTCATTTTAACTCGAGTTAGTGTCTTAACCCAGGGTTAAACTTTTCGTGCAAGTGGCCCTTTATCGGTTGACATGATACTTTTTTATATACAGATTGGACTAACGTAATAGTCGTTTGCCCGTGGTCCTACTGCGTAGTCCTACTGACTAAAATTAATATCATAAAATTCATAAATACGAGGTAGGTTTAGGTTATGTTAGTTTTGCAGCAGGGCCGGAGGCCCAAACCACCCAGAAATAGGAGCTCCGCGCCAGCGGAGCTCCGTCGACCCTGTTAATTTGATATTCAAATATAAATCATTGATCAGTAGGACTACACAGTAGGACCACGGGCAATGAATGAACGTAATATGTCCATTGTGTCGTAGAAATGAAGTTACGCCCTTTTAGAATAAGTACATCTTAATAAATTAATAATAAAATAATTATTCATTCTAGAGAAAATTTCAAACTATTAGTGTCTTTCTCCTTCCAAACAGTATCTATTAAACGAATAAAATTAAAGTCTTGAAAATATGAAATCTTCTCAATTGACAGAGCCATCGGTGAACATACATAAAAAATAAATTAAAAAAACATACCTACAGTGGGACGAATAACTTCTTCCTTTTCTTTTTGAGGTCGGTTTAAAAATATACTAATTAATAATTAAACCTCCTGCATGAAACATCCAAAATTTCTTGACGTCAGGAAAATGTCACGAAATGTTTGTCAGGAAAATCAGGCATGCCGTTGTATTTTTGTAATTACATGGAAAGTATCTATTGGATCCAACAACAAGAGCTTCCTGCTTATTTTACGTACTCCTTTAACACTAAATTTTGTACACATTTGATTATAATTATTACTTACTTTAAAAGTCGAAACACGTCAGGATTTTTTTTATATATCACTTTTCATGAGTGGACAATAAAATTTTCTAAAAGTGGACAACTTTTTGAGAAATAGTCACATGCGTGAAGTTGCGTACTAGTTTCGTAAGAGAACTAGTTACCAGTGTTCTTCACGGCGCAGACGTGTAAACATAAAAAAATCAAAATACACAAGTACACCCTGACACTACCTTGGATTTGACCGATAAAGAAAAAACAGACCAAATAAAATTCACAAATATAACAGTACTGGTTATGAATTTGTAGAGCCCGGAATTTTCGCGGCACTTTTCAATAATGCCCGGGCTACACGAGGCTAGTTTTTCAAGCTAGGATAGCAAGCTAGTTCTCTACTTCAACTGTCCTGGCTTGCTGACCTGGCTTGGAGCATGCTAGTTCTGTTTACATTGGGGCTAATTATTTTAAGCTAGTATTTACTGCAGTGATGAGGTACCCACACGTCCAAAATAAACTGCATTCGAAAAAAAAACATTCGCACTAGACGAACTAAAAGATAAATTACAAAAACGGATGTGGACAAGACCGTGGGTTTTAAGAAGATATGAAAGTGGATCGTCTGCTTTACTTTTGGAAGATTTTCGCAATGACGATTTAGGCGAGTATAAGAGTATTTTGCGAATGACGCCTGATTTGTTTGATATTCTGTGGAGTCTTGTAACGCCAAAAATACATCGAATGGAAGTAAAACTGGAGAACACACTAGATTTTCTTTCGTCCGGCAGTAAATACAGAATGCTGAAAGCTGACTATACAGGGTTATTGGTAAGTCGACCTATTCCCGTTAGGAGGCGATAGGGGTGACCATTTGCGATAATTATGATCCTCATATGCATTATGCAAAAGTGAACCATTTTTGAGTTATCGCGTTTTTTTGGGTTTTTTTTTAAATTAGTCAGAAATTCAACTTGAAAAATTTATTACAAAAAAAGTATCAAATTAAATCTATTTTTTATTTCTGATTTACAAGATCAATTAAACACTGAATATTAAAACAGTAATTATCGGTCCAAATTTAAAAAAGGGAGACGGAAAACGAAAATTTTTCAATATTTTTTTGCGATCGCTTTCCACTAAAATGCCTTACAAACAAAAAAAACGTTATAAAACTTGGCTTGCAGATTATTTTAAAAACTTAACTGTTTTCTTAGCTCTCCAAAAATGCATAACAACTAGGAACTTATTCATAAAAAAAACTGAAAAAAATCATCACAAAGGAAGCGGGCGGAAATTCGTATTCGAACTAAACTAAATTTTAGTTTAGAAGTTCTGACTCAGACAAGCAACTTCAAAAATAAAAATAAAAAAAAATACCAAATTTAAATCAACTTTCTTTATTTGCTTTTGTACAAGATGAAATTGTTGTTCTTATGGAATATTAAAAAAAATATTATCTGTACACGTTTGAGAATGCGAGGCCGAAAACTAAAAAATACATGTTTTTTTATCAAACTCCAACATAAATTACACGAAAACAGAAAAATTTACCAATACATTTGGCGTGCAGATAACACATAAAAAATTTACGTTTTTTCCAGCTTTCTAACGAGCTATTAAAACTAATATGAATTTTGTTAAAGATTGCTTGAAAAAATTGATCGCAAAGAAAGTAACAAGGAAGTCACGTCCGAACATAACTAGGCTATCAAAATCTATTACTAATCTATTTCTGCCTTCTCAATTTAATGATCTAATAAATAGATTGTCTAATAAGTATATATTTTTTAAATTATCTGTTTACCCTCATGTCACGATAAGTTGTATTACGAAGCTTAGTATATCGATATTGAAAACCGATAAATGAGAAGTCACCACGACAGCCTAAAGACTGCGAATGATACTAAAAACGAGGGAGACAAACAAAGAATTAGTCCAAGGAAGACCGCGACGAAAAATGAATAAGACTTATTAAGAGAGATAGAAGTAACAGAATTTGACCAAATATGTTAGTGACGGATGTTTTACAAAATTAATATAGAATGAGTGACGAGTACAAAATGGGACGTAATAAGGATTAATCCAAAAAATGAATGAGACGAGATAATACGATACCGTTTAGATAAGTGTAAAGATTAGAAGTGTCAACTTAAGTATTTCATAGTTGTCAAAATCAAGAGTCCACTTTTTTGGGCCACTGTACATACACTTAGATGCAAAACTGTGTCAATATTAGCACCTTAGTAGAATTTGAATATGTGGATGATAATTAAACGTACTTATTTTTAAATGTTTATAGACAAGTACTCCTTGAAATTCGCTACAAATCCGCCAACCAAATAATTTACCGTTCATTTTCTGTTAATTTTTTTTTTTTATTTGTCTACTATTTTAATTCTCTTTATGGCAACCCCAAATAAGGACCCTGATAAAAGAAATTTAGTCTCTTTAAAATTAGTTGGAAATTATTGAAATCAGCCATATTTTTTCGGTGGTAGTTATTGGCGACATTAGTTCGGTGCACGGTTCACTTTTGCACCGAGACAAACTAGCCGTTCAAAGTGGTTGTTAGTTCACAAAATTCTGCTATAACTAGAAAACTATGTCCCTGATTGAGGTAGTTGATACCTCATTTTAAAGAGGATGGAATTCTCAATTTTAACCCTTTAATGCATAGCGTTTCGAAAATCAAACGCGTCTTTAAAGTTCATTTCAAAATTTGAATTTCGGCAAAGCTACAAATCGTACTGCATAAATTCTAAGATTTAAATTTGTTTAAAATGTTTGTTTGAAATTGAACTTTAAAATATACGATGTAAATCTAGATCTTTATGCATTTAAGGGTTAAATAGTTTTCTTATTTGGGGTTGCCACGGAGAAAACTAAATTACCTACTAGTAAAAAATAATAAACAATTGTAATTGACAAGTAAATCATTTGTTCGGCAGTTTTGTAGCGAACTTCAAGGAGTACCATTATGTATTAAGCATTTGAAAATGCCTTTACCACCAAAATGGTCACAACGGAAGACCAGCGCTGCGCACTGCCAGCATCACGCTGAGTTGTGTCTATTTCGTGACAAACCACTTATGCTTTTGTGTTCAGAATTCTGTATGTGTTAATTTATGTTTGTCACGAATAAATACTTTTTTTCTTTTTTTTTTCTTTAATTATCATCAACATATTCACATCCTACTAAGGTGCTTATTGACTCAGTTTTGCACCTAACTGTATTTCTTCCAGATACTTTCCAGATTTGCTGCACCTCGTGCAGCAGCTTAGTTTGAATAGTTTGTATATTTATATATATATATATTTAACAAAGTGTGGTTCTAAAGAATCACAAGGTGGGCATTGTTTAATATATACTTTCGGAAGACTAAACTGCATCAACTTAGAATAACTTTAGAAACAACGTTGAGGACGCATTAAGCCTAGTTGGCAGTGACGCTACCTGCGAAGCTAGCGACGATCCTGGGTTCGATTCCCGGTAAGGGAAAAAAACTGTGTGCTTTTGTGTCTGAGTCTTAACTGTTTTCTATGTATAACTATAAGTATTTATTTCTCTATATAATATATATTTGTGTATCGGTGCTTAGTCCCATTGCACAAGCCTAGAGCAGTATTTATTTATTTATTGATATTGATGCAGTTTATAGTGTGTGTCAGAATGGCTAGACCAAAAGAGATATTTGAAGCTTACATGGTAAAAAATAAATTGTACTTAGCTCAAGAGGGAGAAATGTTATTAAGGAAATGTTTTTTGTGCATCAAATTGCGTATGTTATGTATTTGTGAAGGTAGTTATTAGGGTGGTGGAACCAGTAATGCCGTCACCCTAGCCACTTAGTCTTCACGATAAGATGGACTAGGTATAACGCCAAATAAGCCGAGGTGTTTCAGCTATTCTGACTGCGGAACAGCTGGACCGCTGTCCTACTAACATTTTCCTCCCTTTTTAGCAAGGTACAATTGTTTGATTTTGGGTACTAAATAGTATGAAATAGGTTCGTCGTTAAAAATATCTTTTAGGTTCGACTGTTCAAAAACTTGGGTTAGATTACATTAAAAAAAAACTCTTTTTCCAGGCATTCTGTCGCCTGTTTGAGACCGTCAGTATATTTGGGTTAATCAACTTTTCTTTGTAGCTCGTTGCCATGGTGACGTCTCCTGAGTCACTCTTTAAAACTGTGATTTCTAAGGATGTAAGTCCACTAAAAAGCATTTTATTGGTAACTACAAACCCATTATTTTATGGCCTTTCTCCTGAGTGTGCTAGAATTATATATTATAGTATTTTTTCTAAGAAACTAACACTGTTGTCTCCTGGGTTATGGGACAGAATAACAACAACAAAAAGTTGATCCACCCATTTACATCATCAGTATGTTTATGAGTTTAACTATAAAAATCGCTCGAGCAGCAGCGATGAATGGCGGTGTTTGGCGGTAAGGTCCTATATTTCTTTTCTAATTCTAGGGAGTGATATCCCTAAAGTTGGAAGTTGTATTGTAACGTGATTCATAAACGCAACTAGTTAAGTAAATATCAGGTTGACAGCTAGGCTGACAGCTCTTTCTTACTTGGGTCACGACACCAGCAACACGTCTCCAGAATATATTAAATATAAGTTGATATTATATTATAAGCGACATATTGAAGAAAGCAATAAACCTCCGAATACTCAAATATCTTTTATTAATAACAATACATGGCGCAGCCGGTAGGATACGAACCTCATAAATACGGTTAACATTGAAATACAGATGGTTAAATATTGGTTGTTGCAAAGTCTTTCATGGTTGACGTTATGAAACTAGTCGTAATTTGAAAATTTATTCAAGATTACAGTTATTGAGGTTAGCCAAAACAATCACACATAACACCGTGTAGAATACGATACCTAGGTAATCTGTGGTATAAGTACCTGGAAATCGGACCGTATCAAGGCAAGGCTAGTAACTATAAGCTAAATATCAAAACTAATACTAATAGTGAAGCGGTAAGTGAATTGGGAGTAATGTGAGTAATAAATATGTCATAATGGCAAACCGGGCAAGTGCGTGTTGTACTCGCGTGGAGTGAGTTCGGAGATAAGGGAACTAAATGGTAAAATTTCATCAATTTCCTTGAACTTTATGACTATTTCTTTAAAAATTATACAATAACATATTGGAGGCCCTCGCAACAAACCTTTTCATTTGATATGTAAGCGGGGTACAGTATGTAAAACAAAAACTAATTTGCTCCCAAAAGTGACC
The DNA here is from genome assembly GCA_963966035.1 of Acleris laterana. Classification (NCBI taxonomy): domain Eukaryota; kingdom Metazoa; phylum Arthropoda; class Insecta; order Lepidoptera; family Tortricidae; genus Acleris; species Acleris laterana. The sequence continues at coordinate 71,514,503 of OZ014438.1, read as the reverse complement.
ACAATGCTTAAATTCCTTTTTCTACTCCTGTACTTTTATTAGTCTTTTACATAGTCACGAACACTATTATAAGAACATAGATAATATGACTTCAGAAATAGTAGTTTATGCAATAGTTGTATAAGAGAGGTCAAAATATATGAGTGGCGTGAGTTACGATGTGAGCCGAAGGCGAACATCGTAAAGGAAAGCGCCACGAGTGTTTTTTGACTTAGTTATACACCGTTGCATACAATACTTTTTCTACGACTAGGTTTCAAATGAAATGCAAAATTAAGCGAAAAAACTTACAAACGAACGAACGAAGTAAAGAACAACAAACGAGCGGGAAACAAGAAAATGACAAAATATGTGTCTATGGTTTACTTTGTTTTTAAATTGACGGAATGGAAAAAAGAATTATTTACAATTCCAAAACATTTTAATTTGACCAATCAGAATACTTCACTAAATTAAATCCACCAATCACAATACACATCGACTGTCAAACGGAACGATAGGTTCTTTTAGGTACGTGTTTCTCTTTAACTAATTTAAATCTTTTAAAAAAACTTTGTAATTCGTATCAACCAATCAGAATACAGCTATTTTAAAATCGACCAATCAGATAACTGAAATCATTTCTCAAAACATTAGGTGTTTTATAGTCCCTATTTCACAATCGTTAAAATATGATTAACAGGCTACACTTAGTAATCTGTGGCGTATCGTTAGGGCGACTTTACGACACCGAGAGCTGTTATGGGGAATAGAGTTATAGACTTTTCTGAAGTCATATTATCTATGTTCTTATAATAGTGTTCGTGACTATGTAAAAGACTAATAAAAGTACAGTAGTAGAAAAAGTCTATAACTCTATTCCCCATAACAGCTCTCGGTGTCGTAAAGTCGCCCTAACGATACGCCACAGATTACTAAGTGTAGCCTGTTAATCATATTTTAACGATTGTGAAATAGGGACTATAAAACACCTAATGTTTTGAGAAATGATTTCAGTTATCTGATTGGTCGATTTTAAAATAGCTGTATTCTGATTGGTTGATACGAATTACAAAGTTTTTTTAAAAGATTTAAATTAGGACAGTCGATGTGTATTGTGATTGGTGGATTTAATTTAGTGAAGTATTCTGATTGGTCAAATTAAAATGTTTTGGAATTGTAAATAATTCTTTTTTCCATTCCGTCAATTTAAAAACAAAGTAAACCATAGACACATATTTTGTCATTTTCTTGTTTCCCGCTCGTTTGTTGTTCTTTACTTCGTTCGTTCGTTTGTAAGTTTTTTCGCTTAATTTTGCATTTCATTTGAAACCTAGTCGTAGAAAAAGTATTGTATGCAACGGTGTATAACTAAGTCAAAAAACACTCGTGGCGCTTTCCTTTACGATGTTCGCCTTCGGCTCACATCGTAACTCACGCCACTCATATATTTTGACCTCTCTTATACAACTATTGCATAAACTACTATAATACGTCTAAGGGCCGTATTAATAAAGTGATCTTGGCCGAGATATACGTCAAAGTAAACGTGGAGCGATAGGAAACTCATTCGAGACGCATCTTGAGACGAGCATTACAGTCGAGATCAGTTTATTAATACGGCCCTGAGTTCGGGTCAAGAAATTCCCATGTAAGTATACCAAATCGTTTAGGCACGCAAGATCCGTTTCCTAAAATATCCAATGGGTTAGAAAAATCTCATTCCTAAGACCCCCATGTACTAAAACATCCATATTCTATAACATCAACTTCCCGAAAAAATCATATACCTAAAACCTCTGTTTCCCAGAAAACCCATTTTCTAAAACATTCATGTCCCTATTAGATAATTTTTCCCAAAACATCAATTTAGCTTAATACATAATTTTCCCAAAACTTTCATTTCCGAAAACACTCGTTACCATATAAAATAAACTTACCGAAACGTCCGTTTGGGTTAAAAACATCATTTTTCCAGAACATCCTATTCCCAAAACGTCAGTTGCAACATAAAGTAAATTTCCCAAAACATTCGTTACAACATAATACAATTTTCCAAAAACGTTACTTTTTATAAATATCCCTATCCTAAAATACCCCATTTCCTAAAACGTCCACATTCCTATTAACATTAGTTTTGTCCAATGCTATAGACTTTAACAAGAGAGAGACAAAACTATCGTCGCAGAGAAAAAAACGTCTCTCGTGCCAGACCTTAGGTACTAAAATTCTGGGTTTTAACTTTAACCGGTTATTACATAAAATGGCGGATTGTCAGAGCTGTTATAGTGATGCCCTGGGGCACGGTTTATAAAACTACAAGTTACAATTTTACAGGTCTAAATTGGCAACACTGCTTAAATGGCTGGTCGTCATTGGTCGAGGTTGTGTCAAATGGAAACTTGTAACCTGTAAATTGTAATTTGTAGCTTTATAAAAATTATAAAACAGGCCCCTGGTGGTAGTAATCATGTTTATCGATAAACCAGATTACGTACTGCATAAAGATTTAGTCACGATTTAATTATGAATACCTATGTATCTGAATTAGGCCTGCTTGCACGTGAATGTTAAGCCTAGGTTAACCCCAGGCCTAGTAGCATGGCCGCGTCTATATCGCGTGTCAAATGTGGATAAACCATCCATCACTCTCGTTCTTATTTACGTGTCAAAAGGTGACGGATGCCTTATCTAAACTTTGTCACGAGATAAACACAATTTATATGGCTGTGGCTGCTTAATGTTTTTATTTTTAATAACATTAATAACAATCATTTAGTTCGGACGGGATCGTTGTTATATAATAATAATAATAGGCAGGCGTCGTAGTTTCATCGGGTTAGTGTCGTCTCGTCTAAAACGCAGCTGGTCTTTATGTAGCAAGTGGTCTAAGATCGCAACTGCCCTATTTATTTTCAAAATTCCTCTCTACAACAAGTTGGCGGAACCAGCGGAACCCATATTATTATAGGTATAGGATATTATTATTATTATCGTTTTGTTGCTCAGAAAACAAGTAGGTACCTAACACACAATTAATATGCAATTAATGAAATTTTTGGATACCTACCAAATGAATCGTATGTTCTAGTATTCGGATATTTTAGGAAACGGGTATTCTAAGATTTGTATATTTTATTAAATTGATCTTTTAGGATTTGAATATGCCAGGTAACTGGTTTTATGTGATAAGGATATAACGTGAAAGGGTTCGGTCCCGTTGGCCTTACTTGCATTTAGCCTTGGTGAGCAAATCGGCTTAGTAGTACACTGACCAAGTATGCAAAATGACTTGGTTATATAATGCCATGGTTACAAAATTGTCTTAGTTTCAGGAAGACTTACTTTGCAAAACGTCTAGGTCGCAAAATGCACAAGTAGGGAGAATGACTCAATATTGTATAAGGTCTTGATTGTATTAAGGACTATGCAATCAAAATATCTTGTTTGTTTTAATGTCTTAGTTACAAAATGAGCAAGTGGATGAAACGTCTTAATTGCTTAACGACTACGTTGTATGAAAAATAAAGTATAAGGTGCTGTGGGGTAAATTCGAACAAGGGGTAAAGTCGAAAATCATAAATAGGTATATACTAAACTGGGAACAATTTCTACGCTGGCGAAACATTTCAAGACGCCATTTTCCGCTTCGGTTGACTTCGCGTCGCTAGGCGATATTCAACCTAACCAAAAGTGGTAGATTCAAAGAAGAAAACAAAACAAAAAAATAGCACTTTAAAGCTTAATATTTCGCAAACGGATCTCTTAATCGAAAAATGGTTTTTGCAAACCCGCAATGATTTTGACCTATCCAAAGACACCCCACACTATGGGGTAGACGAGAATAAAAAAAATCATCCCCACTTGACTTGTAGGGAAGGTACCCTAAAAAATTTTTTTTTTCATGATTTTATTGTACCACTTTGTCGGCTTAACTAATATGTATACCCATGCCAAATTACAGCTTTCTAGCACTAAGAGTCTCTGAGCTAAGCTGCAGACAGACAGACAGACAGACAGACAGACAGACAGACAGACAGACAGACGGACATGGCGAAATAATAATAACAGTTGGTTTACGTTTGTGGCTTTCGATAAATATAAAGCCCTCGTTTCCGTTCATTATTTTTATAGAGAACACGTGAACACACACAAGAAATTCAGTTGCATTGAAATTGCTTGTCAGTGTCATGTTAAGTCAATATCTACTTAATTATCAATGTAAGTGACCTGTAATCGAATTTGAAGTACTATGGAGGTGATAATAAAATAATGTATTGTCATTATAAAACCTGGGCAAAATTGCTACTTAGACCTTTTTTATACTTTACGATTTAACTACATAGTCTTTATACTTTAAAGACTTTCTACTATATTGGCCAAAAAGATTATCCAGACCATTTACCTATTAAAACATTATGATTTTAAGTCGTTTTACAGCCAAGTCATTCCGTCTATGCTATGCCTTATAGCAATGAGGGCGTTTTACAGACCAAGGCATTTTGCTACCCGGACAAAATACAACTAAGGAGCTCTGCTCGCCAAGGCTAAATGCAAGTAAGGCCAACGGGACCGAACCCACGTGAAACGGTTTTTGTATGATTTGGATATAACGGGAATGGATCTTGTAGGATTTGGTTTTTCCTGGAAAAGGGGTACTATAAGATTTGGACATCATGGAATCAGGGTCTTTTAGGATTTTGATATTATGGGAATGGATATTCTAGGATTTGGTTATTACTGGAAACGTGTCTACTAGAATTTGGATGCTGTGGGATACGGATCTTGTGGGATTTGGATATTTCGGGAAACGGGTTTTCTAGGATTTGTAAGTTGTGGAAAATGGATCTTTTAGAATTTGAATGTTGTAAGAAACGGATCTCTCGTGCCTAAACGTACCAAATTTCAACCTAATCGGTCCAGTAGATTCGGAGCAAATTAGCTACAACAACCGGACTGACGGACAGACACGCGTTCAGGGTTCAGATTTTTTTATTTGGACTTACGGGACCCTAAATTAACGGAAGAGGTCTTACAGATGGGCACTTTCGGATACACTTCGACCGTTTAGGATCTTTCGTACAAAACGGAAGAGGTAAAACGAAAGTTATTTTCTGCCGTTAAAGTTATGGTAACGTCGTTGGTAGTTACACATCCTGCGAAGCTAGTTGTCCGAGCAGACCTTTATAACGCTATAAAGCACTACATGTCGTCTCTTTTAAGTGGGCATAAATACAATTAATATGTAATGTACGTAAATTACAGGGGTATTTATTTTATGACTGTTTTAATCCATGATACGTTAAATAGGATAATTATAAGTAAAACGCCTTTTGAAAAGCTGTTTCAGTTTTAAATTGATGATGGCGCAAAAAATAAACAGCTACAAAAAGTGTTTTGTGAGACCTAGGGTCCTGCGAAAGTACTAATAAGTATACATCATTGCATGTGTCCTGTTAATAAGCTGAACATAGTACTGGAATAAGTTTTTCCCTATATAGGCACTTCCAAGGTTTTTAACGATGTTTCTAAAAGGACAAGAAACATGCGCTAAAATTTCAACATACTTTGAAGAATTGTATGCCACTCTTGAAATACTGGTTGAGCAACAGGTAACCAATTTTGTCGTTTTTGTTAGTTTAAGCAACGTAATTCTAGATTTGTTTTTATTATGTTAAGAATGTCATTACGAGTATAAACAGTATTAGTAGGAGAGGTGTCATCACAACTTCCCAAGAGGGCTATTTTCTATACTGATAAAAAGCTATCAAAAGTCTCTAACAAGCTTTCTTGAATTGAATTATTTGGGTAAACTAAATTTGAACAGAAATGTAATACCATCAAGAGGTTTACACTAAAATAGTGTACCATTTATTTAGTTTAAGACAGGAAATACTGTTTTAGTATGTAAGCGAATAATGATCACTAAGTTAAAACATTACAACGGCTAGCTATGTTCTGGATTACACATTACAACAGCAAAGTAACGTTTACATGCACTGTACCAGTACTTATCTCTGTGACAGACGAATGTATTTCCTAATTTTAATCACTATACTCACAAGCGAGGTATTTAAAAATAGGCGATTAAATATTTAATTTCCTGAAAGATTTCAGTTTGTACCAATATACTATATACTACTATACGTAATACGCGTTTAAATGAGCTGTCACTGGCATCATCTTAGGTTGATCAGAGTATAACTAGCCGTATCTAAACTGCGGGTTTGATATATATTTTACAGATCAAGTGTTTAATGTGGTACCTACTGGACGTTTCAATTGCTTCTAGTTGACAGGTTCGGCCCCGGTGACAAATACGTACGTATAAAAAAAAGTTACCCTTATACCGGGGACACACCAGGAGTGTTGTGTGTCCAAATAATTCTTCCTTCTATGCACGTGACACACCAGCCTTTATGGTACCCGTCAAAGGTTCCCAACATAATATGATAAATGATATGATAACATAATCAAATGTAATTTTACGATTAGGTACGTTTTATGTTCAATGAATTAATACAATATTTTAGGGCTATTTACTTGACAGCGACTTGTCAATCCTAACATAATAGTCGAATGAGCTTTCTAACTGGACAAGTGAATATTTAAAATTCAAGAAATAACTATTGATGCATTTAAGTATACATGTATATAATTTATAATTGATACCAAAGGTAGAATACATAACGTAAATACATACCGTCACGCCTTCATCCCAGAGTGGGGTAGGCAGACCTACAGGATTACCAACGACTAACAACTTGTTGTTAATCCTATAGCCACATTTTGCATAATCAGGTAGAATATCTCTAGGAAAACTCGACAATTTGGGCTGGCATAGCGTAAGTGCTTAATGAAAATGCTCCGGGGGCGAACGTGTTAATGTAATTTGTGTCATTGTTAGGCTGAGACTACATGGCGTGGACTGTTGTTCGGTTATATCGCTGTTAGGCTACAACCGCAGTTGGTCATAATACGGAGGTTTTTTTAAGTTACGCCCCGTTTCCACGAGCTGTCGTCTCAATATATGGCAACAATGTTTAGGATATATGGTAAATCGTCAATAACTGGCCACTTGAGGAAATGTCATTTAGTTACTAGCTACCAATTTTATATGCAGACGCCGTTCGTAAAGATACTTTGACAGTTAGGCCGGATAACAACTCTGGATCTAGGTAGGTACCTATTCTAGTTTATATCGCACAAATATCAGCATATCTTTTGCTTCACACATATTATTACAAAATACCCAGGTACTGAAGGTGGCCAATAAGAGACGATTTACCATATTTAGGATAATAATATTTCCTGTACACTAACGCCTACCTTCACACAAAAAGAGATCTTTCTATAATGGTAAGTTTAGACTACGTCACTATACACCACTGTACGTATATAGAGTATACACTGAGTGTCTGTATGAACGCTTAGATACATTCGTGTTCATACAGAAACTTTATGTACACTGAGTCTAAACTTAACATAACGTGTACATTTCTTTTCTCTTTATAAATGGTATCCCAGAAATAAAGAGACAATTTTCAAAGACAAAATTGGTCAAAGAGAACATCCAATACAAGTCAAACCAACTCTCAAATCGAGAATCGATGTTAAATATTTTCAATAAGCCGGTAGTCGCGTACTTTTTCGCTCAACAATAAAGAGAGCGGAACAAGAACTAATTGAGAAAAGAGTTTTTCAGTCCTATCAATGTCACGGGAAAATGCACACGATTTATAATTTTATTGAAGAGCTACCTAGAAGAACAAGTGATAACAGAAATATAAATTGGTTTTAGGTGAATAAAACCGACATTTTAAATATATTACCAAGTTTAAAACATAAATAAGGTAAAAAACGCGTTTGAGAAAGTTCCATTGACACCTGTTAGAGTTACAGCAGTAAAATTAAACCTATCAAGATCTATATTGTGGCCAGGATGAGGGTTAATGATTGAGCCTTCAAATATTTGGTTCAGTTATCGGAGTAAAAGTATATAAAAGGGCAGGAGGAGCACGCTTAAACAGATTGTCATAAAGTTTACAAAAAAACATAAAAAGTTCTCATTGTTAATGATGAGACCTGCCTTCTGTTGCCATATGTTGTATTCCTGGCAAGGGATATTTTATTGCTTTATTTGAGGTACATAGATAATGGTCATTATGTTAAAAAGCAAGCGTACAAACCCAAATCTTTCACTGCATTTAACCGTCGGTGGACTAGATTAGCTAAAACTGTAGCTTTGAGATCTTGAAAAGCTGTGATGAGACAGACAGGAAATAACGTTAAAAAAATGTTAACAAGGTTGAAGTATGCACCAATTCGATATAGTTATTTGATCTTAATTATTTCGAACAAATAAACCTTGATTTTATTGCATTCCTTATATGTTTCTAACCTAATTTTGTCTCTTTACTTCTGGGACATACCATATTCTTGATCCTCTTTTTGTGCAAAAAGACCTTTGGTGGAAACGCCTCATGGTATTTGCTTATAAGTATCGCATACGTGTCCTATTTTCTATAAATATATGTAATTATAAGCAAAGGTAAAATCCAAGTGTCATCTAAATAATGACTCTTTTTTTTTTCTTGCAGGTAATGGATGATTCCAATGTAGTAACTTATGGAAATACAGGAAAGCAGATTGAGATACGGAATTGACATGCCGCCATAGTGACTGGGACACTCATGAAATGGGTGAAAGATTAATTAAAGGTAATGTTATGCGATTGCTGCCATCCCTTTTCGGCAGGTCTTTCCCCAGGGGCCACATATTCTGTTTTATACGAAGCCGGCCTACAAAGCTAGCGGTCGCGGGTTCGAGTCCCGGTATGGGCAAATATTTGCGTGATGAACACTAGTATTTGTTTAAAGTCTTGGGTGTTTTCTATATAACCATTAAGTACTCATTTCCTGTGCTTTAGAATGAGTGATAGTACCCGTTTTTAAAAGCATTTCTTCTTGTACACATCCGAATTTAAGTTTCCCATTACGAAAAACGGAGACGTTACCACGCCGCATTGACAAATAGCTTACCCATCGCTTTATTCCCCATTTTATCTCAAAAAATTGATTTTCGTCTATAGAGACCTTCGTACCTTTTATTGCGGTGTAAAACTGCGATCCGGGTAGGGTTTTATAGTCAAGTTTGAAATAGGTTTCATCGTCCATTATAATCAGAGCTCGGAATAGGTAGTGCCTATTTACCCAAACTTCGCGGGAAGAAGTAACTAAGAGTTGTTATAAACGCCAAATATAATTCATAAACGTACAAAACGTACGAACTTATTTTTTTTCTTTATTTTTTAATAAAAAGCAACAGCAATCAAAGTGAATCTCTATATTTATGAGCTACTACTAAATATAAGCTTGTAATAAAAAAAACGACGAAGAAGAAGGTTACAATCGTCTTCCAAGATTTGTTTACTTAGAAATTTTGTTACAGGTGGACCTAATAAAAGCATGTTAATAAAAAGAAACGTTTTTGATGTCGGTTCAAGATCCAAAACGCCAATGTACAATGTATAATACAAACCCTAACACGAGTTCCTTTGTGTAATGTGTATTAACAAAATGTCACAAAGGGAGCCAAATTCGACGCCATATACTATTCACCACGTGGACCAACGAACTACGAGAGAATTCTTTGATCCTTACTATATGATATGTTTTAACCACGAGTTTTTTGTCAAACTGTTTAAAAGTAATAATGCAAAACATTAAACTTATCTGCATTAACCTCGTTACAAAAACGAAGTTTTAGAAGGACGAAAACACTGTAATTTGTATGTTGCTCACTGTCGAAAAATTAACATGGCTGCTAACTTCGTTTTCTATAGCTTCAATAAAAGCTGAGTTATGTAACAAACAGTTGAGAATAGCTATAAAAATAACCAAGATATAAGCCAACAAAGATTTGTTGTAGCAAAACCGAATTTAATATGAAGCTTATTTGGCTGATCTGTTACATACATGTCGGTGGATATCGGATCTGTGTCTAATTAGCAGTTTTAAAATGCTTGTATCATCCGTATTTCTTCTTTGACGGTATTTTCATTATGTTGTTGAGTAAGGAGATTTAAAAGATAAACTTGCATATTGCCTATTGCATCGCAGGTGTTGTAAACCTTGACACTCGCAGTAATTAACGGAGTTAAAATATTGGTAAAATTTCTAATCGCTGTAGTTACTACGAGTGTATATCTAACAACATTTTTTTTTCAGGTTTTGTGGTCGCTTGGGAGTCTTAAAACGAGTACTTAATAACAGAAATGTATACTATGAGACCGGCTGGCCAGAGTCAAGAAATTGCTCACAAAGTAACGATTATACACTGATCGAAAACGTTTATACACTGAGCCTCGTTTAGTGGCCGGCGTGCAATAGAGAGACAGTCTTCTGTTAGTAAAAATGGCGAACGTCGACGCACCGCCATCTAGTTTGATTTCAATCATCAATTTAAGGAAATCATTATTTAAATACTCTTTATGTTCGACTCTTTCGTTATTCGGCAGGTCCTCAGAAGGTTTGAATATACAGTGTGTCCCTGGATAAAGTGCACAAACGAATAGGGATGAAACTAGACACAATTTTATCGACAAAAAAAATAATAAAAAAAAATTACCACCTTTATTTATTTTTTTATGATTTTTAAAAAAAAGTCACAGTCAAAGTACGCAGAGGACCTCATCGGAACAAATCAAGATATTTTGGCTCCTGTGGGCTCTATTGATTTGAAACAAACGGAATTATAATCACAAAAGTTTATTTGTGTCAATGAAAATAGAAAAAAATTAGAAAAAATGACATAAACCCTAAAAATAATGACTTTTCCTATGAATTTTGTGTTTTTTTTTCTCGAATTTTTAGTATTTACTCGATTTACTCAAAATTATGCCCATCTTACCTCATGTTATTTTTACCAGTAATGGTTGTGTATCTCATTGCCTTTTATTTAAAAAAATAACCAAGTGTCTCGCACAATTACAAGATCCTTAATGAGCGGCCAAACAAAGACATTGCGTTTACACTTAATTAGGTAGCCGCTCAGGTTGAAACCCTTAATGGAGGATTAGGATTACATTTTGGGTTTCTTGCACAATTATAAGATTATTAATGAGTGGCCAAACAATGACATAATGATTACGCTTAATTAGGTTGTCGCCCAGGTAGATTATTGTCCTTACTCTTTATTGAATTTTATTTGGGGTGGGGCGGGGAATACATGTTAGGATTAGCATAAATAGTGATAAGATAAGGTTTAGTTCATCAGTTACTTCGAATCATTCGTCGTTACTTATTCTCAGTTACAACTACTTCTACTATCAGGATTTCATAAAATGCCCCGTTTAAGTGAGTTCACGCACAGAGATCTCGCCGACATCCACTTTTATTATGGAATGGCGAGAGGTAATGCCAGAGCTGCTCGTTTATTATACATGGCAGCATTCCCGAACAGGAGACCTGTACCGTCTGCTCGTAATTTTCAAGAACTTCACAGACGATTGTCGAATGGACTTCGATTGGATCGAGATCGCCGAGAACAAGCAGGAGTAGTGATTGATGGAGCTGTTGAGGAAGCCATACTAAGAAGTTTATTTGCTGATCCGACGACCAGTATTCGGCGGTTGGCCTTGCAGCATGGAGTTTCAAAATCATCGGTTTGGCGGATTTTTAAAAAAGGTCTTCACCCATACCACTACCAACGAGTTCAACATCTACACGACGACGTAGACAGGGTACCAAGATGTGTGCTGTCTTCTTGGATTCAACGGCAGATCAGGAACGATCCTGAATTCACCCAAAAAATTCTGTGGATGGATGAGAGTCAGTTTACACGACATGGGATCACAAACTGCAGGAATCTACATGAATGGAACCCCAAGGGAGAAAATCCTCACCTCAAAAGGTCGTCAAAATTTCAAATGCAGTTTTCGATAAATCTGTGGGCTGGACTAATTGGTGACATGTTCATTGGCCCTATTTTTCTCCCCAGAACTTTGAACGGTCCCAGATTTTTAGAACTTTTGAGAGAAGATCTGCCCCTTGAATTGGAGGATGTGCCCTTGGAGACTAGAAGAACAATGTATTTACAAATGGATGGATGCCCGGCCCATTACGCACTTGACGTAAGGGGATTTCTCAACGCCTCTTATGCTAATCGTTGGATTGGCCGACAAGGGCCAGTGGCGTGGCCAGCACGTTCACCAGACATGACACCACTGGATTATTTCCTTTGGGGCACAATGAAACAGAGGGTATACAGCGTCCCTATCAACACAGAAGAGGAATTGCGTGGCAGAATTGTCCATTGTGTAAATTACATAAAAAATAACCCGGAAATGATACGTCGAGCAACTCAACAAATAGCAGTACGTGCAGGATTGTGTTTGCAAGAGCGGGGTGGGCATTTTGAACAGTTATTACATTAAATAAATAATTATGAAATTCCATAATTCGTTTGATTTTATAATCCCATACCCAAAATGTAATCCTAATCCTCCATTAAGGGTTTCAACCTGAGCGGCTACCTAATTAAGTGTAAACGCAATGTCTTTGTTTGGCCGCTCATTAAGGATCTTGTAATTGTGCGAGACACTTGGTTATTTTTTTAAATAAAAGGCAATGAGATACACAACCATTACTGGTAAAAATAACATGAGGTAAGATGGGCATAATTTTGAGTAAATTGAGTAAATACTAAAAATTCGAGAAAAAAAAACACAAAATTCATAGGAAAAGTCATTATTTTTAGGGTTTATGTCATTTTTTCTCATTTTTTTCTATTTTCATTGACACAAATAAACTTTTGTGATTATAATTCCGTTTGTTTCAAATCAATAGAGCCCACAGGAGCCAAAATATCTTGATTTGTTCCGATGAGGTCCTCTGCGTACTGACTTTTTTTAAAAAATCATAAAAAAATAAATAAAGGTGGTAATTTTTTTTTATTTTTTTTTTGTCGATAAAATTGTGTCTAGTTTCATCCCTATTCGTTTGTGCACTTTATCCAGGGACACACTGTATGTGTCTGTCTGTGCTGCGTCAGTAAAGCCCCAAGAGGTACAAGAGAAGTCCATTTCTGGAGACGATATTTATTTAATATAACCTTGTGACTGTGTCAGTTGCAGGAGTAAATCAGCCTAGTTTTAGTTTTCAAATTCAAAACATGTATTTCGACCAACTGGGATCGTAGTTAAGTTAGTTATAGTTCATCTTAAATACGTAATATGATAATATCAAAAGCAGGAAAACATAGCTGGTGCAATGTTCATCCTATAGTCCGCCTTGTATACTATGGTGTTCTTATTCTATGGTGCGTGTATACGTGTGTACGTAATAATATGTGATTGGCCGTCGGACAAACTATTAAATAAAATAAATGCTGACATTGATGGTTGTTGCCTTGTTTATTTAACCTAAACCAGATCCACGAAAAGGGCCACTGGCAGCAAAAAAAGAGAAAGTGTAACAGGAGGAGTGGATCAAACGTAGGCGTCAGAACCCCAGGAACAATGGAGATATTTAATGTTTAGTAAATGCCAAAATGCATCACCTTTTTGCTACTATTTGATACCTAACTAATAAGTACCTCGATTAGAGTTTTAATGTGACCGACACTTTCAATATGTCCATCAGACATTTATGAAATTGTCCGTCACTTTCAACATTAACGTGTTAGCAACTGCATAATTAACGCTCATTCCCAAAATACCAGTATTTCAAAATACCAAACTACTCTTTTTACCAGGTTCTCAAAAAACCAGATTCGAAATGTTGGGTATAGATAATAAATAATACCCTAATTTGTATGTTTAGTTTTGGGATTCTGATATATTGAAATCCGGTATTTTAAAATACTGGTATTGCGGGAATGAGCGATAATAAAATTAATTTGTGTTTTTGTGGTTAGTTAACCTTTTAACCGCCGTAGTCTAATATATAGTAGGATCTATTTAAAGTGTCGGAATCCACTTAAGAGCTTATCTTCCAATGAATGGCTTTGTTATCTATTGTGAAGCCCGACCGCAAATTAGCAGTGCAAAACGAAACGCATAAATAACAAAAGATTTCACATGAATAGCCACTTTACCGCCTACAGAATAAGGTTCAATTTGTAATGGCAAGTCATTCGAAATAGTACTGTTTGAAATTGAAAGCAGCAGCCGGGTACTATTTTGTTTGTGCAGGTATAGGGTGTAACTATTTAGGACTTAATTTTATGATTATTTTTAGTTGGTATGCATGTATTTAAAAACAAGAATTATATTTAAAAAGGTTTATTTGTTTGATTTAAAAGTAAAATACATTTGTTGTATATATATATAATTTTAACAAAAACAAGTACGTAAATAACAAAAAATACTATCTAGAAATCCTAACGTAATTATTAACTTATAAATGAAACATAAATATAGCCTAGTTCTCTCAAAGTCCATAAACACAGCCGGGGTCGTTATCGAGCACACATTTTCACAAAAATCCAAACAGTAAGCAATCAAAATCCAATAAAACGTAGGCCAGGGGTCAAATTAAAAAAATATCCAGAGTAAAACACAGTGAAGCAAACGATGTCGATACTAGATAGCGACTGAGAACTATGCAGACGTGCTTGCGTAGTACGCTACTAACTAAGATAAGAAAGCTATCCCTGAATCATTCTGTACCTTACACAAACAAAATACCTGGCTGCTGCTTTCAATTTCAAACAGTACTATTTCGAATGACTTGCCATTACAAATTGAACCTTATTCTGTAGGCGGTAAAGTGGCTATTCATGTGAAATCTTTTGTTACTTATGCGTTTCGTTTTGCACTACTAATTTGCGGTCGGGCTTCACAATAGATAACAAAGCCATTCATTGGAAGATAAGCTCTTAAGTGGATTCCGACACTTTAAATAGATCCTACTATACACCGTGTTTTTTTTGATTTACGATAACTTCGGCATATTACTAGGTATATCCATAGAAAGTAAGTGGTAGGTTTGATTTTTAAATATTGCAAAAAAAAAATTTTTTTCTGTTTAGATCAAAGTAATTAAATGTTATATCTTTGGTCATTCTAAAAGGGCCTTTAGAGTTAACAAATAGTCATGTCAAATACGTCAATGTTGGCGTGACCATGGAATTAGTAAGTAATAACGTACATCTGGAAGGTGCACTACACCGATAACGCGAGCCGAAAGAAATGTACCTGAATGTGGATCTGGGGATTTATGTGGTCTCCTATAATTGACACTTGAATTACAACTTAATACTAGATTTTATTTGAAAGCTTTCAATGCTCGTATTTTGTTCTACCTGCTCTTATTAAGAGAGACAATCAGTTGAATAACTAAAAAGTTCAAGATGGCGGCTACTTTTCCTCAATTTGTCAACGGATTAGTTGTCGGAGACCACACGGATCCACAGATCCACAGATATCGATTTTGGAAACAATCAGTTGAATATGTAAATATTGTTTCGTTTCCTGCCCCACCGGCTTGTAAAATTAATTGGTCCGTAAATTGCAATTCAAATATGGTCACCTTTAGAAAGGGACGCAGTAAGCTTTAGCACATTTCTTTCGGCTCGCGTTATCGGTGTAGTGCACCTTCCAGATGTACGTTAGTACTTACTAATTCCATGGACGCGTATACAAACCTAACAATTGGAAACTCTTTGCTCATAAGAATTAAAAGAAAATTGTTGTAATCAATTAAGAGCCTTTTACACTAGTTTAACGTGATTAACTGATTAAATTTAAAAATTAAATATCTTTAAAACCGTAAGAGTTCATTTGTCCGTCTTTGGGAAATTAACTTTATTTGACCTAAAGAACGTTCCCTTAAAGTTATCGTAAATAAAAAAAAACACGGTGTATAAGACGCAACACACCCGGCTCATTTCGCCGTAGTCTGATAAATAAGACTAAGTTCGAACATTTTTTGGCAAGGACACTACCAGCCGCACTACCAATACCTAGTGCCGTTTACAATTAACGACACTACCCAAACTATTCATTTTTTGGCAAGGACACTACCAGCCGCACTACCAATAGTGCCGTTTACAATTAACGACACTACCCAAACTATTCATTTTTTGGCAAGGACACTACCAGCCGCACTACCAATAGTGCCGTTTACAATTAACGACACTACCCAAACTATTTCGTATTAAGTTGTACTGTCAACCCGAAAAAGTTTTGGAGGTTTTAGACTAAGACTATTGATGATCCACCTCTTTTACGGGAAATCCTTTTTATTATTTTAGTTTTGAAGTTTGAAAATGTAACAAAAATCAAATAACACTGACAATAATTTGTTCCGACCTTTGACTGACATTTGATGGATAAATGATTGTTGTGCGAATATTTATTACTACACAACGTTTTCTCGTGGTATCACATCATCGGAAAAAGATGTCGGCCTTTCGTCCACTTTCATAACCAAGGTTTCATAACTGGTTATGAATAAGGTTTTTTTTTCACTGTTGCATAACCAGTTATTAAACAAGACTTTTTTTCCATTTTCATAACCAGAACCTAGGTACTGTAGTGAAATAAGGTTGTATTGTAAGAATACACCTTATTGCACTTTTCCTTTTTGTTAACTGGCCGTTTAATGGTTTGAATTTTTAAACTAACGGTTCGATGGAACACCGGCTTTGTTTTATATAATTTCAGGAGACGCCTCTCGACCACGGTGCGAGGCACGATAATTGTAGTAGCTGTGATTTTAAACTAATACAGAAAGAAAGACAGTTTTGATTTTTTATTAACTAGCTACACCCTTTTCCTCATATGGTGGAGGTGCGGGGTAGATACCCGCTCGCTAAATAAAAGCAGTGCTCGACCCTGAGAGTAATTAAATAAGCCCGCGTGGTGGCAATTCCCGGAGGAAGGGAAAATATAAAATATACAAGTGGTAAGGTAGAACTAGATATTACTATTTTTGTGTCTTCCCCATAGAATGTTTTCGACGTGTAGAATGGCGGCGAAAAAATTCTATGGGGAAGACACAAAAATAGTAATATCTAGTTCTACCTTACCACTTGTATATTTTATCGATGGATGTAGTGAAATAAGGTTGTATTGTAAGAATACACCTTATTGCACTTTTCCTTTTTGTTAACTGGCCGTTTAATGGTTTGAATTTTTAAACTAACGGTTCGATGGAACACCGGCTTTGTTTTATATAATTTCAGGAGACGCCTCTCGACCACGGTGCGAGGCACGATAATTGTAGTAGCTGTGCTTTTAAACTAATACAGAAAGAAAGACAGTTTTGATTTTTTATTAACTAGCTACACCCTTTTCCTCATAGTACCGCTATACACCACTCAAACTTCAAATCAATTAGACAGTGTCGACGGAGCTCCGCTCACGCGGAGCTCCTATTTCTAGGTGGTTTGGCCCTCCGGGCCTGCTGCAAAACTAACATAACCTAAACCTACCCAGTTTCTGGTTATGAAAATGGAAAATAAAGTTGTTTAATAACTGGTTAAGAAACCGTGAAAAAAAATCCTCTGATAATGGGCAGTAGTAATATAGGAAATAAAAAATGTCCCGTGTAACTACCAGAGCAGTTAGTGGTAGCACGGGCAAAAAAAAATACCCTTGTTACTACTGGTAGTAAAATGGGTAGTAACACACGGGTAACGAAGGAAACCGGGTTATTTATTTTTGGTTGTGATTAAAAAACAAAGAGTTACTTTTCTGCTGGCCGTTTTTTTAATTTCATGATTTACTTACACAAAGTTTACGAACATAAACGAAGAATTATGTTCCAAAACTTTTTCGTGTTGACAGTACTTACAACTTAATCCGAAATAGTTTGGGTAGTGTCGTTATTTAAACGGCACTACTGGTAGTGCGGCTGGTAGTGTCCTTGCCAAAAAATGTCTTACCTCAATAAGGGACCGTAGTTTGTCCGCCGCTGTCTTATTTATCAGACTGTATGTTACGTCAGAGATATGAAAGTCATACTCGTAGTGATGCGACAATGTCGATAATACGACAGTCCACTATTCACTTTCTATAAGTAATTATATATCGGTGCGTGTGGATTGAGTGAGAACCCTTCCGAAAAAAAAGATAAAATGCTGTTCATTTAGTAAAAGTTCTAAAACAATTGTAAAATGTATTTGTAAAACCACAAATATAAAATAAAAAAACCTTTAACATGTGCTCACTCAGTTCTCACAATCTACCAACGAAATCAGTGAATGTATTCATTTAACATATAATATTTATATACTAATATTTAGTAAAACCTATGCTAAATTACCTTTATAATTTGTAGATCACCTAGTAACGTATTTAAGGTTTTACAAATAATTTACTATGCTCACTCAATCCACACGTTTTCGAAAACCCGATTTGTGATAAAAAAAACTGAAAATTTAAACTGCTATATACGAGGGGCGGCTGAAAAGTTCTAAGCCTAAGGTATTTTGAGGTTGCATATGCGTTAGCGATACTGGCCACTAAAAAGACCATTTAAAAAGTTAATAAATAAAAGAAAAAAATGTCGTCTTTTGTTTATTACATCTTGAGATATCCGACGCTAAAGGTCATCATGTGTGAATTATCAACGAATATCACGAAAATTGAGCACCGTGCAGTCATTAAGTTCCTCACGAAAAGTGACAAATCGCCGAAAAGAATTTTTGAAGAAATGTCTAGTATTTACGGTGAATCTGGCCCACAGACCACTTACCCTATAGACTCCGCATACAAAGGCGCCCCCGTAAGCCATGCTTATGCTCACAGAACACTAATTGGTTGCCATGGTTCTATTGGCGCGCACCACGACGCGCACACTTGATTATTCGTTGTCTTTGAACTAGCCAATCACGGTGCACTTTCCGCCCCCCGCGCCCCGCCATTTTGGCTTAATGAGATACTAGACAAACTGTTCCGAAGCGGAGTCTATAGGGTAAGTGGTCTGTGATCTGGCCCTTCTCATGCCACTGTTAAAAAATGGAGTCGACTTTTTAAACTTGGACGGGAGTCGATGGAAGACGATCCTCGCTCAGGAAGGCCAATATCGGTTGTGACTGAAGAAAATACTGAAAAAGTTAAAAAGTTAGTATTTGAGGATCGGAGAATTAAGGTTTGGCAAATAGCTGAAGCCTTAGGTATTAGTAAGGAAAGAGTTGGAGAGATTTTGCATCAACATTTGCATATGACAAAAGTAAGTGCTCGTTGGGTGCCGAAAATGCTCACAGCTTTCGATAGATAACGTCGTGTTCAAACTTCTCAGGCATTTTTAGAATTATGTGAAGAAGGTTTAGATGAAGTTTGTTCCCGCATAGTAACTGTTGATGAAACATGGATCAGACAGTATGATCCAGAGTCGAAGTCTGAATCTATGCAGTGGATCGAAAAGGGTGAAAGGCCGCCAAAGAAATTCAAGGTTCAAAGATCGGCGTCTAAGCTAATGGCCACCGTGTTCTGGGATTGCGATGGCATTCTTTTAATAGACTATTTGGCGAAAGGCTCTACAATAAATGCAGTTTATTATGCTGAGCTATTAAGAAAAGTGCGACAAGCCATAGTCGAGAAACGAAGGGGCAAACTGAGCAAAGGCATTTTGTTTTTGCAAGACAACGCCCCCGTTCACACCGCTCGTGTTGCCAAGCTTGCTCTGAAGGAAACTGGCTTCGAGGAAATTGATCATCCACCTTACAGTCCAGATCTGGCCCCTAGTGATTATTTTCTATTCAGCAATTTGAAGAAAGATTTAAGGGGAAAGCGATTTGGCAGTGATGAAGAGATGAAGGCGGCTGTACAGGAACATTTCGACAGCCAAAATAAAACTTATTTGTTTAACGGTCTAAAAGCATTATTTAAAAAATGTAATAAATGCATTGAATTAGGAGATTATATTGAAAAATAAAAATAGTAAAAAAAATCTGAACTTTTTTTTTCTACCTTAGGTTTAGAACTTTTCAGCCGCCCCTCGTATGTGTATAGTTTAGTAAAATTAATATGGGATTTTGTAAAATACAAAACGAACCACTAACGAGGCAGGTTTTTGGATAACAAATTTTTGTGAGTGCTCACTCAGTCCACCTGTTATAAGTAAGTTAAAAATGTAAATGTCTTAAGATTCGTAGTAGGGTAGGGGCACCAAAAGATGAACGATTAAGCGACTACACGAACTTAAGACCGTTTATTCTCAGTGAAATTAACAAATTTCACCCTATTTTTTTTTATATATGGTACAGTATATAGTCTAGATTGAAGATGACTATTATAAAGCCTGTTATTATAACACAGTATTTTTCTAAAAATCGTTGAAACCAAAAATAGGCCGATTTGCCCAAAAGATGAACAGCGTGCCCTAATTCTGAACGGTTTGGACCCAAAAGTTGAACTAACATAATAAAAAACCTAAAACATTATAATTTTAAGGAATTTTCAGAAATAACATTATGATGTATGTTTAACATTACGACTAATACCCCGATAAATATCGAATACCCGGTATTAAATAAAAATAATATTTTTCTACCCGGTTTTAACTACCCTATATTATGTCCTCTTCCGAAGAAAAGGTATTGTGGCTCACGTAATTCCAGTCACTGGTTATCTACTGTTCGATTTATCTACCTACTACCGCTGCTCCCTCAGAAACAGTCCAATTAATTTTCTCAAAAACCAAAAGCATTTTAGGGTTAATATTTGGTAAAAATAATATCTTACAATGAGACAAATAAACATATATACATATACAGTTCCGTTTCTAGCCAGGGTTTCGTGTCTAGCGGTAAAAACGTAATAAACTGATAAACAGAGAAACACAGTTACTTTCATATTTAAAATACCTATTAGTAAACGTTTCTATAAACACTAGTGTTCATAATTACAAAACTATGCCTAAAAGTTGAACGACTGAATTTACTTGATTCAACTTTAGGTCACAGAATTTGTGAAATGAACGAACAAAAACCATTAAGAGTTCACCTATTGGAATAGAATCCAAAACATGAACTAGTAAATTTAACTCGTTCAGGTATTAGGCACACATTTTATCATTGAACAGTGATAGTTTTCATAGTAATTGAAACTCCGAAATCATTGGATTAGACATCAAAAGTTATGTTCATCTTTTGGTTTAAAAATATAAGAGCATTTAACGATCACTTTAAGTTATAAAGTTTCCATCTGTCATTTCGGGACGATTTATTAAAACGCTTTAAAAAAAGTACGCCTTGCCTAGTAGGTGAACACCGTTCAAGTATTGGCTTGGGTATACATTTTTGAAACCATTACTTGAACAGCATATTACTCGCTAACTAACAAAAAAAATGAAATATCGTATGACTCCATTAAAAGAGTGATTAATCAAGAATACATACCAAGCAAATCGTTCTAAAACTGTCAATTATTGAATTTTATACCTAATTAAAAGCTTAAATTTGGAGTGCACTGATCTTATCTATTCTCCCATACTAGCGACGTTTTCGGCGGGAAGCTCCAGAACGATAACCGATCACGGCCACGGCTGTGGCGTAACTGTCAGTTAGTTTGGGTAACGGCGTAGACAAAGAGTTCTCGGTTAAGAAAAAAAAAATCCGAACTTTTTAACACAAGTCATGATTTAATTATGTGATTATTTCGATCGACTGTTCAGCTTTTGGGGGGCGTTCATCTTTTGGTGCCCCTACCCTATCACAGAAACTATAAACTACCTAGTTCAACTTTTAGTAAAAAAAAATACTAAATATCCACCATCTAATATTTTATATTCGTTGTCTGTTATAGTCATCAGAAAAACTAATAACACCGATAACAGATTCATTGCATAAATGAATAATATTTAATAATTCCAATTAAACTAACTGTATTTAAGATCGAGCTAATAAATATCCACCGCAACACAACTAATTTAGGTAGTTTTGACGAATATTGGTTTCCCGCCACGCATCTTTTCTTATTTTTTTTATTTTTATTTTCAACATGTGACGTTGGACTATGGTCACGCCCTTAATACCTAGTTATAAATATTTGCATTAATTGTTTTTTTACGAAAATGTATGCCCGTACTAGTCACAAAATTGTATTTAGACAGTTATTATTATATATATTATATTACAGGTACACTTGTCGCAATACCCGCAATTAAATTAAGATAAATCTCATCATAAAATATATCAATTTAATTGAAGTGTATATGTGGCTGTACCGGTTAATTTCCTTAGCCTTAAAAGAAGAAATGTCCTGTATTTTGGTATGACCATAATAAAGAAGTGTGGTCAACCTAATTGATATATTTACATTAGAAAAATTAAAATTGAATATCTTTATAAACAGACAACGAATATAAAATATTAGATGGTGGATATTTAGTAAAATTTTTTACTAAAAGTTGAACTAGTTTATAGTTTCTGTGATACTACGAATCTTAGGATATTTACTTTTTTAACTTAATTATAACATGTGGACTGAGTGAGCACTCACAAAAATGTATTATCCAAAAACCTGCCTCGTTAGTGGTTCGTTTTGTATTTTACAAAATCCCATATTAATTTTACTAAACTATACACATATATAGCAGTTTAAATTTTCATTTTTTTTATCAGAAATCGGGTTTTCGAAAACGTGTGGATTGAGTGAGCATAGTAAATTATTTGTAAAACCTTAAATACGTTACTAGGTGATCTACTAATTATAAAGGTAATTAAGCATAGGTTTTACTAAATATTAGTATATAAATCTTATATGTAAAATTAATACGTTCACTGATTTCGTTGGTAAGTAGATTGTGAGAACTGAGTGAGCACATGTTAAAGGTTTTTTTTTTTTATATTTGTTGTTTTACAAATACAGAGATTAGTTTTACAATTGTTTTAGAACTTTTACTAAATGAACAGCATTTTATCTTTTGTTTCGGAAGGGTGCTCACTCAATCCACACGCACACATTATACAGGGTTATTGGTAAGTCGACCTATTCCCGTTAGGAGGCGATAGGGGTGACCATTTGCGATAATTTTGATCCCCATATGCATTATGCAAAAGTGAACCATTTTTGAGTTATCGCGTTTTTTAGTTTTTTTTTAAATTAGTCAGAAATTCAACTTGAAAAAATTATTACAAAAAAAGTATCAAATTAAATCAATTTTTTATTTCTGATTTACAAAATCAATTAAACACTGGTTGTTTCTCAATATTAAAACAGTAATTATCGGTCCAAATTTAAAAACGCGAGACGGAAAACGAAAATTTTTCAATATTTTTTTGCGATCGGTTTCCACTAAAATGCCTTAAAAACAAAAAAAAACGTTATAAAACTTGGCTTGCAGAATATTTTAAAAACTTAACTGTTTTCTTAGCTCTCCAAAAATGCATAACAACTAGGAACTTATTCATAAAAAAAACTGAAAAAATTCATCACAAAGGAAGCGGGCGGAAATTCATATAAGTTCTGACTCAGAAATGCAACTTCAAAAATTTAAATAAAAAAAAATACCAAATTTAAGTCAACTTTTTTTATTTGCTTTTATACAGGATGAAATTGTTGTTCTTATGCAATATTAAAAAAAATATTATCTGTACACGTTTGAGAATACGAGGCCGAAAACTAAAAAATACATGTTTTTTTTATTAAACTCCAACATAAATTACACGAAAACAGAAAAATTTACCAATACATTTGGCGTGCAGATAACACATAAAAAATTGACGTTTTTCCAGCTTTCTAAACAGCTATTAAAACTAATATGATTTTTGTTAAAGATTGCGTGAAAAAATTGATCACAAAGAAAGTAACAAGGAAGTCACGTCCGAACATAACTTAAAATTAACTTTTCGTTTTCCGTCTCGCTTTTTTAAATTTGGACCGATAATTACTGTTTTAATATTGAGAAATAACCAGTGTTTAAATGATTTTGTAAATCAGAAATAAAAATAGATTTAATTTGATACTTTTGTTGTAATAAATTTTTCAAGTTGAATTTCTGACTAATTTAAAAAAAAACTAAAAAACGCGATAACTCAAAAATGGTTCACTTTTGCATAATGCATATAGGGATCAAAATTATCGCAAATGGTCACCCCTATCGCCTCCTAACGGGAATAGGTCAACTTACCAATAACCATGTATATGCTGCTATAGTTGTAATACCTAGGTACCCTTACGGTACACATTTTTTATTCTATACAAATATTGTTTAAATAAAGTAAAATGCAATACTACTTACAATATCAACAATAAAATTATTTAAATTCGATATTTTCCAAATATATTTAATCGCTTCCCTAGTAATGTCACCAATGTCAACTAATAAAGTGAATGAATAATGTTTTCTACGCCAATGTCTTATTAAGTAGACCGCTTCTGACGTCAGAGATGTAAAATTTCAAATATAGTGATGCGAACATGATAAAAATGTTAATGTCTGTGACTATATATAAACATAGATAATTCATTTAATTCTTGGATAAATTAATAAGATAACGTTCTGAATTATAATAATAATATGTAGTGTCATTATGTGATAGGGTAGGTAGTAAAATATATTTTTTTACCGAAGATAATAGTTTATTTCAAAATAAATCCATTATATCGTAACATGGATTATTCAAGCCCTACTCTGCGTGGTGCATCTTCGTATCGGCGGCGACACGAGCATGCTCGATGAAAAATTGTAGGCGGTTAAAGGGTTAAATCTTAGAGCATATATTACCTGGAGCCGCCATTCAGTACATTACCCCTCTGTCGAAAAACCTGCACAATGTGCAAAAAGTTATACAAAACCAATTTCAAAATCGATTTATGGTCATTCACAAAATCGCCGCAAGCCAGAGAACACTCATTGGAAAAATGCCTGCATGTGCTGTAAGTTCGTGTAAAAAATTATCAACGACTTCAAGCTTCGAAAAAGACATTTCATTTGTAAGTAATTTTATAATAAAATAATATTTTTTACAAAAATATTTTCATCGCCCGTCAAATTTTACGATTATATTATGCAATCGATTCCAATTGTTACTTGGATTAGTACGTACTCCTCACGAGACTCGGTTTTAATGCTTTGTAAGAAATGACTTAACAGTTTTTGACATAAAGTCGATAATACTAATAAGCTAAATAATGGTTTTCATCAAATTGATGACGTTGGTGTACGATCCCCCCGAGACTCGGTTATAGTGATGAGGATAGTCTCGATTAAATAAATAATTATCGACAATAAGGAAGATTTACTAAGGACCTGGAAATTACCTACTAAATACAATTTATACTAAGTGTATATTTTTAAGTTTTCCAAAAGACCCGGAATTGAAAAAAATATGGACCACCTCATGCAGAAGACAAGCAAATTGGGTGCCTACGCGTACTAGTTCCATATGTTCGTAACATTTTGATGCAAGTCAGTATCGAACGCTACCAAGCAAGAGGCGAAAGTTAATAGATTTTGCTGTACCTACTTTATGTTTATGTGAAAAAGTAGGTATATTTAGTATTTTAGTAATTATTTCACGTTTCACTCTCAAATATTTACTTATACAAACAAAGTTCAATGACCAAAGTATTTTAAAACTTTCATAACTTTGTCAAATATGATCTAATACAAATACAGTCAATAAGGTTTCTTTTCATAAAACAATAATAAGAAACATTGGACTATAATCTCCATGAGTGGTCAAGAGGGCAAACTTTGTGAAAAATATATAATTTTAAATTTATTAGAGGATATGTACACTATTTTTCCTTTGCTATAACGATAGTGATAATTTATCTGATTTGTCCTATTGTTGACTGGTAGAAGATGATTTATAATATTAGGTACTCCCCTTATACGAAATGTCTTCTTAGTGCAAGAAGAACAAGGAATTAACAATTTGAGGTACCTATATGAAATTATGAACCTGCTATACATCGGGTTCTACTGTAAATAATTATAATACTCGCTACTTTATATATGTATAAAATTGTTAACAAAGATAAATAAAAAATATCCAACTTTTGCGTTATTTTTATTAACTATTTCACTAACCAATAATATCCTATTACGATGCTCGTAATAGTTTATAGGTACTAAAATTGTATGCTTGTGCAATTGTCAGTAAAAATATCGATATTAGCTATCGACCTAATCCTCGCACTGTACGTTATGCCGCTTACATTCGCATCTACGTATTCTTATTAAACTGCGTTTATACAAAGTCTTTACATGTGTGATATGTTTGTGTGCATTAAAATGTATATGTGTTAGATTTTTGTCAAAGTATTCGTGTGTAATGACACAGATAGTTTTTGCATTTGTAAGTAATCTTTTGCATGTGTTATTTCTTCACCCCCCGCAAATCTCGGCAGACATGATTGTACTCGATCGTACCCTATAAGGCGGCTCCAGGTAATATATGCTCTAAGGGTTAAATGAAACCGTGATAGGCTTAAGTAAAATGTTAATTTGTTTTCTTCACCACCAAAAATGAACTTCCGTTTGGCGCCATTACTCTGACAGTTACGAGGCGTTTTTAGGGTTCCGTAGTCAAACTAGGAACCCTTATAGTTTCGCCATGTCCGTCCGTCCGTCCCCAGTCTAGCTCAGAGACTCGTAGTACTAGAAAGCTGTAATTTGGCATGAATATACATATTAATGACGCTAACAAAGTGGTAAAATAAAATTTTGAAAAATATTTTTTTTTAATGCACCTCCCCTAGACGTAACGTGGGGATGCCTTTTTTTTTCTTGCCTACCCCATAGTGTGGGGTGTCGTTGGATAGGTCTTTCAAAAATATTGTGGGTTTATGACAAAGAAGGGAGGGAGGATTTTCGATTAAGGGATCTGTTTATGAAATATTAAGCTTTAAAGCGCTATTTTTTGTTAGAGTCAAGTGTCCCTCCCCCCTCTACAGCCAAAACTACAAATACTAAAAATCTGAAAAATATCTTCAACGAAAGCGCATATAACGAATTTTAAAGGAAAACTATCACGGCTAAGTAGACATGATTAGTTCCTGAGATACAGGCGACTAAAGTGTTTATACCTATCAAAATCGCCTATGATAACTTTGATAGAAAAATTTGTTAACGGGGCGTGCAGGACGCGCGGGGGGAGTCAAACTGTCCAAGCAACAAATCGAGCGACAGCCGCGCTCTTATAAGCGCGAGCGCCTAGATGCTGTTTGGTTTGGACGTGCCCCGGAATGCTACCTACAAGTTTGCGATTTGCGATCTGAAAGTTTACAAATTTTCGATTAGATTATTGATTTGAGTTGAGTACCTATCGTTTGGAAAACTTAAAATTCTATTTACTGGACCTTGTTTTTTTTTCAATTTCTATTAATTACTATATAAAAGATTAAACTTTTATTGTAATTTAAAGTCGGTTTAAAGCAGTTTAGATACCTAACTACCTACATAGGTATACTGATCTCACACTTAAAAGCTTGGCTCTTGTTTGAGATATTATATACGAATTTATAAGAAAAAGAATCATTAGAATAGAATAGAATAGAATAGAAATCGTTTATTCGGTGTTAAAATAAAATAAAATGAACAAAAAACGGCAAAAACATTATAAAAATAAAAGAATAATACAAACTTAGAGTAGGTACTTAATCTAAAATTAACACCGAAAAGGTTGCCACTCAGCATGGTGTCAGGCTTACTAGCCTTGACGCTGGTTTTCAGGGCCACCGGGTTGAAGAGAGAGGAGAGCGCTCCCAATCCATCTCACTACTATTTTTTAGGAGTACTTAATGCTTAAACTAAATTATTTACAATTGTTTATTTTAGACTTCTGAATTATTGCGTGTATATGTGTGTGTATTTGGTTGAGTGTTTGTGTGTGCGTGCGTGCGAGTGAGTGTGTGCCTTTTATATTATTTTTAAATAGCAACTAAATAGCTTGTAAAACAAAGAGAGAGAAAAAAAAAAACACATGTTATGGGTACAGGACGTCTGCTAAGTGTTGGCCAATTGGATATTTCGATGGTTAAAATGGCAATTGGCGTATAGGACAATTTTACAGTACATTTTAACTGTCCTTTACGCCAATTATCATTAAGACAATTTTACAGTACAATTTAGTTGTCCTTTACGCCAATTGTCATTTTAGCTATCGATTTAATAAATATTGTTTAATTTTATGTTTTAAGTTCGTAACGGTTTTAGAGTTTCTGGTTGGCGGTGGCAGATTATTCCAACATTTCGTGGCAGCGTAGCGAAAGCTGCCACGAAAAGCAGTCGTCCTGTGCTGGGTACCGATTAAGAGTGAGGCAAACCTCACCTGTCGTTGTGACTGTTTTAGTTTTTCGTAAAGATAAGATGGCTGACCACTATTTATAATTCCAAAGATTAGAGCAGCGAGATGTAAGTTTCGTCGATTTGACATGTTTAACATATTGTTAATATTTAAAAATGGAGTTATATGTGATCTACGGGGTACATCAAAACAAAATCGAACACAGGCATTTTGAATGCGTTGCGTTAATCTACTGGTGCGCCCTAGTAAACAACCTCCAAAAACAGAATCAGCATAGTTAAGTTTAGACAAAATCAGAGACTCACACAGTTTGATTCGCAGATCAACACTTACATAGTCACGGACACGGTATAATATTTTTAGCCTATAAAAACAGTTACGCATAATTTCTATCATGTGCTTCTCGAATCGAAGCCTGCCATCCATAATAACACCCAAGTTACGAGCTTCTGATACTAGTTTTAAAACATCGCCCTTAATAGAAACTTGTGGACTATGAAGATGGATATCGTTTATTTGCTTATTTGATCCGCACAAAAGGAATTTCGATTTATCAGAGTTCAAAACTAGATTATTAGCATCACACCAATGGGCTATGTGGTTTAGATCTGAGTTAAGCCGATCAACGTTTTGGATGGTATTATGGGGTTTAAAAGAGATATATAATTGGAGATCATCTGCATACATGTGATATTTACAATATTTAATATTTTCTACTATGTCAGTACTATACAAAATGAAAAGTAACGGCCCCAGAATGGAGCCCTGCGGAACTCCTCTGTCTACCGTTGCGATCGATGAATTTAATGTTGTACCACTACCGTCGCGTACCTGAACAAACTGTTTACGTCCGGTAATATAACTCTCAAACCATTTTAACGCAAAAGAGTCAAAACCATAATAAGATAATTTCGATAGAAGGAGTGTGCTATTTATAGTATCGAAAGCTCTAGAGAAGTCGAGCAACACTAAAATAGTCCCTTCACCACCGTCTTGGGCTGCGAGGATATCATCAACTACATCTAACAAGGCAGTAGTAGTGCTGTGAGACTTCCTGAATCCTGACTGTTTTTTCGGTAAAATATTATTGAGCTCAAGATAATGTGTAAGCTGGGAACAAACCACTTTTTCAAGTATTTTAGATAAAAAGGGTAAAATGCTAATAGGGCGTAAATCTTTAAAGTTTTGAGGATTTTGATGTTTCGGTATACATTACTAAGTAGACTTAATTCTGTTCCTGAGATACAGGCGACTAACGGGTTTATACCTACTAAAAATCATCTAAGACAGCGCCAAATAACTTTAAATAGAAAATTGATTCATACATGTTGATTTTTGAGATAGTTTTTTGTGTTTGTCATTACGGCTTCGGAACCCTATACTGAGCATGGTCCGACATGCTCTTGCCCGGTTTATAAAGTTAGGCTTGATGGCGCCAACCCCGGGAGTTCGTTTCTGGATTCATTGTTGACGACACCACTAAACGGCACCCCTAGGAGTGTCGTTAACAAACATAATATTATGTTAACAACACTACCGGTGATTAGTGTTGTAAAATATATCGAGAAAAATAAAACTAATTTTACTTATTATGATTGATAGTCCAAAGTGTAATGTGTAATAATAATAATGAATAATATTTACATTACAGTGGTTAAGCCTACTTTCCATTGTTACCCGTCCCTTGAAGGGACCACGGGGAATAAAAATCCTCGTGGTCCCTTCGAGCAATATTATGATGCCGAATCACAGAAGATAAAATGCATATTAAATTTATTTTTAATTATTTAAATGGATATAGTACATAAAGATGAAACTGTGTAATGTATAAAAAGAATTGCTTGCCGCATAACGCGAACAATATCTTCTGTTTGAGCTTGGCTGAAGTCTTCGCAAACATTTGGTGCCTCCGTCAGGTCCTCCCATGCACCAGCTGCCAAGTGCTCGCCGCACACACGAGTATTTTGTGGGATATAAAAGTTTAACTCGCATAGTAACTTCACCCTTACCATGTCGGGTATGAATAATAATGGTGTATTTGGACACCCAATAAATATGCATCGATTTGAATTTTCGTATGCTCTTAAAAGACTCATTTCTAACAAAGTACCTAATCCTTCGATAAAATAAACAATTTAATCTCAAGTACCAGCTCCTTGCACTAAAGAGCTCGTACTACCTAGGAAAACATATTTCACAGCCCTGCGGTGGTGTCGTTATCAAATGATGTTTGTTAACCCTAAGGGTGCCGTTTAGTGGTGTCGTCAACAATGAATCCGTTTTTGATCGTCGAAAGGTAGAAGTGCAAATGTGTGCAAGGGTTTGTCTGATTAAAAAGGGTGCAGACTCGTGGTCACACCAGGTCGTCACACCACTACAATTCGACGGAGCCCTGCCTGAGGCAGGGCTCCTATTTCTGAGCGATTTGCCCTTCGGGCATCTAAAGATACCTAACGAACCTAACCTACCTACTTTTGCGGAATAAGAATGATTTCTGTCGAATTTCGGACCAAAGCGAATAGCAGTGGTGTGACAATCTGGTGTGACCACGAGTCTGCCCCTATTAAAAAGTGAGTACCAACTATTCGTTTACTGTTTACTTCATGTATACCTCCCGCCTTTCTTAAATCTGGTCTGAGTGAGCCTTACGTCAACCTGCTTAATATCGTGCGGTAATTTTAGGTTAATAATACGATTCTAAGTTATCTTGGCAAACCACTACAATTCCTATTCTGTTTGGAAAGGCTCGCCTCTCGCAGGTTTAAACCCCTTGCCTGCACCTAATACAATCGGCCAAGCCCTATACCTTTACAGTCGAGGTTGATTTACCCGATAAAGTTTAAATATATTATTTATAATCTTATTACCATTTTAGTCAAGCTTGATTGAGAAGGTTTGGGGCTTCTAACAAACGTGACAAATAATGACAAATATGGACATATACGACATTTATAAATAAAAAAACCGGGCAAGAGCATGTCGGACCATGCTCAGTATAGTGTTCCGAAGCCGTAACGACAAACACAAAAAACTATCTCAAAAATCAACATGTATGAACCAATTTTCTATTTAAAGTTATTTGGCGCTGTCTTAGATGATTTTTAGTAGGTATAAACCCGTTAGTCGCCTGTATCTCAGGAACAGAATTAAGTCTACTTAGTATCTAATGATTCTTTTTCTTATAAATTCGTATATAATATCTCAAACAAGAGCCAAGCTTTTAAGTGTGAGATCAGTATACCTATGTAGGTAGTTAGGTATCTAAACTGCTTCAAACCGACTTTAAATTACAATAAAAGTTAAATCTTTTATATAGTAATTAATAGAAATTGAAAAAAAAACAAGGTCCAGTAAATAGAATTTTAAGTTTTCCAAACGATAGGTACTCAACTCAAATCAATAATCTAATCGAAAATTTGTAAACTTTCAGATCGCAAATCGCAAACTTGTAGGTAGCATTCCGGGGCACGTCCAAACAGCATCTAGGCGCTCGCGCTTATGAGCGCGGCTGTCGCTCGATTTGTTGCTTGGACAGTTTGACTCCCCCCGCGCGTCCTGCACGCCCCGTTAACAAATTTTTCTATCAAAGTTATCATAGGCTATTTTGATAGGTATAAACACTTTAGTCGCCTGTATCTCAGGAACTAATCATGTCTACTTAGCCGTGATAGTTTTCCTTTAAAATTCGTTATATGCGCTTTCGTTGAAGATTTTTTTCAGATTTTTAGTATTTGTAGTTTTGGCTGTAGGGGGGGGGGGGGGGGACACTTGACTCTAACAAAAAATAGCGCTTTAAAGCTTAATATTTCATAAACGGATCCCTTAATCGAAAAATTGTTTCCATAAACCCGCAATATTTTTTAAAGACCTATTCAACGACACCCCACACTATGGGGTAGGCAAGAAAAAAAAAGGCATCCCCACGTTACGTGTAGGGGAGGTGCATTAAAAAAAATATTTTTCAAAATTTTATTTTACCACTTTGTTGGCGTGATTAATATGTATATTCATGCCAATTACAGCTTTCTAGTACTACGAGTCTCTGAGCTAAACTGGGGACGGACGGACGGACGGAAGGACGGACGGACATGGCGAAACTATAAGGGTTCCTAGTTTGACTACGGAACCCTAAAACGCCTCGTAACTGTCAGAGTAATGGCGCCAAACGGAAGTTCATTTTTGGTGGTGAAGAAAACAAATTAACATTTTACTTAAGCCTATCACGGTTTCATTTAACCCTTAGAGCATATATTACCTGGAGCCGCCTTATAGGGTACGATCGAGTACAATCATGTCTGCCGAGATTTGCGGGGGGTGAAGAAATAACACATGCAAAAGATTACTTACAAATGCAAAAACTATCTGTGTCATTACACACGAATACTTTGACAAAAATCTAACACATATACATTTTAATGCACACAAACATATCACACATGTAAAGACTTTGTATAAACGCAGTTTAAGAATACGTAGATGCGAATGTAAGCGGCATAACGTACAGTGCGAGGATTAGGTCGATAGCTAATATTGATATTTTTACTGACAATTGCACAAGCATACAATTTTAGTACCTATAAACTATTACGAGCATCGTAATAGGATATTATTGGTTAGTGAAATAGTTAATAAAAATAACGCAAAAGTTGGATGTTTTTTATTTATCTTTGTTAACAATTTTATACATATATAAAGTAGCGAGTATTATAATTATTTACAGTAGAACCCGATGTATAGCATGTTCATAATTTCATATAGGTACCTCAAATTGTTAATTCCTTGTTCTTCTTGCACTAAGAAGACATTTCGTATAAGGGGAATTTTATTTTACCACTTTGTTGGCGTGATTAATATGTATATTCATGCCAAATTACAGCTTTCTAGTACTACGAGTCTCTGAGCTAGACTGGGGACGGACGGACGGACATGGCGAAACTATAAGGGTTCCTAGTTTGACTACGGAACCCTAAAAATGGCTGCTCGTCATATTTTGATACATTTATTTATGGATATGAATAAGTTTTGCTGTGCAGAAAAATATTAAAACAGAAAAGTGCAGCGTGCGTGCGTGCGTGTGTGTGTGTGTGTGTGTGTGTGTGTGTGTGTGTGTGTGTGTGTGTGTGTGTGTGTGTGTGTGTGTGTGTGTGTGTGTGTGTGTGTGTGTGTGTGTGTGTGTGTGTGTGTGTGTGTGTGTGTGTGTGTGTGTGTGTGCGAATGTGTGTGAATATATTTAATTGAGTGTAGGTATGCATTAAAGTTCAGAACATTTTTATTACATAAGAACTGTAATAAACCTAATAAAGTAGCTAAAAGCTAATCTAAATAAAACTCATTTTCTGATCCAACGTGTACCAGGTACATCAGTGAACTCTAAAGCATCAAAATAATTGTTTTCTTCAGACTCTGGCAAAATTACGATATTTCATCACAATATCTCAAATGTTGCCTTACTGTGACTGATAAGCTTGATCAAACGATCTTTATTTAATTTGTTTCGTAACTTCGTATGAGTTAAAGAAAATAAGATCCAATTGCGATCTGCAGGGGCCGAGCTCGGTGGGATGCTTAAAAATATATGAGCTATTGGATAAACTTCTTCCTTAGGGGCAAAACTCTGCCACCACAATTGAGGTGCAATGGCTTCAACTGTAGCCCATGCGGAGTAGCATTTGCTAAAAAAAACAGTTTTAGTTTGGAACTCGGCGACATTTACCATTACATTCATAGTATTCTTAGACAGGTGTGCTGCTCGACAATGCACAAAGTTAGAAGCATCAGCCATTTCGTCGCTGGTTAGACCTGAGCCAAGATATCTCTTGGGTTCAATAAGTTGGCGGTTAGATTAAACATTTAAATGCAAAATTTGTGACGATTTAAAACGGCTGACCGGATTTAATATTTTTCCGTTTCTAAAAGTATGTCATTGAGACTGAGGTTATCTTCAATAGACTCCAAGTTTCATAAATATATTAGGCACATCATACGCCCTTACTGAGTCAAATTCTGTAACGGCTATCGCTATTGGTTTTAAAACTTGAAGAACCCCGCTAACCTCACACCACATTTCGTCATCTTGCAAAACGAATATTATAAATAAGGTCTCTATCCAAATGTGTATCATTCGTTATAGGCGTTATAGCCAAAGTTTTCAAAGCATCCTTATTTTTGGAATAAGATTTTAACGTCATTATAAAGGTACTTCATCTGGTTTTACAGGGTAATTTCAAAGACTGTTTAAATTGCCCATAAGTACTTGTCTGTATATTTTCAAAACATGTCAATAAGCTGTGTCTATTTTTGATTGTGTTGATAATGGTGCTTATTTTTCTAGAGTATCCTTTAATGGCTTGATTTGTTTTATGTCGGTATATATATAAGATTCAAAGCGTGAGCTGCACATCCAAAACAAACGATGTTGGGGTAAACATTTTGGACAAGATTCCAGGCCGATTTCATATTTCTTGCATTATCTGTTATTATCGCTACAACTTTAGTTGGTGATATTTCGACCAATAGGTACTTTGGGAATTTCAGAACTCAAATATGTTTGGCGCTGGCGACAGGAGTACACAGATTTAAAAAAATATATGGTTCAGGTGTGGTTAGAATAAAATTCAGCACCTTTCCTATTCACAGTTCACCCATCAGTAATTAGAGCTAGTAGGGCAACTGAATGTTTCAACTTTTCATCAATCAATTAAACAAAATAATGTGTCAGGTTAGTAGACCAGGGTCGATAATTTTTAAAACCAAAAAAAATAATAGTAGGATGAAACCCATTAGAAAAAGAGGAGAATATTATAAAAATAAAAGGAAAAATAATTTACGGGCGATCTGAGGTCGGGAAGGGGGTGGGGGTGAGTTTTTAAGGGTAAAAAACGGTTTTTCTCGATTTCCGGCAAAACTAAAAGTCCTATC
Source organism: Acleris laterana (assembly GCA_963966035.1). Taxonomy (NCBI): domain Eukaryota; kingdom Metazoa; phylum Arthropoda; class Insecta; order Lepidoptera; family Tortricidae; genus Acleris; species Acleris laterana. The sequence continues at coordinate 71,479,397 of OZ014438.1, read as the reverse complement.
GAAAAAAATCAAATGGCAAAGTTGTAGGTAATAAAAAGATCTAAAACTTTTGTATTTACACTTTTTTCACATAACCTCAAAATTTATGTGAAAAATCCAAAAAACCAAGTTTTTGGTTTTTTATTTTTATCTTTTACAAACATTATTTTTTTTAACGAAATTTGGTGAAAACTTACCTTTTTATGTCCCAAATACGCTGTAATTTATTTGATTAAAAATATTTATTTTTTCACCTTATTTTGAATTAATATCGAAAAAACACCCTAATTTTCAATCGAAAATTCACCCGTCAAAATATCAGCTTTTTTCAAAAAGTTGGTATGGTTTCTGTTCGTTGAAATCTCTACTTTACGATGGTGAAAAAAAAAAAATATGTTACTACAGTAAATCTTCTCAGAAAATGCAATCATCCATACTGATAATCTGAAAAGACAAAATCGAATTAATAATGCCTTCACTATTTTATCGTGAATAAACTCCCATGAAAAAAAAAATATTAAAGAAATAAATATCAAAATGTATAAAAAATATATTATTATTATAAATCTATTAAAAATGTATAAAATATATATGGAAATCGGCCAAAAGTTTGTTATTAAAAATATACCGAATACTGGTTAGGCTAACGGTTGTAAGAGCTGCTACGAAATATATAGTATATAATAGTAGGTATGTATGTAGTAAGACCCAGACCCGCCTAGCCCCTTCCCCACTTCTCCACGAAATACCGTGTATATATATATATATATATAATAATAAATATATTATATGCGTAGATGCCTATTTATAACTATTTTAAGATAAATTATATATACCTGAGTAGATATACCTGAGTGACCTACGAAAAATTGTAGCCCATCAAAAGGTATTTCGTGGAGAAGTGGGGAAGAGGCTAGGCGGGTCTGGGTCGTACTACATACATACCTACTATTATATACTATATATTTCGTAGCAGCTGTTACAACCGTTAGCCTAACCAGTATTCGATATATTTTTTATGACAAACTTTTGGCCGATTTCCATATATATTTTATACATTTTTAATAGATTTATAATAATAATATATTTTTTATACATTTTGACATTTATTTCTTTAATTTTTTTTTTTCATGGGAGTTTATTCACGATAAAATAGTGAAGGCATTATTAATTCGATTTTGTCTTTTCAGATTATCAGTATGGATGATTGCATTTTCTGAGAAGATTTACTGTAGTAAACATATATTTTTTTTTTCACCATCGGAAAGTAGAGATTTCAACGAACAGAAACCATACCAACTTTTTTGAAAAAAGCTGATATTTTGACGGGTGAATTTTCGATTGAAAATTAGGGTGTTTTTTCGATATTAATTCAAAATAAGGTGAAAAAATAAATATTTTTAATCAAATAAATTACAGCGTATTTGGGACATAAAAAGGTAAGTTTTCACCAAATTTCGTTAAAAAAAAATAATGTTTCTAAAAGATAAAAATAAAAAACCAAAAACTTGGTTTTTTGGATTTTTCACATAAATTTTGAGGTTATGTGAAAAAAGTGTAAATACAAAAGTTTTAGATCTTTTTATTACCTACAACTTTGCCATTTGATTTTTTTCGATAGGACTTTTAGTTTTGCCGGAAATCGAGAAAAACCGTTTTTTACCCTTAAAAACTCACCCCCACCCCCTTCCCGACCTCAGATCGCCCGTAAATTATTTTTCCTTTTATTTTTATAATATTCTCCTCCTTTTCCAATGGGTTTCATCCTATTTTTTTTTTTTTCACTTTTTATTATTTTTAAAGGCTTCTACCCTGGTCTATAGGTTACATTACAAAATAATTAGAATACCTATAAGTATAATAAATAAATGTCCATCGTGTCAATATTTGTCGAAAATGTCCGTCACATATTGAAAGTGTCGGTCACTTTACAACCATAACATCGATTGACAGCGGAAAAAACGAATAAAGAAAGTAAGACATTCTGGTAAAAATCTCAAGATATATTTATGTTTGTAAACACTATTGTACTTACATGAAAATAAAAACCCCAAACTACAATTCATTCAAAAAAAAGTACAAAGGCGAACTACAGTACAAGAATAAATACCCGCATACCGTTACCGTACTATGAACGTATCATGCCTAGTGGTGGGCGATTTCTGAAATATTGCACAACTTTCCTCAGCTGCGAAAATTACAGTTTCTGAAAGTTACATAATTAGATGGAAATTATACTAACACAAGTAAATTTGGTTTAAATTTCATGAAAAGTTGGGTAACTTGTGAAACTATGGTAATTTTCAGAAATAAAACGATTTCACTTTGGTAATTTTCAGAATATTGCTTGAAATTTTAGGTGAAAGTTTTACTTTTGAAATTTATAGAATAGGTAGGTACCTATTGCAGAAATGTAAATGAAAGTTTCACTTTTGAAACTTACAAGCCGCCCATCACTAATCATGCCTGGAAGATTATTAGTACCTTTTGAACGCCAAGAACACCTAAAGGTGTCGTGCCTACCACACCACACCATCGACGTATTCGACGTATAGTTGTTTTTTGACTTCTGTAACTGAGATATCGTTAATTATTACCTCTCTACTTGGGACTTTATTGCAGATAGATTTCCGTTTAATTTACTAATTCTTAGTCTACCCACTACCCGCGAATTCCGCACTTGGCTAATTGTGCCTAAATGAAGTCCAGATTTAGTTTGGTTTGGATCAGTGAAAGATGTGTTTTTTTGGCTGTCGACAATTGCACAGCTTACATAAATACTTATGCATGATCTTAGCCACATTCAACTTGTGTATCGGCCTGTTAATACGACAAGTAAATTGCAGAGAGCAGCCAATGGATAAAGGCATCATTAATAAAAACAAAATATTATTATCGTTAAAGGTAGTCATGTAAAATATTTACCAAATACGTTATTTTCATAATCTCACCCCTTTTACCGAAATAACCCCCTAATCCCACCTCTGTTAATGGATCTCTCTGTTAGTGAGATTGCTATTGCCATGGAATTAGTAAGAACTGTCGTACATCTGGAAGGTGCAGTACGCAGATAACGCGAGCCGAAAAAGATGTACTGTACTGCGTCCCTTTCTAGTAAGGTGACCATATTTGAATGGCAATTTACGGACAAATTCATTTTACAAGCCAGTAAAATAAAAATAAAAATAAAATAAAGTTTATTTGGTTAAACAATAGGAGTGTACATCACAATAAGGTTGGGATCTCCTATTAAGTATTTAAATACTTGTATCAGGAGAATCCGCTCTTCCACTCTAAATTGTGTGTCTGTGTGTGTGTGTCTGTGTATGTGTGTGTGTGTGTGTGTGTGTGTGTGTGTGTGTGTGTGTGTGTGTGTGTGTGTGTGTGTGTGTGTGTGTGTGTGTGTGTGTGTGTGTGTGTGTGTGTGTGTGTGTGTGTGTGTGTGTGTGTGTGCATGTGCGTATGGGTATGTATATAACTGGGACACTCAATTATAGTTTCCATTATGAGACTATAAGGAGGTTCATTTTGTTATAATATAGGTTATAGATAAATAAATAAGTAATAATACCTGTGACTTATAACTTACAAGCAGCTCGAAGCTCGAGCAAGTTGATGCGTTAGAGTACAGTTGGATAGTTATGTGTGTGTGTGAGTGTGTGTGTGTGTGTATGTGCGTATGGGTATGTATATAACAGGGACACTCAATTATAGTTTCAATTATGAGACTATAAGGAGGTTCATTTTGTTATAATATAGGTTATAGATAAATAAATAAGTAATAATACCTGTGACTTATAACTTACAAGCAGCTCGAGCGAGTTGATGCGTTAGAGTACAGTTGGATAGTTATGTGTGTGTGTGTGTGTGTGTATGTGTGTATGTGTGTGTGTAAGTTACAGCCTAAAGTCAGTCGTCTCATTATTACGACTAATCGCTACGAGTTAAGTATTGTTACATAGTTGTTGTATTATATAAGTATATTATATTATTTGATTAAGCAAACCAAACAACAGAGATGTGGAGATAAGTTAACCATAACTAATCTGGGAAAGAAGTGCTTCAGATTCGTCATATGAAAGATCTCTAAGCCATTCTATAATCTTTTTTTTGCAGTCATACCGTTTAGTTGAGTAGATTTTAATTTTTTTATTTATCCTATTATAGATATATGCAGACTGCACACAGTATTGTCTCCTTGCGAAGGCCGATTTCCTGAAGGGGACCGGTGCAGGCGCAAGAGTTCTCCTTCCTTCTTTAGATGGTTTAAATGGCAGTTGGTTATGAAGCCTTAACACCACCGACAATATGTAAAGCTTACGCATGCTCAGAAGTTCACAAAGTTTATAGAGTTCCGAGGTTGGGAATCTATACGATTTGAAAAACATGGTTTTAAGCAAATGTCTCTGGGCTCTCTCAACTTCAAGAAATTTACTTTTAGTTGCGCCTCCCCATACTGGAATGCAGTAGGTCATTATGGATTGTGCTAGTGCGGTGTAAATTTGTTTAAGCAGATTAGTGGTCGTGATGTGCCTTAGGTTTTTGAACAGCCAGATCAGTTTACGTATTCTATTATTGATGTATTCTAAGTGTGAATGCCACAATAGTCGTTGGTCGAAAATAATTCCCAAGTACCTAGTTGTTCTTACTTTTTCCAGCATTACGCAGTCACAGGTTGAGTTAAAAGAGGGATTACATTTATGTATTCTAAGTTTAAGGTTTGGGGGGGGGTTGTGAGGTGACATTTTTGGTAAAACAGATGTAATTTGATTTTTCGGAATTAAGAGTGAGTAGGTTTGAAGTTAGCCAAAAGTTAATCTTAACTAGGGTTTCCTCTGCAATGGCAAAGACCGATTCCCAGTTCTTACCAGAGAAAGTAACAACTGTGTCATCCGCGTATACGAGTAGTATAATATGACCATCCTTGGAACAAACGTCAGCAAGGTCGTTTATATAAGTAAGGAATAGGGTCGGTCCCAGGACACTGCCCTGTGGGACGCCAAAGGTGACCTCTGATTCTGCACTTACACAATCTCCGACTTTTACTTTTTGATTACGGTTTCTCAAATAATCCTTGAGTAACTCCAGGGGTCGTCCTCTGATGCCATAGTGTTCAAGCTTGCGTACAAGGGTTGGGTGAGAGACCGTGTCGAATGCCTTTTTTAAATCTAAGAACACCGATAAGCATTTATTACCTTTGTCTACTTCATTAGAGATTAGAGTTGCTAAGTTAAGTACTGCATCTTCAGTTGACTTGCCTTGCCTAAAACCGAATTGAAATTTATAAAGTCAGTTGAATTTATTAAGATAGTTTATTAGTCTGTTGTTGATAAGTTTTTCTATAATTTTAGATATTGCCGTTAACACCGAGATTGGTCTGTAATTATTTGGCTCGATTCTCTCACCACCCTTGTACACAGGCGTGACTAGGGCATTTTTCAGAGCAGATGGAAAACATCCCCGCGCAAAGCAGAGATTTGCAAGGTGAGTGATGATAGGTATAACAGTGTGTTTACAGAGTTTCAAAAACTTTGTTGGCACACCATCACAGCCAGTGGCACTATCTGATTTTAATGTCATTAAGATGCAAGTTACTTCTTGTGGATCAGTATCTAGTAGGACAAAAGATGAAATGGGGTTGTAATTAGAACTGTTTGTGTGAAAGGTACTGGCTGTGTGCATGTGACTATTATTAGAAATTTCAGAGGCAAGTTTTTTCCCGATATTAGAAAAGTAGTCGTTAATGTGATTGATAGATTCTAGGGGAGTAGACTTATACTTCAGAAGTTCAGTGTTATGAGTCTTAACTGCTCTGTAATTTGTAATGGTTTTTATTGAACTCCAAAGTGCTTTAGAGTTCTTAAGATTACTGTTTAACAGTTCCCGCTCGTAGTTACGTTTAACTTTCTTGATCAGGTTATTAGTGAAGTTACGATACCTTTTGAATGTGGTCCTCAGGACCTCGTTTTCTGGATTAGACCTCAGTTTAAGCTGCAACTTATTCCTATTCCTAATACATCGCAAAATACCTGGCGTAATCCAGGGTTTAATGTTTCCTCGATTCCTAGGTATCACTTTTTTAATCTTGCTCTCATCTAGTGATTGGTTTAATTTGCTAATTAATTGTTCAATTATAAGGTTGGGATCATTACAAAAAAGAAGCAATTCTAAGTTTTTATTTAGAAGCCTTACCGCCGCCGTTTCATAATCAATTTGCTCAACAGTTTTGAGAGGTGTGTCATTAACAACACAGTCATCGAGAGCTAGAAAAATAGTGCTATGATCCGTGATGGATGTGTTTAGGACTGCTGTGTGTGCATTTATTTTATTCTTATTGATTTTTAACATGATATGATCAAGACAACTTTCGCCTCTAGTTGGTTTTAGGAGCCCTGGTAAGAAGCCATATTGGCTTAGCATATTAAGATAGAGATGTCTATTTGCGAAGTCATGATGATGTTCATTTGTACGTGACAGTAAATTTATATTTAGATCCCCTGCGATAATTACAGTGTATGTAGAATTTATTGTATCTAGGTATAGGCTTAAGGAGTTTATGAAATTTTGGGCATTGAAGTTAGAGGGCGAGCGATAGATTCCAAGTATAATAACGTCATTAAATCGAGCCTCAATGCAGGATGTATGCTCAAGCTTGACTTCCTTTAAGTTGGAATTAAGTTTATCCTTAGCATAGATAGCTACTCCATCGTTTTGGTTGAGATTATGTATAGTTGATGTACATGTGTAGTTCGATAAAAGCGGTATCGGCTTTAATGAACTTAGTCGACATTCCGTCAGAATTAAGACATCTGGTTCTAGATTAAGATGCGCGAGAGTTATTTGAAAGTCGCTGAAGTTGCCATATATACTCCGAATGTTTTGTGCGATAACAGTAAGTTTTGGGTTTGCATTCGGAAGCTGCTTGCTTAGGTCCTGAGGTTCACACTCAAAAGTTTGGGCTATTTCTGTGTTATCAATTTCGTCAAGTAAGGTAAACGCAGCTATCAACGACCCATCGAAAATCTGCAGGTATTACCGACCCATTAGTATAATTTCAAGTTTTTACGTTTCTGCAACTGTTTGAGCCACAGGTAATAGAAAAAATACATGCGTTTGTTCGTTGAGCATCGGATAACCTGACTTTAGAGTGCGTGGCATTGCGAAAAGGAGATAAAATACATCAGTTTCTGTGTGGCCGGCGTAAACGCAGGTCTTGTCGTACTGGCTCTTGTTCCTGCAGGTAAGTACCCAACTTTTCTGCCTTAGACATTTAATGCACATAAATGATACCTACAATTATTGTGTAGTATTAAATGTATTCTTTTACTTATAAAGTCTCGTTTTTGTAATGCATTTTATTGAAAAAACGTCACTTTATATGATAAAACTTTAATTGAAAATAGGGCGGTGATAGCTTCTTCAATTTTAGTAGTTGCAGCCATTACCGACCCATGAGTCGGTAATGGCCGCCACGTAGAGTTTAGTTTTTATATATTTACTGTTGATATTTGACAATTTTACAAGTATTTGTATAAACCATCATAATAATAAACAATCAGCCTTTGTATAAATCTATTAGCGATATACAATAATTTGTGTAGTTTTCTTGTTTTTGCGTTGTAAATTTGTGAAAAATTACTACATTATTCATAACTCGATATGCTTTAGAGACAATAATTAACTAACCATAATTTAATTAAACTTTTGTTTTGTAGTTAAATGTTGTATCACTTTAATCAATCGCGGTCTCTTTTACAGTCAGGAAACCACCGATTATAAATATTATGTACTTTTTATAAGTCGGTAATACATTTTACTATTATACCTACATATTCTATTACCGACCCATGTGGGTCGCTAATAGTTACTCATTGTTGCTATTACCGACCCATGTGGATCGGTAATAGAAACAAAAAGTAACTATTAGCGACTCTACACAAAATAATATACCTACTTATTTCATGTTAAGTAATATATTTTTTTTGATTTACAGTCACCAGCAATAATAATATTATTCTGGATTATATATTATATTATCCAGAATTGGTAGCAAAAATATCTGACACGTCTTTATTACTAGAGGTATAGTGACCATATAAAGCATACACTTATAACGTGTGTACGCAATAGTTTTTTTTTATTTGATAAAGATTAAAATATTTTTGTGATCGTAATTTTAAGTAGGTAATAAGACAGTAAATAATATTTTTATTTTGGATTGCATTAGCATGAATAGGATCTCAATAGTATAAATAGATGTTAGAGAATTTTCAAGTTCCTTAAGTGTTGTTTTAATGTTGATTATTTTTAATGGTTATAATAATTTATGTAAGCAGATGACCATATAAAACATACACTTGTAACGTGTATTGTTTTTCAAAATTTGTAACAATTGTTGTTTAAATTTTTAGAAGATTAAAGTGTTTTTCACCATTTAAAGTTATATTATTTTCTTACAGTCGGTAATAGCTGCAAAAAAAACGTTAATAGCTTCACAGCCGTTACTATGGGTCGGTAATAGAAACATTCGACTTGCCCACTTTATTAATTATTTTTCACAAGAAAATGCTTTATTTTAAACAAAACCCAACATTCAATAAAAACCCAATGTGGTAAATATAAACCCAACATTCAATATTACCATATAAAAATAATAAAAATACTGTGACGGCTACCAATATTCTTAATAAGTATGATTAATTTCAAAATTGCCTTAGGAGGGTCGTTAATAGCTGCATTTACCTTATGTCTAGTTGGCTAGTGAATGTGAATAACATTAATGAAAACAAGATGGGTAGCCAAATGTTGGGATGAATTAAATTTGAGTTTAATGAGTTTAATGAATTTAATGAAATTAATGAAATTAATGCGATTAATGCGGCCCGTGGTATCTGTATATATGAGAGTTGAGTGGCTAGCTTTATAGTCTGGATTTATTTTATAATTAGTGTGTGGGTTAAGAGTGAGTTTGAGGATGTGTATAGACTGTTGTTTAGTAGTGTGTGTATGAGTGTGTGGGCGAGTGTGTATGAGAGTGTATTTTAGAGTGTGATAGTGTGTAAGTTTGGAGTTGAAGCCAGTGCGTCAGTAAACGATACATTTTTTAAACGACTTCAATAAAGTAGGAGGTTCTCAATTTGTCTGTATGTCAACTGTATGTTTTTTTTTATGTTTATTACGCGAGTCAATTGTGTACCGATTTTGTAAATTCTTTTTTTGTTTGATTGGGTATATCCTCCAGAGGTGGTCCCATTGTCACAAATGCTCTTGTACTTGCTGAGCTTGTCCTTCTCAGCCTCCACGAGGTTCTCATCATGCGGGATGGTGACGTCAACGAGCACTGCCCGGCGTTGAGATCGATCTATCAAAACGATATCAGGCTTATTGGCGACAATATTCCTGTCCGTGATGACAGATCGATTCCAATAGAGCGTAGCACGACCATTTTCGAGAACTTGCGTCGGTGTGTACTTATAGTACGGCACTTCAGACTCAACAAGACCATATTGAAGAGCAAGTTGCTGATGGATGATCCTGGCCACAAGGAAGGTTATGTCTGTGCAAGTACTCGCTGTTGGCCAAATGCGAACAACCGGAAATTATATGTCTGAGGGACTCGCCGGGGCAACGGCGTGCTCGACAAATATCAACCGTGCCATCCCTCAGAATATATTTCCGGTAATTATTTGTCATTATGACCTCGTCAGCAATTGCACAGACAAAACCTTCGGTTTCCCCAAAGAGGTCACCAAATCGTAGCCAGTTCACGGACGCTAAAAAGTCTACGTCGGGCCTTGTCAAGGCCCGGTAGAAGCGTCCGTGCAGCTCCTTGCTCTTCCATATGTTCTTGCGGTCTTCAGTGCTCAACACCGCTGGTCTGCGCCAGTTCTCGTTTGCCAAGGAGAGAAGCGTGAGGCTTCTGTCTACTGCAACCACATCACGATGCATCCCACACTCATTGTGAAGGAAATAATCCCTGAGATTGCACACCTCGCGGTTGTGAAGATTCTTAGCATTTAAAATGCCTCGACCTCCACATTTCCTCGGGATGTACAATCTCATAACAGATGAGCGTGGGTGCAACATGCGATGTGATTTAAGCTGTAGACGGACCAAGAGTCTGAAACAGGAGCAGCATACGATCACGGTACGCAGTGAGGTTAGTTCCTCCCTCTGTAGCCCCGTAGTATGCTCGCATGTAATTTTCATTGTTTGATTGTGACCATCGCATGCGGCGCACTAAACCACCGGTAGCGGGAGCCGTGCGCGGAGCAGGATGCCCCGCAGGCCCCAAGCGTGCCGGCAGCGGTGGTCGCCCACGTCGTGCAGGTGGTCGCGGCGGCGGAGGCGGCGGCCCGCGCTCGTCGCTCGACTCGCTGGTGTCGGGCGCAGTGGCGAACTCATCACCCGACGACGATTGCGAGGAGCTGGACGAAGCGGGCTGAGGTGGAGGGCGTGCGTATGTAGTATCTGCTTCATTTCTTTTTGCTAGAGATCTTGTTATCATTTTATTTTATGCTATAATGTATGACATGACATGTCATGTCAACATTGTTCTAACGTCATTTAATTTCACGTTATGGTATATATATACGTATTATATATGATGTATATATAATATATTTTTGATAATACATGATGTTATGATGTTAATACCACGTAAAAAAAAGTTAAAACGCAAAAGGTAAATAAATTAATAAAGATAACGAAAAAGAACATGTGACAGCGTCAGCGGTTTTTTTTTTTTTTTTTTTTTTTTATTATTATTATTTTAAGTATTTATTTAATTTTCTGTAAATTAGGTTTTTTACAATAAATATTCAATTATAAAAGTAAAATAACAATACTAATATAAAAAATAAACATTATAAAAAACCTAACCTACGAATGCCGCCGGCAGCGGGGCAGGGCTCAAGCTACCGGTGGTTAGGGCTGCAGAGAGAGGAACCTCCTCACAATACGTGCCGTGTCGAGAAGTACTGCCTTCTGTATCTGGCCCTTGATCCAGCCATCTAGCGAGAGTCTCTTGAGGTGTTGGTCGAGACTCTTCGCTATAAGACCGTTTGCCGAAACAACTATTGGGACAATGATCGTCGAGTCAACATCCCACATGGCGGTCACCTCGTGAGCCAAGTCAAGGTACTAGCTGAGCTTGTCCTTCTCAGCCTTCACGAGGTTCTCATCATGCGGGATGGTGACGTCAACGAGTACTGCCCGGCGTTGAGATCGATCTGTCAAACCGATATCAGGCTTATTGGCGACAATAGTCCTGTCCGTGATGACAGATCGATCCCAATAGAGCGTAGCACGACCATTTTCGAGAACTGGCGTCGGTGTGTACTTATAGTACGGCACTTCAGACTCAACAAGACCATATTGAAGAGCAAGTTGCTGATGGATGATCCTGGCCACAAGGTTATGTCTGTGCAAGTACTCGCTGTTGGCCAAATGCGAACAACCGGAAATTATATGTCTGAGGGACTCGCCGGGGCAACGGCATGCTCGACAAATATCAACCGTGCCATCCCTCAGAATATATTTCCGGTAATTATTTGTCATTATGACCTCGTCAGCAATTGCACAGACAAAACCTTCGGTTTCCCCAAAGAGGTCACCAAACCTTAGCCAGTTCACGGACGCTAAAAAGTCTACCTCGGGCCTTGTCAAGGCCCGGTAGAAGCGTCCGTGCAGCTCCTTGCTCTTCCATATGTTCTCGCGGTCTTCAGTGCTCAACACCGCTGGTCTGCGCCAGTTCTCGTTTGCCAAGGAGAGAAGCGTGAGGCTTCTGTCTACTGCAACCACATCACGATGCATCCCACACTCATTGTGAAGGAAATAATCCCTGAGATTGCACACCTCGTGGTTGTGAAGATTCTTAGCATTTAAAATGCCTCGACCTCCACATTTCCTCGGGATGTACAATCTCATAACAGATGAGCGTGGGTGCAACATGCGATGTGATTTAAGCAGTAGACGGACCCTCCTATCCAGGGCGTCCAGCTCAGTCTGAGTCCACCTTAGTATGCCAAAGGAGTATGTGAGCAGCGGTATCACCCAGCCATTGAAGGCGCGCACCTTATTGCCACCCGACAAAAGACTGTTAAGAACTTTTGTCAAGCGACAGAAGAAACGTTCCTTCACTGACTGCTTGATATCGCTGTCCACAATACCCAAAGACTGTGACATACCAAGATATTTGTAGGTTTCAACTTCGGAGAGAGATTTGAGAGTCATTGTCTCAGAAAGCTGCAAATTCGATGAATTTACAACTTTCCCTCGTTGAACATGCATGACCGCACACTTATCTACACCGAATTCCATCTTGATCGCACTACTAAAGTCTTGTGTGATTTTTAATAGTGCGATAAAATCTTGGCGCTTAGATGCAAACAGTTTGAGGTCATCCATGAACAATAAGTGGGAAATGACTTCAGCCTCTCTACGAAGTCGATAGCCAAGCCCGGAATCCTTCAGCAAAGAGCTAAGAGGATTCAAGGCTAGGCAAAACCACAAAGGACTCAGACTGTCACCCTGGAAAATGCCTGATCACGGTACGCAGTGAGGTTAGTTCCTCCCTCTGTAGCCCCGTAGTATGCTGATTGATTGTGACCATCGCATTAATTATTATTATTATTATTATTATTACTAATTCCATGATACAAACATGGTTATGGTAATGCCCGCACCACACGCTTGGCGTTTGCCGCAAACTCTGCAGGAGGCAGCTATACATTGGAATGAGATGGAAATACATCGTGCTCACTCTAAGGCCCGTGTTAATAAACTCATCTTGGCTGAGGACCGTATTAATAAACTAATCTCAACTCTAATGCTCGTCTCGAGATGCGTCAAAAATGACAGCTTTCTATGGCTTGACGTTTACTTTGACATATCTTGTGACGCGCATCTCAGTCAAGATAAGTTTATTAATACGGGCCTGAGACACCCGTCACAATATACGTCAAACCATAGAACACTGTCATTTTTGACGCATATCGAGACGAGCATTAGAGTTGAGATTAGTTTATTAATAGGACCCTAAGATATACACTCGGCGTCAAAAATATCGCACTTTCGGGAAAAATATGTTCAACTGACATTATACCCTATTTAATCAAGGGTAAAGTAATGACTGTTAGGTATTATTTGAAAGGTAAAATGTACTTTCTAAAAAAGCTAAAAAAAGATTATTATTGTAACCAGGTTTAAAAAAAAAGAAGTTTAATGCGAAGACAAGAAAAATGTTTATTAAATCTTAAATTAACATCAATGAAATGGTTAACAAAAAAACAAAAAAGACACTTAAAAGTAGTGTTACCCCCCCTTGCCCTAATTACTGCTTCCATGCGGTCTTTCATTGACCGAACCAACTTCACTACGTCCGACTGAGGAATGAGGTCCCATTCTTCAATCACGGCGTCCTGGAGGTCTTGGAGAGTGGTAGGGATGGCATCACGTGACCGAACACGTCGCTTCAGCTCGTCCCAAAGGTGTTCGTTTGGGTTTTAGTCGGGACTTCTCGCTGGCCACTGTATAACAGGGATCCCAACCTCTCCCAGGTAATCACGAACGAGCAATGCAGTGTGGCTGCGGGCGTTGACGTGCATTAAAGTGAATCCAATGCCGACAAAACCCGCATATGGGACCACATGCTCTTCCAGGATCTCCGTGACGTCCTGGTGAGCAGTCAGAGACCCCTGCCCGCGAGTGCCCCCCGCCTGGGAGACGTATACCGTCTTCGGTCTTACCACCTGTGGACATACCGCCCCAGAACATGCACGAACCACCTCCATAGGCCACCGTTTCTTCAATGCAGGCTTGAGCAAATCGTTCTTCTGACTTTCTGTAGACTCTTCTACGCCTGTCGTTGCAATAGAGGCAGACCCTCGTCTCATCGGAGAAAAGAACCTGCCTCCACTGGTCGAATGTCCAATCGACGTGGGCACGAGCAAACTGCAGGCGGTCTCTGCGATGCTGTGCGGTCAGTTGGGGACCTGTGGAACCCTGCGGGCCACAATCTTCTTCTCCCGCAACCTTCTCCTAATGGTGGAGGTGCTAACAGAGGTCGTACGAGCTTCTCGGAGACGCTGTTGCACCTCAACAGCATTGGAAAAGCGATTGCGTAGAGACGACGACACAATAAAACAGTCGTCTTTTTCAGATGTGCAGCGTCGGCGGCCAGCTCCATGCCTCCTAATGAAGCCTCCTGTCTCCTGGAACCGCAGGTATACTCGGCGGACAGCAAACCGGCTTAAATTCAGTTGCCGAGCGACATCACACTGCCGAACTCCTGCTTGGAGCAGTGCGACCACCTGGGCTGATTCAGCAGCAGTGGTTTCCATTTATGAGGGTCGTTTTTTTGCTTAAGCTCCTTAGATGTGTTCTCTTTAACGTCTGGATAGCGAATGATTGACATTTGACCTTTACCAGACTTTATATACACCTGGAACACGGCACACTCTCGCGACCCTTCAAACGCGTATAATAATTTATATTTGGCACTTTTTTTTCGAAACTCAGATTGCAAAAACACTTTTTTTTCTTTAAATTAAATATTATTAATTTAAAACACATTAAACGTGCTTTCGATTGATACTAATATTTACGAGGTGGGATAATTTTACTAAGGGCTAGATTTGCTTGAATCTGATTTTCGACGAGGTGCGATATTTTTGACGCCGAGTGTAGTTACGACCTGCAGTGTTTGCGGCAAACACCAAGCGTGTGGCGCCGGCATTACATATTACGTTACTGACAGTTGACAGGCGTCAGTTCAAAGACTTCCTATTCCTACCTTCTATTGTATCGTCGTTCGTTCAACGCTTGCGGCTAAAACGCTAAAAAGAATCAAGTAAACTCTTATCGTAAGCAGTTAATTTTAAGATTCAGCAAATTCTAAAGCCAATTTTGCCTAATCGTTATAATATAAAACTAAGGGTTAAACGGATCACTAATCAATTTATTTATGATTTGTTTTGTGTTTAGCTCGTGAATTATTCGTTCATATATTATAATTGTTACACTATATCATACGTCGTGTAATATTTAAAATGGCAAAAAGTACGAGCACTACGAAATCAGAACCTTCGGCGGTTGGGAAATTGTATCTTATAGCATACAATACAATTCAAACTCTGGGGTAAGTTCCTATGATTATAATCCTTTTTATGACGCTTCCTTAATTCTCACAGAAATATAATAACTTGTGGTCACTAGTTTTAAGTAGTACATGCTGGAAGTAAATAATAAAAAAAAAAAATAGTTCTCTATTTTTTATTATGCTTTTTATTCATGTGATCATGTGAACTGTGAGAGTGTTTATGTTCATACATACATACATTCATTAAATCACGCCTGTTTCCGAGAGGGGTAGACAGAGACCACTTCTTTCCACCTGCTATGATCCTGACAAATCTTTTTTGCTTCTTCCACATTCATACATTAAGTCATGTACGCATTTCGGTTTCGGGTACTTAAGATTCAACCCTTAATGTAAGATATTTTTTAAATGTTAGGCAACTTGAAATATATGTTGATTTGTATACTTACTAGGGAATGCAATTACCGGCCAAATTTGAAAACCGGTAAATTACCGGTCTCTGTAAATTTTTACCGGTAATACTGGTAAATTACCGGTAATCACATTGTAAAAAACAAAATACTCGGAATCTTATATTTTGGTACCAAAAGCACTTTTAAAACCCATTTTAACATATCACGCAATCTTCTATTCTTGAAATTGTTTAAATAACTGCCTACCTAGTAGTCAAGGCAACTTCAAACTTAACTTTCTGGCCAACAATCAACTTTAAAATATAAAATAAACGCTTCTACTTCTATACACCACAAAAACTACTTGTACATACCAATCAAAAGTATGATGCCTATAGAATATGCAAACATAAGGTTGTGGATTTTTTCCTAAGTTAACTAATGGGTAGGCAGGTACAAACAGGTAAGTCGGTAGCGCGAGCGATAACACTAATAATTCCCCTCCGGACCATCTGGCCACCAAATCTTTACCACCAGTGGTGACTTGAACCTGCAATTTCCCAACTGACTACCAGTGACCAAAGAACACGATATTTACCACTAGTGGTAAAACTGGAAGGGTTTCGTTTTAATTGACCACCGGTGGCCAAACCGCACTTAAATTACCACTAGTGACCAGATGATCTAGAGGGTGGGATAGAAAACAGGATACTTTATTTGTAATATAAATATGTACAAGCTTAACCCTTAAATTGGCAAAAATAAAAAAAGTCGTGAATTCAAACCCTCTTTAATTTGAAATCAGCGTAAAAAAAAGTAACAAAAAAGTATAAAAAAGTGAACATTATAGTATGTGCATTATTAGATACTCTGCCAATTTAAGGGTTAAAACAGTAACACATAAATAAAAAATAAATTAAAGACTAAGTTATATCTAAGAAAGGCCATCGCGGCGTAGGTAGTGCCTAAGATGCTGGCGGGGATGCCGCACGCTGAGCAAATATAGCAAATTAATACATAATTCAATATAATAATGTAATATACATTAAATTATTATTCAATTTTTGCAAACTATACATATACCACCTTCTTCATTGCTCCATTACGACGTAAAAGAAAATTCTACATTGACATGCGTCATTGTGAAAGGTTTCCTGGGGTTATCTACAGCAAATAATTTCACCGATTACTAGTGCGACGGTTTATTTATCACAATAATGTGTGATCGTGGCTTTGTGCAAACACAGAACAACCCAATTACTTGTGAATATATAGCAACGCAAAGAGGTGGAGTACTACTTTTGCATGATGGTCGCAGATACCACCTAAAGAAGACCTACAAGTGTGGAAATAAAATATGGATTTGCTATAATAAAAGCTTTTGCAAGGGGAGTCTGACACTAAATAATATTCAAATTAAAGTTAAAGAAAAGGTTCATGACCCAAATTGTCAGCAATCACTTTCAAAAAACATCGTAGCAAAGCATGTTGATCAACTAAAAAAAGATGTTACTGAAAATTATGAACCAATTCCACGACAATATTTCTCTATGGTAGGTCGACTACAAGACCAATGTGCAAATTTAGATGACATGCCGAAATACACTGGAATAAAGTCTACATTATATCGCCACATGAAACGATCGCTTGGTGTACGCAAAATACAATGTGTCAGGGCAAATGAAGTTGAAGTGCCACACATTTTCACTGACTTTTTACTAGCGGATTATGAATATCTTAACAACCGAATATTAATTTTTGCTTCCGAATATGCTAGAAATAAAATTTGCGACGTGGACCATTTTTATATGGATGGAACCTTCAAAAGTTGTTCCAAACCCTTCACACAAATATACAGCATACATGGAAAAATATCTAGTGCTGACGGGTCCACCGCAATTATACCATTATTGTATGCACTAATGACGAATAAAGATACACAATCATATGAACTACTATTCATGCTTTTAAAGTCACAACTTAAGTCATGGAAACCCAAAAAAATGACCCTGGATTACGAGTCATCAGCCATCAATGCCATAAGAAATATTCTTCCAGAAGTAGAAATTAAAGGATGCTTTTACCATTATATTCACTGTCTGAGAAGAAAGGCAAAGGAAATTTCTATGAAAACCTCAGTAGAGAGACGTCACGTGGCTTTATGTGGAGGACTAGCTCTAATTCCTCCACAAAATATTGATCAGGGATGGAACTACATACTGAAATGGAGTCCCTCAACCGAACCTATCTCGAACTTTAATAATTACTTCGTCAAACAATGGCTAAATAATCATTTATTGAGTAGAATGTGGAATTCCGAAGGAGAAAAGTATCGTACAACAAACCATCTAGAGGGTTGGCATTCAAAAATAAACAGATTCTTAGGCCAAAAAAATCCAACTTTGCCACGACTGTTAAAATTATTAAAAGATGACGCAAAATATTATTCCATACAGGAATCTGTCAAGAATTTTCTTTTGTTGAAAAGATGCCGTGACCGTGTCGAAAATGATGCAAAAATTACCCAAGCTGTAGCGGAATTAAATAAAAATGTGATCACTGTTGGACACTGTCTAGAGATAGTAAGCCCTTTTGCTTACTAATAGGTATATACAAGTAGGTATAAGTTATTATTCAAAGTCAAAGTGATAAGTGAAGTTACTTATATAGAGCATGTGGAAAAAGTACATTTAGTTTAATTAAGTTTAATTTTTCACGATAACTTATCTTTCTAACTTAGTTAATTTTTTAGTACAAATAAATGTGGTACTTGGATTTACTAGGTTTTGTTTTGCCCACCTTGTAGCTCCTTTTTATAAGTTGACCACCGGTGGTGAAGTGCTACTATTTCTGTTTAATTTTAACACCAGTGGTCAAATGAGCTTGTTTCCACCACCGGTGGTGATATAGGAGTACTATCGTGTTCTTTGGTCACTGGTAGTCAGTTGGGAAATTGCAGGTTCAAGTCACCACTGGTGGTAAAGATTTGGTGGCCAGATGGTCCGGAGGGAATAATTCATAAGTCAGTATAAGTATAAATAGTTAGTTAGTTTTATTCTGATATTTGCAACAGAATTTGCGCGTACAACGTTGTTTTGCGGTTTTTTTTCGTACATACATACATTAAATCACGCCTGTTTCCCAGAGGGGTAGGCAGAGACCACTTCTTGCCACTTGCTACGAGCTTGACAAATTTCTTTCGCTTCTTCAACATTCATACATAGAGTCATGCACGCACGTCGGTTTCGGGTACTTAAGATTCGGCCCTTTTCCTGTATTTCTCCAATTTGACTCGAAAAAGTACGCCTAGGGCGGCCCCTTCCGACCCATCCACTCACTTTCGATCTGTAAGTATAGGTATATCTCTTTCGTCAATCTTCTTTCATCCATCCTTTCCAAATGACCGAACCATCGAAGCATGCCCTTTTCAATTTTAGTCACTACATCTTCTTTTATTCCACATTTCTCTCTGACTTTTTCATTCCTTACTCTATCAATCAGTTTCACACCACACATACTACGCAAAGAGCGCATTTCAACTGCATTTACACGACTTTTATGCTTGTCCTGCCACACCCAACATTCACTACCATACATCAGGGTAGGGGACAGCGCTCCATTGTGAACAGCCAGTCCGGATTTTTGTGAAACGCCCTGTCTGCTCACAAAGGAGTACAGCTCCCCGTTAATTTGATTCCCCGCATTCACCATCCTCTCGATATCCTTCTCACACTTACCATCTCTTGTAAACACACTTCCCAGGTACACAAATTCGCTCACTTGTTCTACTAATTCACCATTTATATTTGTCACGCACTCAGTCATCTCCTTGTCCTTCTGTATCACCATGACCTTGGTCTTGGTAACATTTACTCTCATCCCCTTTTGCTTGAATCCCTCATTCATCACTGTCACCATCTCCTGCAACTCAAGTACCGATGAGGCAAGTATAACTTGATCATCGGCATATACTTAAGAGGCATTTCATTAGCAACTCTTGCATACGCAAACCCTTATCATACTCTTTCAAATCTCGCATACCTACAACTGTCCATGAATAAATTGAACAGCCACGGTGAGGCAACACAGCCCTGTCTAACACCTTTAGAGATATTAAACCAGGCCGAGTATGCCCCATTGATCCTGACACAGGCTCTGGAGCCCTCATAAAGGGACCTCAAAGCCTGCACCAGGTTGCTGCTCACTCCATACATAGACAGCACCGTCCACAACTCCTTTCTATCTACCCTATCATAGGCCTTTTCCAGGTCCACAGGCTTTTTTTTCCTTTAAACACCATTCGGTAAATTACCGGTAATCTCTAAAATTTACAGGTAAATTACCGACGCCAGACCGGGCCGGTATTACCGGTAAACCGGTAATCCGGTTTACCAGTTTGCATTCCCTAATACTTACCTAATTATTAATGATTTGTTGTTAGAATTTTGTACATTTTAAAGTATTAATATAAATCCTTAATTGGCTATCGTAACAACTAACCTGACATTACAGTGAATTTGATTTTAATTCAAACTGTAGGTATAATTTTAGAAGTCTTTAGGTGAAGTAATTTTTACCTTGTTCTTGTCTGCATTTGTTTGTAACCTTGTGGTTTAATAAAATTTGTTCCACTGTATTCTATTCTATTCTGAATAATATGTGAAGCCTTAATGTGCAGTACATATTACAACCAATTTTGTACAAAACTGTCACAGCTGTAATAATTACAACAAAAGTCGATAGACCCAAATATCAACATATTTATTAGAGTAGGGTTTGACTCCTTTAATTGCACCTATCCTTTTTAGTATTCAAAATTTCAAAATATATGTTTGCTCTCCACCTGGACATATTGATGTTAAACCCATAACCTGGATATGCACTATTCAAACCCGAAGGGGTGGCAGCCCTATGTGTGACATGAAATAAGTAACCCATTGATGAGGGTATATTTTGTCTGCATATGTTTGTTTATCTCTAACAATGGGATGTAGTTAAACGAAAAGGTGTCAATCCACCGTGACTTGCATTTGAGTAATTTGCAGTTTGAAGTTCACAGAGTATTTAAACCACACTTACTATGACAGATTAATTCTACAAAAAATTATACTCTGGGTAAAATTTGTGAATAATCATATTTGTTATGTATTTATAAAAATAATTCACAATTTTTCATTATATTTTAGATATTGCAAGTGGATTGGATCCGTTTTGAGAAAAATGATTTTGTATGACACTGGTTCTAGCTTGTTTTCAGCAGTAACGATCCATTTATCCAGTATTTAAGTGGATTGTATCTTTTTTCTGATTTAAAATATATCTGTGCCATAGATGTGGGTTGGTCCTGTGTGATTTTAAAATAACTTGCGGCAATAATTGTTGGATCTTGTTTGCTGATTGATAGTCTAAATGCTAAGGACCATTGTGACCTTAACTCCACTTCCAATTGTTTCGTGGATTCTGTTCTTTTAGTTTAACTACATAATTTATTGTAAACATGTATCTTGATTTATAATGATTTATATCTTTTTGTTTTTAAAACCGCAAAGTGATACTACACTACCTTGGCTTTCAGATGGTCATACTTGCTGCTACAATCTGCAGTTTATTTTCTGAACCGGGGCAATTTAGATAATTACTGGCAAGAAATCAAGTGGACTGTGATTATTTTCCAAAATGCTGCTATACTTGAGGTAATTATCATCCTTGTAATTTTTTCATCAATTATGTTATGGTATTGCTAAAACCTTTTTGTATATTATCAAATACCTAGATGTAGTCACTTATAAGAGTTCTTGTAGAGAGTTTAAATTTGCGTGACATATTGAACAGATTTGTAGCTTTGAATTCTCATACAAATGTATTTCAAGCAACTAAAGATCCGCTTGTCTTCTTGATGGGGTCCTTACGGATACACTTTGAACCTATGGGATCTTTTGTGTAAAAAGATCCGCTTGTACACCGGTCAATCTTGATGTCTCATAAATCGACTTTACGATTTCAAGTGATTTTGCAGAAATACGGAAACACTCCAAATCTCTTGCTTCATAAGTTGGAATTAAGTCATGTTGAAAAAATAATTTTGATCTTCAAACATACATAGAGATAGGAAGTTTTATTATGTTATACAAAAAAGTTATTTGGTAAACAACAACTAACAAAATTTATGAAAATTCATGGGTATTTTCATCGATCCGGCTGTGAATGTTAAAAGATCGTGTCGGAAAATGCGGCGACTAACAACAACTATATTAATTAAACTTTTAATTTTATACAAATTGAAATAAAAAAATAAACATAAGTTAGTTTTATGTTACTCAACCTTAGTAATAGAATTTATTAGTCAACTAGCAAAGTCCTCCGCGGCCTCCATCTGTATGTTCGCGATAATCTCAAAAACAAATCAACGAACTTTCATGCAGTTTTCACCATCAGATATTTTTTTACGGGAGCTTTATATATATACAGGGTTACTAGTTAAGTCGACCTAGATCCTTTAAGGGGTTATAGTTTCCATAATTTCTGACCACTTTTACTTGAAACACCCTATTCCAAACTTAACCGTTTTCAAGATATTTAACTTTTAAGATAACTATTCTTAAATACATTTTTTTTCCATATTGCATCATTTGTTTTAGAATCCTTGCATTTCATTTGTTTTTTTTTACAACAATTATGTAGTTGATAAGTGTCTTCAACATTCTGGGTACCTAAATTACCGTTAAGTGTGCTAACCGAGTCGTATTAAAGAAAGAAGGAAAGAAATTTCCACGAAATATTTATTTCTAATAGGAATATTTCAAAAAAACTCTATGGCAGTAATACTGCAGATAATCTAAAAATCATCTACATTTCTTCAGCTATCTAACGAGGTATGGCAATCTTGGCTATTATTAAAAATAAATAGAAATATCTTAGTTGAAAGTCTGCCAGGTAGTAGTAAAAAATAGTCTTCTTAATCTACATTGAGCATGTACCTGCAGAAATCCAACCTCTTTACAGGATCTTGTTTGTTATTGACATAGTGCCTGGCAGCCAAAAGCCAATGATACTGAAAACAAAAACTATTTTGTTGTTTTTTTGTTTAATTAGTCTGCTTACGCGATTCCTCCGTAGTAGATGCGATAATCAGTGATTTCTCCTTATTACTCGACTTGGCTTGTATTTCTGGACTCTTCTTCGTTTCGATTGGTGACTGTGCTTGTTAACTGGACTCTGATTTGTGCTTTTGATGTTCAACTGTTGAAGATGGCGACGTTTACGAACGAAGAATATGCTGATATTCTTCTTTGTTACGGATACTGCAATTGTGTATCCATACGAGCTCGTGATGAATATGTAGCACGCTATCCAGGTCGCCGAGTGCCGGATGTTAGTGTGTTTGACGGTGTTTACCGACGTCTTAGAGAGACTGGCTCTATTTCAAGGCGACGAAGTGACCTGGGTAGACCACGTGTCAATGACGACGATGAAGAGCATGATAATGAAATAATTCAACGGTTTAGGCTGGATCCAACCACTTCGACAAATATTGTTGCCCGAGAACTAGGGCTCTCGCAGTGGAAAGTGTGGTTCACAGTTAATACTGCCGGCCTATACCCATATCATTATACACCGGTACAAGTTCTCGAAAAAGGAGATCCTGCGAGGAGATTGGATTTCTGCAGGTTCATGCTCAATGCAGACTTAGAGGACCCGTCGTTTTTAAAAAACATATTGTGGACAGATGAATCTAAATTCGACAGGGACGGTATAACCAATTACCACAACGCTCATTATTGGGCTTCAAAAGAACAGGGAAACCCCAATAAGAAGCGAATAAAAGGATCACAGCGAAGATTTAGTTTAAATGTATGGATGGGTATAATAGGAAACCATTTAATTGGACCTCACTTTCTTCCTGACAATTTAAATGGAGAGCATTATGAAAATTTTCTAAGGTTCGATTTACCTAACTTACTGGATGATTTGCCACTCAGCCACATTCGTGACATGTGGTATCAGCACGACGGTTGCCCTGCACATTTCAGGAGAAGTGTTAGAGAATGGCTAGACACTAATTATCCCAATAAGTGGATTGGGAGAGGTGGGCCCACACCATGGCCAGCTAGAAGTCCGGATTTAACCGCTATGGACTTTTATGTGTGGGGACACATGAAGAGTTTAGTTTATAACGAAACTAACACAATTACATCGGTTGATGAGTTGAGACAAAAAATACTCGACGCAGCAGATGAAATAAGACGGCGTTTAACTACGGGCGTAGTAAAAAGTGGATTGAGAAAAAGGCTGAGGATATGTGTGCGAAACAGAGGCGGACATGTGGAACATGAATTGTAACAGCAAATGTTTAATACATGTAATTTTGTACGTATTTGAATTATTTTATTTAGTTTTCTAGGACCAAAGTCATACATTGATGTACTACAGTAAAATTTTACTACTACCTGGCAGACTTTCAACTAAGATATTTCTATTTATTTTTAATAATAGCCAAGATTGCCATACCTCGTTAGATAGCTGAAGAAATGTAGATGTTTTTTAGATTATCTGCAGTATTACTGCCATAGAGTTTTTTTGAAATATTCCTATTAGAAAAAAATATTTCGTGGAAATTTATTTCCTTCTTTCGCAATCATTCATCTAATACGACTCGGTTAGCACAATTAACGGTAATTTAGGTACCCAGAATGTTGAAGACACTTATCTACTACATAATTGTTGTAAAAAAAAACAAATGAAATGCAAGGATTCTAAAACAAATGATGCAATATGGAAAAAAATGGTATTTAAGAATAGTTATCTTAAAAGTTAAATATCTTGAAAACGGTTAAGTTTGGAATAGGGTGTTTCAAGTAAAAGTGGTCAGAAATTATGGAAACTAGAACCCCTTAAAGGATCTAGGTCGACTTAACCAGTAACCTTGTATATACAGGGTGTCCCAGAAACCAACGTCAACCCGCCTAGGGCTGATAGAGCAGCTCATAAGCTATCGATTTAACCCCCATGTATGTTCAGCAATTGTTATTAGTTTCCGAGATATTAATCATTTTCATCGGATTTTTTGTCATTTTTCCTTATGTCCGTGATACGAGTAACCCCTAAATACATGTATTTATACACTTTTTTTTCAGTGTTTTCTTGCATGATTAGAATCACTGTGAAATAAGGAAGTTTTTAAAGCTACATGCAATTTTTTTTTTCATTACAACTTTTTGAGTAAACACACAAAGTTTATTTTTCCATACTTGGTGAAAAACAAACGCGGGGTTCCCTTAGTATGGAGAAAGTAACTCTGTGCGATTACTCAAAAAGTTGTAATGAAAAAAAAAATGGCATGTAGCTTTAAAAACTTCCTTATTTCACAGTGATTTTAATCATGCAAGAAAACACTGAAAAAATAGTGTATAAATACATGAATTTAGGGGTTTCTCGTATCACGGACATAAGGAAAAATGACAAAAAATCCGATGAAAATGATTAATATCTCGGAAACTAATAACAATTGCTGAACATACATGGGGGTGATTCAGATGCCCCTTGAGGTGCTCTACCTCTGGACTTCCGCTTGACACTACTTCCTAGGACACCCTGTATAATACATTCTGGATTATTATTATTATTCACATAAACCGAAGGCAAGCGAGGACGGGTCTCTAGTATTTATACTTATATATACAGTGGTGGACGTATAACTAGAAACACTTGCGACATATTTCACATTACATTATACAGGCACATTGCCGTAAACTTTTTGTTTTTGGAAATAAAACAACAAAATGCATAGAATACTTACGACAGCTTATAATTCATTAAAAATCAAATAAATATCTGAGTTTACAACAACCATTGAAATATTTAGTTACGTGCAAACAACTAAATCTGTCATCGACAAGTAATTAGAAACAATAAATAAATGAGGTAAAAATCAAAGTGTCATCAATTTCGAACTATTTATGTAAAATTTGTTGCATAGCCTTTGTTATTAGTTATTAATGACGGCTCTGCAATGACGTGGCATTGATTCAAGTAATTTCATACATTTATCGAGTGGGATCGAGTTCCATGCTGCAACAAAAGGCTTCGAAAAGTTCAATTTGACTGGAGCTACGTTTAACGATGACTTTTTTTTAAACGACGTACCACAAATTTTCATTAGGATATAAATCGGGACTATTTGCATTCCAGTCTAAAATGGGAACACGTTGCTCACAAAGAAAGGATTTAACACTGCAGGCCCTGTGTTTTGGGTCGTTATCGTGCTGTAAGATCCAGGTTACAGGCAAATGGTCGTCGGTGTAGGGAACCACTGTCTCTTCTAAGAGGCTTTTGTATTGAAATTGATCCGTTCATTATACCTTCTATCTTACGGACGGGTCCAACTCCGCAACCAGAAAAACATCCCCTTACTTTAATTTTACCACCGCGTGCACCGTCGTGTTTGTCTATGCTTCTCGTGTATTTATAATCAAAATCATGGTTTATTGGTGGTTTAACGTCTGAATTCACCATTTTATTTTTGTTTCAGCCGAGAATCACTTTATTTTCCATTCTCGTTCGGTCCAGTTAAGATATTTCTTTACAAACAATAATCGCTTCCAAACAATTTAGCTTCCACTACTCCGCGGCGGACCAGTTTCGAGGAAATGTTCCTTCAAACTTCATTTATAATCTCGAGGCTTTAAACGGGTCTTGTTTAGCTACAAGTATTATTTGCAAAACTTTCCGGGAAGACGTTTTCCTTGAATGAGCCTTTCTAACAACACTTAGTAATTCCGTTTCTTTTATAATGATCAATAGTATTGTAAACTTTCTTCACAGAACATTCTAGATGATCAGCAATTCTTCTATAAGTTCACTTTCGATCTAAATATAATTTAACAATTAATTTGCCTAGTTGACTCGTCACTAGTGTTGTAAAGGACCCGAGTTCTGGGAGTTCTTTTTATTACGACTCTAACTCAAATGACGAGACTCGACTCAGTACATAGGACTCCCTTTATTGCAGAACTTCCAACCAAGCAAATCTCGCGAACTAAGCGAGTCTCGCATAGGACTCGAGACCTTTTTCTGCGTTCGAGTCCTTTGGTGTAACCGTACTCGAGCCGTATTATTGTATGAGCCCACTTCACCTTCAACGATGATACTTAAAGTACAGTTCTAAGTACGGCGGTGTGGCTCGTGTAGTTGTTATTATATTATGGATTATTTTTGCATTTAGCTATTTTATGTAAGTACTATTTTACCTAATAACATTTGTTAAATTTCAATAGGTACAATACATTTTCGCAGCTAGACTCGGAGTCGTATTTGTGAATCTAGCCGCGAGTCTAATTTGGAAACTAATAGTCGCAGTGAAATACTCCAGTTTTTACGAAGACTCAAGCTACAGAGAAAACTCAAGTCGACGGACTCACGAACTCACGATCGATAGTTTAATCACGCCCGACCCGACTTGGGGCTCGGAGTCTACGAGTTAAAATTAGGACTCCTGGGTTGTTATTCTCTCAAAAACAACGGACGGGCGGATGAACGAGCGAAATCGCAGCGGCGAGCAGCCTTATACCTACGTTCGATCCATCGGCAGAACATGCTGCTAAATTGAAAATGCACGCGCTAAAATATGTTTTGTTCGCACTGCCGGCACTACCTAAACTCGCCGCTTTGACATTCACTCGTCAGTCCGTCCGAACGTCGTTGTTCAGAGAATCACTACCCAGAACTCGAGTCTTTTACAACACTACTCGTCACAACGCTTATTTTTACCCATTTTTATCAAAACTTATTATTCACGTAATTCCAAATTGACGTTTAATTGCCGCCAAAACTACAGAAAAAGCGTAGAAAGAGGTTGTTTTTAAATTTCAAAAATGGAACGAACCATGGATCCTGTTTCTAATTAGCTGTTGTCCAAGCGGCCAGTAATAGAAATTCAACTCTTATGGTATTTAAACTCTTTTAATAATTAAAGATTGAACAGTTGTTTTTTTGATATTTTATGAGTTTTTTAACTCTTTATTCTGTGTTTACTTAAGTTTTATGTACCGTTTCTAATTATATGTCCACCAATGTATATAGGTATTTTTTGATCAGGTTGTAGGTATCTTAAACCCCCGATCCAAAATAAATATTGTTACGAATAAATTTATCTTTCTCTTTATGTAAAATCAGAGGTGTTATAAGTTTAACGTATGTAAAGTCACAGAATAAGTAATAGTACAAGGTAAAGTTTACTTTAACAAAAGAAAAGACTTTTGACTCGGTTGGACCGTTTAAGAGTTATCAGTTCTAAAAGTAGGGTCACCATTATATCCTAAAGACTGTACACGATAAAATCCGGCCATGCATGATCTGGTGTGTTTTAATGAATGCTAATTTTCAAGCAGCACTTTTTTGTAATAGTCAGTGGTTATGAAACTACATAATAAAAATACAATCATAATAAAATGTTAGAGCGTCTGTGTCTTAGACCCTTATACAACGTGTTACAAAATACCCCGTAAAAAATCTAATAAATTATCAAAGCCTAAAATATTGTCAACCCTAGTAAGCTGTCATGTCAGGGAACCGGAGTTAGCATAGATTATTTTAACAGAGAGGCCTACCTACTAATTTAATAATTTTTCAACTTAAATGGGTTTAAAACCATATCCCGACGAGCGAGGTTGTGCATTGAACAAGGCAGAGCTCACTTTGAGCCGTTCCTGTAATTTTGACGTTCTTTACGAAAAAGTAAGTGCTAGTTTAGGTTTCTTCGTAAGTAGTTTAGGTCTTTTAAAATCTTCCAAAACTCGACTTGTAATATCTATCTAACCGAATTCTGTACATTTTGTTAGTATGTCTCTTAATCGTTTCACGAATTAGGTAAAAATGTACATAAACAATCTGCGTAGTTTACTCTTTAATTTTACTGAAATAGGGTTTTCACATCAATGAAAGCAATAATGGTTTTCTTTTTTTTGCCGGTAAGTCATGCGGTGATAGTACGGTTCTCAAATATTGTAAATGGACTTATTATAAGGTATCATTTAACCCCCTTTCGGCTTTACGGGTATTTTTGTAACACCTTGTATAATCCACAGTACCTTTATTTTTTTGTACATATCTTCTGACAATCTTTACCAAATTCTCCGTTTTAAAACATTTTATTATTTTTAATTATACAAGCCAAATTATACCTTATTAAATTATCTTACCACAATAGTTAAAACTTTCCTAATTATATTCAGATTAAGATAGTTCTGAGGTTTTTAACTTTGGCGAATTTGACTTTTTGACAAATAAAGCCTCCCATACAAAAACAACTTTCAGTGCTTGGAGTAAAAAGTCTTCCTGACTACTACAAATAGAAATGAGTTTAAAAAAGTATTTTTTTCTTAAGACGACATTCTATTGTGGGTAAAACTGCTTGCAACAATATAAATACAGTTGTGGCGTAGAAGCAGGAAGCGAGTGAAGATTGTCAAAAAACGCTGTACAGGAGATGAAAGGTATGATAGAATATATTTGGCGAAAACTCACACATACCCATACATTATGATCAAGGATAGGAAAAACGCCCGTCATTTTGTAAACATAACCCTGTTCCTAGGGCATGCTCCCGGGAATTCCCGGTACTGAAAGGACCGGGAAATCCCGGGAATTATCATTCCATCTGGTACCGGTACTGGCAAAAAAAAATCCCGGTTCTTCGGTTCCTTCGGTACTGAGTTTGATTCACAGACCACTTACCCTATAGACTCCGCATACAAAGGCGCCCCCGTAAGCCATGCTTATGCTCACAGAACACTAATTGGTTGCCATGGTTCTATTGGCGCGCACCACGACTAGGGTTTGCAATATTCGTTCAATTTTAGTATTCGAATAATACGAATATTTAGATTTCCAACATTCGAATATTCGAATATTTCGAATAATTCGAATATTTTTGAAAATTAAACAAAATAATGATTCTAAGTTGTGTAATTGTAAAATATGTGATGTTAATTTAAAATGTAATGACCTTACAATTCAAAAAAACATTTATGGTATCTTCTCCAGATACCTAGCATGTAGCCGAACTTGCTAGCTCCCTAGCTCGCTACCCTTTTACCAATTCATCATCATCATCATCAGCCCGCTGCAGTCCACTGCTGGACATAGGGCTCTCCCAAGGAACGCCTCAGAGCCCGGTCTAATGCTTTATGCATCCAGTCGCTGCCGGCCCTCTTATGCAAGTCATCCCGCCATCTGGCCAGAGGGCGTCCCACGCTACGTTTGCCAAGACGCGGTCTCCACTCCAAAACACGGTTACTCCAGCGGTTATCCGTTCTGCGACATACGTGACCAGCCCATTTCCACTTCAACCTACTAACTTTTAGAGCTATGTCGGTCACCTTGGTTCTCTGACGAATCACTTCGTTCCGAATTTTGTCATTCAGAGAGACTCCGAGCATAGCTCTTTCCATAGCACGTTGAGCTACTTTAAGCTTATGGACTAGCACCACAGTCAGTGTCCACGTCTCGGCTCCGTACGTCATCACAGGTAGGACGCACTGGTCAAAGACTTTCGTCTTCAGGCTCTGCGGTATATCCGACGAAAATATGTGGTACAACTTCCTAAACGCTGCCCAGCCCAATTGGATCCTCCTATCGGGTTCCTTTTCGAAGTTGTATCTACCTAACTGCATTAGTTGCCCGAGGTAGACATATTCCTTGACAACTTCGAGAGGTGTGCCATCGATGATTACTGGTCCCGGAACGACGAGGTCATTGAACATAACCTTCGTCTTGTCCAGATTCATCCGGAGACCAATACGTTTAGAGGCTTCATTTAGGCTGTACAGCATTTCTTGAGCTTCCTGCAGCGATTCCGCAAACACTACGATATCATCGGCAAACCTTAAGTGCGAGATGTATTTGCCGTTAATATTGATGCCCCGCCCATTCCAGGTAAGAGTCTTAAAAACGTCTTCCAATGCATTCGTAAACAGTTTTGGGGATATAACATCCCCCTGTCTTACTCCTCGATGCAATGGAATCGGTTTTGTTTGACTGCTCTGTACTTGGACATAGTGGCAGCGTCATACAGACTTCTCAGCACTTCGATGTATCGGAAATCCACTTGGCATCGCTGCAAGGAGCTCAAAACAGACCAGGTCTCGACAGAGTCAAAGGCCTTCTCGTAGTCCACGAAAACGAGACACAGAGGCTGATTATACTCTTGGGTCTACTGTATAATCTGCCTCACAGTGTGTATGTGGTCTATGGTGCCAAAACCTCCGCGAAACCCGGCCTGCTCTGGTGGTTGGAAGTCGTCCAGCCGTCGCGTCAGCCTATTTGTGATGACCCTCGAGAACAGCTTACCAATTACGGTACGGTATTTAGTTCTTTTTAGGGAGTTTGATTTTGGCAAGGATAAAGCAAAATAGGTAATATATTGTTTGTCTTACATTTGTAGTTATTTTTAATATTTAAATCTATTTCCACGAACTCGTTAATATGGAGGATAATTAATCCTGGCATTTTGTTAATGTTTTGCTAAGGTAAATAATTACAGACAAATTTGTGCACTATTCGAAATATTCGTTTTATTCGAATAATGAATATTGTCGAATTCGAATAACATTTATGGCGAATAATTCGAATAATCGAATATTCGAATTGCAAACCCTAACCACGACGCGCACACTTGATTATTCGTTGACTTTGAACTAGCCAATCACGGTGCACTTTCTGCCCCCCGCGCGGGGCAGTGTATTTTATATTTTTAAGTTCATGCATAAAGACTTACTTACCTATTTTAACAATGATTATTTTCTTTTTTCATCGTGATTTAACCTATGTAAGTAAATGTAACACTATTTAGTATTGTAACACTACCAAATAAATAATAACAAGTACTAATCTCGCTTCTAGCTAGACTTATAAAAAACGTTAATCATGTGTTGTTTTTTTATTGGCCTATTTTGTCATTTGTTGATTTGTTTTGCCATTTGTTGATTTATTTTGCCCTTTGTTGATTATTCTGGTTTAAAAGATTCATAACTATCACTTAACTGGTGTTTTATTTCAAAAACAAATAATTTAAGAAAAAAAAACAAATAATTTACTCAGTACCGAAAAGTACCGTAATCCCGGGAATTCCCGGATCTGACTCAGTACCGGAAATCGTAGTCCCGGTTCTGGGAATGGTACCGGTACCGCATGCCCTACCTGTTCCGTACAGCAGAGACTTCCTTCGGATGTTAATAAAAAATATTATTAGGTATTTTGATTTGTTGGGCAAGTTTCACAAAAGCATTTTTTCATAGTAGCGAATTTTCACACGGCGTATTTTCATGATCGCAAATTTTATTATTCGGCTTTTTTTATGTAGCAATTTTTCATGTAGCGTTTTATAACGTTCGCGTTTAATTTTTTTCTCTTATTTTACCAGTAGATTCTTTTATCTATCGCATATACTTATTTATGCTCTATTTTTTTTCCATTCTCGTTTTTTCACACGTTGATATTTTAATATTAGCGTATTATAATATATACCTATACCTATATAAAACTGCGATTAAAACAAAAATATTGCCGCTGTGTTAATTCACTGATAGGAAATAGTTTATTAGCTAATAATCTAAGTACATGTATAAGAGGCAACCTCTTTAGAATTAGATATCATAAAGTAGCCACATATGTACATTATGTCATGTCGGAGTGACATTGCCTGACAAAGCCATTGAATTTTTCTCTTGCATCGGTTTATAAAGTGCGATCTAAAAATATTTATAAGTTAATACACATTCTTAAGATGCTGGAACCCGGTTCGTCTACTACGAATGCAGCTACTAAAGATTTTTATTTTATTACAAGTAGTCATGACGGTGAGTTATTGATAAGAGCCGGTCGAAGAAATTATTTAATTAGAAATAATAAGTGTGGAACTTTAGTCTGGCGGTGTACGAAGAAACCCTGTACAGGGCAAATTGTGACAAATGCGGAAAAAACTAAAATTCAAAAAAAAAAATTAAAATTCTAACTGGACATCATATTATTATTATTTTATTTATTATTTATTTATTTATTATAACATATTAACAAACTTAGTTCTACAACAACGTCCCGCAAAACTGTTTTCACAGTTTGACTGTGGGATCCGCGAGTCTTAGTCTTAGTATACAAGTTACAGTTTACAAGCTACAGTTATTAAACATTAAGTAAATAATTTAAATTTAAATAATATTAAGGTAATGCTTAAATAAAGCTCTCTTAAATCTATTTTTATTAGGCTCTAGTCTCAAAGCGGCAGGTATGCTGTTGAGGATGTAAGGCAAGCGCTTCTCAATAATATGGTCTACTAATCTACTAATCCTTCGTATGCGGAAAATGAAAAAAAAAGATAACATGCTTTTCATATACATCGAATTCATACCTCCACCTTTTTTAAAATCGGTTAAAAACCAACTTTCGGGTTGCCTAAAATTTCCCAATAGCAGAAGAAATCCATACAAAATCGGCCCTAAAAACCCCTCCGGCTTTACCAGCGAAAACTGTCACGCCACGCCACTGATAGGTACTATACACTTACTCCGCCGACTTCTAGGGGAAATATTCTTAGTTTAATCGCAGTTTTATACAGGATGGCCGAAAATTAAGTGCGTTCCTTTAAAAATGGTCTTTAAAAGTTGATTTTGAACACCCCTCGATATTTTTTATTTGACTTCTTTTTAGTTTTTCTTAGGAATGCAGTGGCTTGAACTGTCGGGGTTGGATGGTCAAATAAAAAAAGCCGCTGATATTTAAACTTACCTTAAAAAACGCACTTTGTTTTAAAGTGCGTTTTAGGTATTATAATACGCTAATATTAAAATATCAACGTGTGAAAAAATGAGAATGGAAAAAAAATAGAGCATAAATATATGCGATTGATAAAAGAATCTACTGGTAAAATAAGAGAAAAAAATTAAACGCGAACGTTATAAAACGCTACATGAAAAATTGCTACATAAAAAAAGCCGAATAATAAAATTTGCGATCATGAAAATACGCCGTGTGAAAATTCGCTACTATGAAAAAATGCTTTTGTGAAACTTGCCGAACAAATCGGTATTTTATAGATTTATTATAACATACTTTATATGTATTCAGCGACAATTTTATTAATGAATGACACCGGAATGGCTATGGAAAAAAAAACTCTTTCGCCAAGCAAAAATAATGATGAATTTTTTTCTTTAACATTTTAGGACCCATTTATGAGTCGGTAAACTTTCATTTACAGTGTAAGGCCGTCATTTTGGCATATTTAATGGTTGACTACTATTTGTGTGTGTTTTTGTGTTGTATCATAACCATTCCGTGTCATTCTTTAAAAAATTGTCGCTGAATACATATCTATATATTATGTTATGGTATAATAAATCTATAAAATACCTAATAATAAATTTTATTCACATAAGGAAGTCTCTGCTGTACGGAACAGGGTTATGTTTACAAAATGACGGGCGTTTTTCCGATCCTTGATTATGATACGATTTTATTTCATTATAAAGTATTATAATTATACAACATATTAAAAAAAACTGCTTGAAAATATGCATTCATCGCAAAAATACACCAGATCATGCATGGCCGGATTTTATCGTGTACAGTCTTTATCCTATATATGAGACCTCGGTCTCTATAATAACACCGGATAGGTAGGTATAATGGCTAACCATCCATACAATGGCAGGCTCAAAGATTAATGACATCACATCAATCAGCAATAGTGCGTCCTCATGTTGGTTCGGAGTAAACAAAAAACGTTTATTTTAGGCGACGCGGACATTGCTTATGTGCTTATAAATCCATTTCCGTGAGCTTTCGAAGTGAGGAAACCGGTTGAGAGCGTGCCGCTGCGTCGCTCACGCAGTGTAGAGTTCGGTCAGTGCGGAAAATGGTAAAGTGCTACCCAGGGGTGAGGTTCTCTTAAAAATACGGTCGGTCGAACGAACGAGTGAATGTTGCAACGGCGTGTTTAACTAGTCCCGGCAGAGCGAACAAAACACATTTTAGGGCGTGCATTCTCAGTTAGGCAGCCTTATACGTTCAGACGCCATGACAGACGCCATGGTGCCAAATTGAAAAAGCATTATGTATTTAAACGTATGCATGGGGGATATGTAGTGGTAGGGAGCAGCAGGGCATATTCATGCAAGGGGGCATCATAATACACCAGTAGAACCAGTACTATTTCGTTAAAATAAATGTTAATAATATCGAAATATCACTACACCGTGTCCAATAAGTTCGAATACACATCTTTTTGCACTAACCCTAAATACATACAGACTACAGGCCATCGAATTCTTATTTTAATTTATAAAGTATGTTGTCGTTAACAAAATACAATCGTTTCAAACGTCAAGCATTTGTAGTTTGCTTTTAATCCACGATGAAACAGTTTCGTGAAACGATTATCAGAAAATTTTGCAATGGCGACAGCCCAGGTGCTATCTTCATGGCCTTAAAACCCCTTGGAATTAAACGCAATCTAGTTTACACCACAATCAAAAGGTATAAAGAGACCTCCTCAGTAGAAGACAGGAAAAGATCCGGTCGGCCACGTTCAGCTAGAACCGATAGAGGGGTAAGGATTGTGAGAGAGCGACTTCGGCGGAAAATACACCGTTCTATCCGAAAATTAGCTGCTGACCTGAAAATTTCAAAAGGATCGGTACACAATATTTTGAGGGTGGAACTTGGATGCCATGCCTACAAAAAACGAAAAGTTCATGGCATTTCCGAAGTGACCAAGAAAAAGCGAGTACAAAGATCCAATATAATACTTTGTTGGCACGCAGGGGATGAGTTTGTATTTTATGACGAGAAACTGTTCGTGTTAGAACAGCCTCATAATGCCCAACATGATCGATTGTGGGCACCAATGATAAAAGACATTCCGGACAACCAGAAAAATGTTCTGAGGTTCCAGAGCTCACCATCGGTGATGGTGTGGGGTGCAGTTTGTAAGCGGGGTAAACTACCTCTAGTATTTATCGATAAAGGCGTTAAAATCAATGCTCAATACTATAAATCCGAGGTTTTGGAGAAAATTGTTGGTCCAAATTTAAAAAGGATGTTTGAGAACGAATATTATGTTTTCCAACAAGACGGAGCTCCTTCACACACGGCAAACGCTGTTCAAGCTTGGTGTCAGGCTAATTTGACCGAGTTTCTGCCGAAACATGAATGGCCACCCAGTTCTCCGGACTTTAATGTATTAGATTATTTCGTGTGGTCGTACATGCTCTCGAAACTACATGATTATAAAATCGCAAACCTGGATCATTTCAAAAAGGTTATCGAGCATATTTGGGATGAAATACCAATGGAAGCGGTGCGTGCCGCGTGTGATTCATTTGAGAAACGTTTAAAGCTAGTAAAAAAAGTTAAAGGTGGAGTTATTCCGAAACATTTGTTGTAAATATTGTACATAAGTGTGCCATTAATAAAATATAGTTTTCATTGTATTAACTGTTCGTACATTTATTTTATTGAGAATCTAAACTGTATGCGAACTTATTGGACACGGTGTAAAATATGCCTAGGTTTGCGTAAGCGGGCTTGTCAGCGGTAAACGCATCGCTAGGTTGTTCTTTGGCATTACACAAGTAAGAAACAGTTTTTAGTATAGCTAACTGAAAATAGTCCCTGATGTAACAGTTAATTGTTGTAGTGTTTGTGTTTTTTGGAGATTTTAAATTGCCACTATTAAGTTATTCAAGTACGTCATCAGGATTGCACGTTTAATTTTTCTTAAGTACACTGGTTTTATTGATATTAAAACATTTTTTGAAAATAACCAATTGCGGCTTTTGATACACAATAAGTACCTTGACTGAAGCACTTGACTGAACCGTCTCGGACGGGACCCAGACGGTGCGAGGGTTGCCCGACTGGCTGACGAACGGTAGAGAGCTATTAAAATACCTGTGATATTCGTAAACAGTACAGACCTACTCGTTCGCTGTTATGGAGGCCTTACTATAATTAAATTATACCTGTAATTGGAATATGTGTGTAATGTAGTTCTTTTAGTACATACATTAATGTTTTTTCATACATACATACATAACTATAATGATATTTACGATTAAGTAAGGTGGTGTTTACTTCACATGTGTACCTACTTGTTGACAGGTTGAGCATCGAATTTTAAATGATTTTTAAAATATTCTCGGTGACTCTAAATAATGAGCCGGTTTAAGCGAGCTTCAACCTATTGTATTCAAATACAACATGTAAATCTATCTAGATCCCTTTGTTTGTGAAAGTTAAGTTAATTAAAATGTGAACCACTTGACCCCGGCCTCTACCCAGACATCTTGTTTATAATTTTCACGTTCCAAGACAACTTTATTCCATACGACACCAGATTGAATATGTATAAGCTGCTTTTAAACATTATGCTTTTTTTATTTGTATCATCCTATTCATCACCATGAAAAAAAACACTATCGACACTTTGTACGTATAGTCTTTATTATTTCTAGCGAGCCGATCTTCTACACAAACGCCATTGTTTGTGTACAATACTATTATCTTTCTTTGTGTCCGTAACCGCAAGCCGATTACATACAAAAAAGTTAGAACTACATTGAATGTCCATAGAATTATCAACCCTATCGTCATAGTCAGTAGGTTTAAAATGTAAAGTACAACCCTGGCGACAGAAGATGGTAGTATTGTGTAGGGAATAAGACCGGTTCAAATACTAAAGACATATCTGTATCCTGACACTTTACATTTTAAACCTACTGACTAAGAGGATAGGGTTGATAATTCTATGGACATTCAATGTAGTTCTAACTTTTTTGTATGTAATCGGCTTGCGGTTACAGACACAAAGAAAGATAATAGTATTGTACACAAACAATGGCCTTTGTGTAGAAGATCGGCTCGCTAGAAATAATAAAGACTATACCTACATATAGACCGAGAGATACAGACACCACATTATCGGTCATTTGTACCAAGTATGGAAACCCTTCACGGGTCTAATTACGTAATGACGAAAAGTAAAACGATAATATGGTCATAGCGCTAAAACCGTCGCAGTCCAATTACGAGTGTTGAACGATGTGTTACACAAACAATATTGTATTTTCCGATAGTCAATGAAGAAAGAAGAAGTCGGTAGCGTAGTGCCATATTTCTCCGGTGTGACTTACAGCCGCAATACCGACGAAAACACATTAGGGAATTAAATAAAACCAATTCAACCATTTGTACCAAGATATTTTTTTGCACTACAGCTAATCACGAAAATCGTGATTTTCGTGATTAGCTGTAGTGCAAAGTGATGTTTTTATATTTTATTGTCTCTTAGCCTTATTTATTAATGAAGGTGACGGCCCTGGGGTTAATTTGTAACGAAAAAATAATAAACATCGCAGCCAATAGCGAAGTGTGATAATGATAATATAATAATAACGTTTTACTGTTGCGGTAAGTCACTCTTGTTATATAGCATCCACGCAGATGAAGTCGCGGGACCAACCTCATTATCTATTCGTGACTCGTTTTCTAGACCCTTTAGTACCATTAGTTAGCTCAGTATAGGTAAAAATAATGTTTGTGCATAAATCATAATATTCATGGTACCTAATCAATCACGCTGCCATGAAAAACGGTGATTGTAAGAAATTGTCGCTTTTGACGGGCGCGTGCGGGGTCACAAGCTAGCGGTTATTACGTGTACCGACACGTCATTTCATTGCCCATTAAATGAGCCGATGCGGTCTAGTGAAGGCTACGCGTTGAGGTAGTTCTTTCGATCTCAGTAACATTAGTTGTCCTTCTTGTTTAAGAAATTTAACGTCTTTGAAGCCTGATTGTGTTTTTTAAAGTAAATCGGCGTGTCGAGAGACGAGACCACAAACACTGTTGGGCCTCCGCACACGGCGTCGTATCGTAAGCGTATCGTTATGCGCGTAGGACGAGGGCGATACGACCACGTTGTGAACTTAGTCTACCATTATATAAAGATATAAATAATAAATTAATTAATAAAATAAATAAATCAATATTTGGGGACAATGTCACACCAATTGACTTAGTCCCAACTAAGCTCTAGGCTTGTACTATGTGTACTAGACAACGGTATAAATACTTATATAGATAAATATATACTGAAATAAATAAATATATATAGAAATCATCCATGACTCAGGAACAAATATTCGCGCTCATCACACAAATATCTGTCCTCTTTTATTATTTTTTATTTATTTATTTCTTAAACCAACAACAATTATTACAAATAATACAAAAGCCCTGCAAAACTGTATTATGACAGTTTGTCTGCAGGAAGAATTTAAAAGAACAGTAAGTACTATAATCTTAATATTATACAATATTTAGTTCGACGGGTACCAATAATATAATTTTAAGGCAGCGTATCTAATAGATATTTCTTTAGTTTTCTCTTAAATATACGTTTATTTTGCTCGAGACCTGGATTACCGGGATTTGAACCCTAGACCGCCGATCGCCGATCGTTAGCTTCGTAGGCAGGGGCACTACCACCTAAGCTAACGTGTTGTCAATTCAATATAATATCAAATAACATGCGTATATCAGCAATAAAATATGACAAAAATATTACGAGAGAGATAGAGGGCGAAAAGGAAAATAATAACCACTTATTTACCTATTTTTATATAAGACGGTGCAAGAAGACCACATAAAAGTTTATGTAAAAAAAAGGAATAGGGCATGGAATTTTCGAATAGCGGTTTTATTTTTATTTCTAGTTTTTTTTTTGTGAAAGGGTCTAAATACTTAATAACAAAAATAATATTCTTATAAATAAATTGATATTATGATATATGTATTATTAGATATTAATTTCATTACAAAGTTCTCTTAAGGAGTCACGTGAACGTTGTGTAAATAAAACGAATGGCCCTTTTTCGTAACACAAATGTAGTTAGAATGTGAGCAGCCTTACCCCAAACCAGGATACCGTACGACATGACACTATGGAAATAACTATAATAAATAAACTAAGCGAGCGTTCTCAACATGGCGTAATTTACCGAACTTAGGTTACCTGCCAGTACAGCTGGACTCCATGGGGACTCCATTGCCAATTTTTATCTATTGTTATACCTAGGAAAACTGCCTTATCTACCATTTGCAAACAGTCGTCATTTAGAAAAATACTTGAATCTACCGGTTTAACATTAGGGGGTTAGGGGGGCTATTCCCAGTTGTCCACACCACCTTTGTCCACACTGTGGACAACTGGGAAAAAAAAACCCAGTTGTCACACCCTCAAATAAAATGTTTTTATTTCCAGCTGTTCGCACTCTTTAATTTGACTCAACTGTGTTAGTTTATTATCTACATTGATAAAACTCATGGGAATAGCCTGTTTAGGCTAGCTAAACATGAGAAAAGGTGGCGGGTAGGCGGTGCGAAGAAATTAGCGAGCGAAATTAATCTTATTTCGAGCAGGAACAGTTTTATTTTGCTCTTTGATCAGAACCGAAATAATATCGATTCTGTTCGATCGGAATAGAAATGAAAATGCTCTGTTTAAAATGCTGTGCTGCGTTTCTGGGGAGCGGGTTAAAGAAATTAACCAGGTTTACGTATACTAAATTGATTCGTAGCAGAATATAGGTATTTGCGACAAAAAAATAAATCGATGTTACTGTCGAGATCAAAATGTTATTCAACCTTCATAAATATCATCCATTCCCTTTAGATTTTATAATATAAATGTTTGTAGTAACGCATAACGGTGATGTATCCCTACACTGAACGCGGTCCGAAATGCTAAACCCCTTTTTTTCTT
This sequence comes from Acleris laterana, assembly GCA_963966035.1. Classification (NCBI taxonomy): domain Eukaryota; kingdom Metazoa; phylum Arthropoda; class Insecta; order Lepidoptera; family Tortricidae; genus Acleris; species Acleris laterana. The sequence continues at coordinate 71,439,109 of OZ014438.1, read as the reverse complement.
TTTTTTACATTAAAATAACTCAGAAATCTGACATAATAGGTACATATATGGATAAATTAAATCATATTACTACTAAAATTTTATTATTGAGGGTTTTACAATATAGAGGTATTATATCTCTGCCAGTTCCTTTTTGCTAAGCGCATGGAGTTAGATACTTTAGCCTGCCCACCCACCGGCCGATATGGACCTACTCTAAAGTGTAATACTTTTGCGAATACAAAACGAACTATTTAATAGGGTAGAGCAAAAAACGCGGTTTTTTATGTTTTCTAGTAGACCTTCCGATTGGCGTGTTTAGCTGCAGCTGCAGCTGTAATAGTTTGATTGGTAGTTACAGGAACCTTGACACATTCCTTCGTAAGGGTTACAGTAGAGCTTATATATGCGATAGATGTTGCCACGTAGACATATAGATTTAATTTACGACACAAAAACAGGTTGCTCTCATCGGTCCCTGCTTGAATAAAAGTGTACAGTAGAGGTCCACATGCAATATGTATTAAAAGTAATGATAGCCTGCCTTAAGAACGAAAAGCAGAACAAACATATCTTACCACCTTTATTATTTATAAACTTAAACTATTTCTAATTTAGAAATGTTACTACCTAGAAAATAATTAATCATATCAGATTTTTAAGAAAGTACCTTATTCAAACTCCCCTTTTTGGTGTTAGTATAAATATATTCAAAAATACAGATGTATTCAGAAAGAGAAATTGATATATATATTTTTTAACTGTTTAGTTTATTTAATACTAACGTTGTTATAAGTTATAAGTATCTTGGTTAATATATTTTATTTAGTTTTTAATATTTCACCCTATGATAGGGTCCATATTTAGCACTATACTACGCTCTGTAAGACCGCTGTAAATAGCATGGATGCAGTAAATTGAATAATTATGAAATTAACAAAAAATAGGTAGGTGCTTTACTGACCTAAGTTATAGCATAGAAAAGTCATCTCTGACGCCCCTTGAAGTGTTGAGAGGGGCATCTGATTCAAGATCAGTTTATGAAGGCGGCCTGGAATGTGTGGTGTAGGTGGTGCACGCGGCGGTGGGGCTGGTGCCGTCCGGCGTGGCCACGACGCTGGCGCAGGTGTACTCGCGCGTGTTCCTCGTGTGCGGCGCCCTGCTGGCCACCGCCAGTGCGCCGCGCAGTCCCGGCCTCCCGCTGGCCGTCCTCGCCTGGTCCGTCACTGAGATCATACGATACGCCTACTACGCTCTGAACCTAGTCAAACTAGTACCTCATTTCTTACTCGTTACCAGGTAAATTATTTCATTTTCATTTGTTAGTTTTCAATTCATGCTTAGCGATTTCATTTAAGCTATAGAGCAAGCATTAATTTCGGATTTCGTACCATATAAGCATACCTACGTCGGACTCCAGCGGGCATTTTCGTGGCATGTCAGAATGATAGGTAAGGTTCGCATATCAATCAATTCACTTTCGAGTATTTGTACTTAGTATTTGGTACCTAGTATTTATAATGTGAATTTCGAAATATCATAGCAACTAACTGCGTTATTTAAAACGTACTTGGACTACACATAAGTCAAAATGGCGAAAAAGTTCGTTTGGTTTTATCCGTCACTCAGACAATTGCAGCTGTGAGAAAGGAACAAAACACAAATGAGTTAACTGGGCATGTTTATTTCTATGAACACGGCTCTAAGGCTGTACGTTAGTTAAGTGTTTTTTTTAATATCCTTTAAATTTTAAATAAAAATAAGATTGAATAGTCTGTGTTATATTTGATTTAATTTACATTCATGGTACATTTGTAGGTATATTATGAGAATATATTACCTTACCTTTGTAAACCTTACCTTGCCCTCAAACTGCCCCCTATAGTCCGACGTATGCATATAAGAAATAATGTGTGTATTGTATATGCTCGTATGTTTATACCTACTAACGACGTTTCAATCCAAGGAAATTGACGTCCCGCGGTTATGATGTTGGTCCAATAAATAATCCAAGCTTGTGACCTCGAGGGCCGAACGTAACCTTGTCAAACATAAAAAAACCGCGATAATATCGGACGTCGGATTTTGGCGATTGTAACTAAAGGGGTAGATAGTACCTTCTCGAATCGTTTTTAAATTAGTTTAAATTTGCTACAAATGTGAGACTAAAATGGTCTTTGTAGACCCAAGAGTTTTTTGGATAAAGCTGTTCAAAATGTATAATATTTTCGAACTTCGTAAATTTTTGCAACAACCTTTCCGAGCTGTTGTACCAACTATTTGCCAGGGCTGCGACCAAAAACAGCTTCAGTCTGGCTGGAGACTCTGCTTGATTTCCCTCCTTGCGGACATACCATCAGGTGCAAACTTGTCCTTGCATTACTAATTTTGCACAGTCGTCATCTACTTGTCAAGACGATTTTACCAAGCCCTAACACATCGGGTTTATCATGTGTAATTTAGGAGTTCTTATGGCCACTCTGAGTCTCCATCATCAAACCAAGCTCGATGGTGGTTATTGTATTGTCATCAGAACTAAAGGCGTATGCAAATTTTCAGCTTCATCGGAGACCGGAAAGAGGGTCAAATTTAACTTGCAAGATTTGACCCTTACATACATTGGTAACCGCGCTTTCAAAGCGAAATTCGGTTTTGCCAGCCATATTAGAGCACATCATCCGGATTAGACCAATTGCAGGATTCGCCGTTAGGTACCGGACACGGTATGGAGGACATGATGATGATGATATTGCAAGTTAAATAAAAGCTTTAAAAAAACAGAGTTTTATGCAACCCTCCAGCATGAGACGAATCCATTCCATTTATCAAAATCGTAAATACGCGAGAATGAGTTTGTGTATCAACATTTTTGAAATAATAATAATAATAATAATAATAATCGTTTAATTCAGAATTATTTAGATTCCATAAATAGGTTAATTACAAAAGTTCATTATTCTATGTTAGTAGGCAATTACATTAAAATTAAATACAATAAATCAAAAATACATTACATTCAATAAAATTACAGTCATGTCATGATCAAATTAAATAACAACAGTAGCAGTAAATAAATTATTAAAATTACAACAAAACATAATCAAAGTTAGAATTAAAAACATTATCAATATTGGAATGAAAATTAAAAATTAAAATTACTACCACTACTGTATCATTTCATTTTATTTTATTTAATAACACCAGTTCCCGTTCTGACCAGGTGCCATAATAAGGGACTGTCCAAGCGGTTTGCAAGCACTTTCAGGATGGTATTCCGGCTGCCGCGAACACGATGGAGAAGGGAGACGCACTTCTTACGCATTACAGCGTAGAAGTCGTCCATGCGCGCCGCCGCAAACATGCCAGACGCGCTGCAGTGGCGCGGCAGCCCCAATAACATCCTGAAAGCGTTGTTATACTGAAATGAAAAGACTACAGTCATAATACATTGGCAAAATAGAGGCCAATAAAAAAAATGTTGAAAATTGGCACAATGAGTCTATCATTCATATAGTTCTTTTTCTTTCGTATCATAAGTTGTAAATAGACCGTTTATTTCATTTTTTTTTAATTTTCATGGTGTTGCGGTTATATATGAGTACCCGACACGTTCCCATGCTGAAGAACTTACAACGGGTTTTTATTAAATTCTTATTTATTTTACATTGTCATTTCAAGTCAAAGCAGGGGTCGTGTGACGTGACATAACGCTGTAGTTTATAAAATAAAATGTTCAGTAGGTACTTTATCATAAAAATAAATAAAAAAAACGACGAGTTTTATGCAACTCTCCAGCATGAAATGAATCCATGCTGACCCTATGGTCCATCAGACCATAACTGAACCATGTACAAAAATCGGCCTGGCGTAATATACACATGTATATATATATATATATATACATATATATTTAAAGATATGATAAATATGTATTAGTGAATGGAAGGACAAATTTGCACCTTAGTAAGTAGTAACACGTAAGTCCGTCCGCAAGGAGTGAAATCACCACCGAGGGGTGGCGACTTTTAGTATCGTTTATCTCCTAACTAGTCCAAACATAGTTCCGAAGTCAAACTTTCTGCTTTTAACTTTTCCATCCACAATGATTCTTTGCCTGGACTATATGATTGCTACAGGAACAGATTGTTCTAAACGGTATAGCGGCGCATAAAATACGAACAAACAAACATTGATTTTTATATATTAGAGAAGAAGAAGATTAGTGATAAGACAACATGAGTACGGTAGGATTCGTTTATATTGCAGCGAAATGAATTAAGTTAAGGTAAACAAAAATGGGAAACGACAGGCTCGCGTGCAAAATAGAGGTCGGTGTTGAGAGTTGAGTGTAGTCATGGTTGACGTGTGTGCTCGTGCGCAGGTACTCGACGTTCCTGGCGCTGTACCCGCTGGGCGTGACCGGCGAGCTGCTCTGCATGTACCACGCCCTGGCCGAGGTCGAGGAGCACCAGCTGTTCTCCGTCGCCATGCCAAACCGCTACAACTTCGTCTTCAGCTACTACCACTTCCTCATCTTCTACATGTTCCTTTACATCCCTTTGTTCCCTGTTCTTTTCGGGCATATGATGTCCCAAAGAAAAAAAATGCTCGGTTCGGACTCAAAAAAAATCCATTAGTTTATAGTGCTGTGAAATACAAGCGTCAAAAGAAATATACTGTCTGATGGAGGACGTGTTAAACAATTGTACCGAGTTAAATATGTCAAGAAATAAAAAAGGAACATTATTCTTTTATCTACTGCTGTCTTCTTCCAATGTTTAGTTAACCCATTTGTTTTTGTTATAATACATTAGATAACATGTAGAACTTCGCTTATTAATTTTAGTAGATTTATATTACACAACTGTTACCAAAATTATTAGTTAATTATGTAACTTGTACATAATGAAGCTTCTTAAGGTGTGAGTGCGAAGGTCTCGCAAGCTCGCGCTCTTATTACAGGCACAAGTACCTTAAGAGATAATTATGTACCGTTGCATACATAACTTTTTCTACAAGGTTAAAATAGTAATGACAAAAAAGTTTCTGTCAACAAAAACATTTTTGGGACAATCTTTTATTGCCGACTGTACTATTTTTTTGCATAGTGTTCATATACTTGTCTAGACGATTCTAACGAGCCCTAGCACGACGTGTTTATCATGTGTAATTTAGGAGTTCCTATGGCTACCCTGAGTCTCCATCATCAGACCAGCTCGATGGTACTATATTATTATACTGTCATCAGAAAAAAATGTGCAAAATTTTCAGCTTACCGGGAAGTGGGTCAAATTTTACTAGCAAGATTTGACCCATACATATATACATACGTACATACATACATACATACATTGCAAGTTAAATAAGAACTTGTAAAAAATAAACAATCATCAATCGCAAAGTCATTTTCATTACTTATTCCGATGGGCGTTAATTTTTTGTGAATTTTATTGCTAAATGCTTACAAAGTTAATGCAAATTTTAAGAGTTAGGTACCAAAACATTTCTGACAATTTATCATAAAAGTTGGAATCCCTAACGAAACACCATTTTGTTGATATTCATATTGACCGTAACCACGGTAAACAAATAACAAATCGAAGGATATTAATCATCTATTTTAGTAACTGAATAAAATAATAATTTTAAACAAAATTAATTGGTTTTATAATATACGTAATGCTAATTGCTGTTGAAATATTTTTAACGGTTTATTATACAAATTAGGATGCCAAGTGTTCACTAAACGCCAAGACTGATATGTGGAATGACCATAACCATGGCAATTACAATGCTATAATTATTATTATACAACTGTTATTACCATTGCAACGCTCCTTATAGAATTGTTTTCACGCTTCGGTTACGCTATAGGTGGTATTCTGACACCATCAATATTAGTGGTTTATTGTATGGAAGTAGAAAAAATCGGATCCCCTTGACTGCCATACATATCGTTGGTCATACATAATGTATTGTTAGTCATACTTTTTTATGTCATAACTTCTTTCAGGCTGAAGTTAGTTTTTGATAAACGTTTATCGTGTAGATTATTTAGGTTAGGTTAGGTTAGTTTTATAAAAATCCTGAAAAAATAACCGTGTCCTGAGAAAAATGCATTATGACTTGCGAAAAACATGACTTGAAACACATTATGACTAAAAATAATTATGGCAGTCAATAGAGACCCAGAAAAAATATATAAATATGTTGGTATGTAAGATAGACTAGGCCCATAACAGGAAATCGCGTCTCTAAACGATGAAAGCGGCAAATCAGGTAACAGTTGGGGTGACAACGTTATCAGAGGGTTTTGGCCCTGCTGAATACGGATCTGCCTGTCGCCATTCCGAAATTTGAACCGGAAGTATGCTATGCCGGAAGAGGTGCAGCCAATACAAAAAATTTGGTCGTTCATTTTGTAAATCGTTGTTTTGGTACCCTGAAAAAGGTTCGATTTTCTATGTTTTTTTAATATGTTGTAAAGCACACTATAGGTAGTCATGGTAACCCAAATTTTTCGTCCCTCCAGCTCTATAACTTTTTCCGCCATCTTATTAAAACAGGTTTTTTTTTACTGTTTTTAGTGTCATAGTCAAACTACTACTAGTTTCGCCATGTCGAACCGTCCGCCCGTCTGTCCGCAGCCTAGCTCAGTGACTCTTAGTAATAGAAAGTAGTAATTTGAAATGAATATACATATTAGGCATGCCAACAGTGGTAAAATGAAATGTCGTTTTTTTTTGTGTACCTCCCCTACACACAACGTGGGGATGTATTTTTTTCTCGTCTCGTATGTATATTCATGCCAAATTACAGCTTTCTAGTACTATGTCTCTGAGCTAGGCTGCGGACGGACGGACATGGGGAAAGTATAAGGGTTCGTAGTTTGACTACGGAACCCTAAAAACCTATAGACGATTCCATATCTTTGTCTCTGGGAGTCGTGCAACAAGTCTTTGAACCCAAAAGTTTTAGCAAATTTTAGCACTAGAATGAACTTTAACGACAGTATAGGCAGGCTAAAACTCAAAAAAGTGACAGTTGCAAACTAAGCGAGTCTCGCATAGGACTCGAGTCTTTTTTCTGCGTTCGAGTCCTTTGGTGTAACGAGTCGTACTCGAGCCATATTATTGTTTGAGCCCACCTCACCTATAATCATGATACTTACAGTAGTACATTTCTTAGTACGGCGGTGTAGCTTATGTAGCTGTTATTATATTATGCGTTATTTTTGCATTGACTTACATTTTGTACTATTTTACCTATTAACATTATTTAAATTTTAATACAATAAATTATCGCAGCTAGACTAGTATTGTGAATCTAGCTGTGAGTCTTATTTGGAAACTAATAGTCTCCAGTGAAAGACTCCACTTTTTGCGAAGACTCAAGCTACAGAGAAAACTCGTCGCTGGACTCACGCTCGACCCGACTCGGGACTCTTCATAGAGTCGTCTATTAAGTGAGTCGAGTCTACAAAATTAGGACTCCAGAACTCGAGTCTGGAGGGACGAAGCAATTGGGCTACCATGACTATATTGTGCTTTAAAACGTCAAAAAACCATAACCATAGGACCCTTTTTAGGGTACTGAGAGAACAATTTACTAAATTTAGAACGGCTTTTTTGTTTGGGATGCACCTCTTCCGGTATAGCGTACTTCCGGTTAAAATTTCGGAATGGCGACAGGCTGATCCGTATTCTACGGGGTCACAACCCTCTGATAACGTTGTCACTCAAACTGTTACATGATTTGCCGCTTGCATTCTACTTCTTCCAAAATGATCCTAGACTGAGATATTTGTGTGTCCTTTTTATATTTGTGTGAAATGAAATGTTTTATTCTAGATTGTTAAATATGCTATCTACAATTTAACGGTTCTTTTGCAAATTTGAATACAATGCATTATCGACCTTGATTTATTGAGGGGCTATTTCATTACGGTTTTTAACTATAGCAGAATGTTCAGAGAACTTACTTCCTTTCCCGTGGGCCCTGTGGCTTCTTATGACTATTAAGTAAGCGATGTCTCATGAGCATGCATACCTTAGCAATATGATACAGATACATTTGCCGAAGTTCACTTTGGTGATTTTGTGTTGGCCAGATCACCGCGACACGGGTCGTATATTTACTACGATACATTAGAATATACTTTAGAATATAAATTAAATAGCACACACATTCTCAGGTACTGAAGTAAGACGGTGGGAAATTATGAATAGTTGTTTCAGTGTTGGTAATAATTCATTAATTCGCATAATTGCGAAAACTGTCACCAAAATGAAGGTTTAACCAAAGTTTTATTTAGATATAGTTTATACCCGACTGCCATAGAAGGGTACTGTTTTTTTATTATACTAACAAATGTAATTTAAAATAATATAAGTATAAAGGAATGTACTGTCAGAAGAATTAGACAAATTGAGGATCAATGTTTGCGGTGAGTATCTAAGTAAGTCAGTTGGATAATAGCTGTCTGGAATGTAAAGATACTGACCATTCCGGTTCAAATAGAGGTCACTTAGCATTCAAGAATATTAATGACCGTACAATTGTTTGTACAGTATAAGTAATTAAATGTTAATGGAAACATTGTTCCATTAACATTTAATTTAAAATTCCATAATACAGCAACATATTATGTTGGGTATTCAATTAGATCATTGCGAACTTAAAACAGTGTCTAAATCGTATGATATTTGACTGTTTATTAAACAAGCTTAACAACAACTAATTACCCAAGTCATTCGATTAAAGAAGATTAAAGAAGAAAGCGCAGCGTTCAATCTTTCAAGCTGGTTGAGTGTTAATAAAGTATTTTAAGAGTTTAAAACATAAACAAATAAACAACATTATTTTTAAGCAAACACGGCTTAAAAAGCTGTGTTTGAAAATTATTTCAGTGTTAGATAGCCCATTTATCGAGGAAGGCTATATCATACTCACATAAACCGAAGCGAAGCGAGGGCGGGTCGCTAGTTAACTATAATTGTAGAGTATCGTGGGGGTAGATGGAGCGCCAGCGTCGGCAAGTAATGTGCATAGTCCGCTATATGGGTAGGTACCGCTCACCACCGAACGTGCCAGGAACTAGTTTGTGCCCTATTCCACTCCGCCATTTGCTATTAAGGAAGTGCCTATTATGTATGATAATGATAAGTGTCATGGCATTTGAGACGGCGGATGCATTGCACCAAGCGCATTTGCAATATTTGCATGCATTTCCAAAGAGCTACTAAATTATAATCATACATTTCCAAAAAACAAAAAAAAAACTGGCTTTAAAATCGAGGGTCGTATACCGGTATTATTTTCATAAATGAATATATTTGTTCTTCAATTAATTTATGTAATAGTCCCTATAGTGTTATTTTGTTATTTATTGCCTAAACATCGAAAATATTAAGGGAATGTTGCAAATTGAGGAAGATACATACCTATTTCAATTTTATTGAATTCCGGTATCGATCCCTTTAAATTAGTGGCGAACCTCCTATTCTGCCACTTTCTCCTCTTCTGGGTAAAAAAGAATTCGGCAATTCCCAGTTGTCCGCACCCTTCTGTTCACAGCAGTCCGCAGTACGGACACCTGGGAAAAAAATCCCAGTTATCCGACTCTAGAAATTAGGAGTGAACAACTAGGAATCTTTATTCCCACACTTTAATGTGACGCAACTATATTAGATACAAATAGTAATTTAAGGCTAGGTTTTATAAAGATCCGTTAGATCAAATTTCGGTCAGGAATGTCAAAACTTGTATGAAAAACAGTTACTACAATTTGATCTGACATGTTTACTAATGGACTTTTATAAAACCGGGCATAAGAGTACCCAACAAACGTTTACCTAATGGGTGAATTGTAAAAATATTGTACATAGTTAAGGACTTAATTAGAAAATCCTTAACTTTTTCCTTTGTGTAACGAAAGTTGCCTTATTAGCCTAATTGTGCAATATGTGGTTACAGAACCTATCACCAAGTTTTTACAGTTGTAGGTAATTCTGTAGGTCTGCCTAGCTGCCTACCCCACTCTGGAATTACAGGCGTGAAGGTATGTATGTATATTGAGTAATAAAACCTAAATTTGAGTCAAATTAAAGAGTGCGAACAACTGTGAATAAAACTTCATGAAGTCTCTCACAATTTAAATCATTAGGTACTTACGTCACTTTGGCATAGGCCTATGATTGAAATTGTTGGACCGCACTGACTATTGTGGGTCTTGTTGTATTGTTTGTTGTTATGTCTGTTGTAGTAATTATTTAACTTACTTATAATAGGTTTCTAGATATTATACTTGCGTTTAGATCTATGAACACATTAGGGTGAATTGCAAAAATATTGTACCTACATAGTTAAGGGCTCAAATTAAAGCCTTAACAATCCTTAACTTTTTCCTTTGTGTATCGAAGATTAGTCTTATAATCATAATGGTTAACCTTCGTTACACAAAGGAAAAACAATGGAAGAAAGTTAACGTTGTTTCAATTAAGTCCTTAAGTTCTATTGTAATAGGTATGTACAATATTTTTGCAATTCACACATTAAGTAGGTAAGTATATTGGTTTTAAACATGGTTTTTTATTAGGTATATACAGCCTTTACATTGCCTTGTTTCACGGAAAAAATAAATATAACGTATTTGGGTCATACACATTAGAAAAAACAAAAGTTGTCTCTCCTGTGGTCAATAGTTAAGGGCTTGTGTGCATATAAGTAATGTTTTTATTTGATAGGACTAAAGTAGACGTGACGCCGTTCATGCGGATGAGGGTTCAGCCAGAAAATTAGGCCTTAAACACGTTAACTTCGGGTATGTCCACAGGAAAGACGCGAACCTAAATCTGTGTATGACCCATTTATATATTTTTGTTTTGTTTTAGTTATATACGTTGGTTTAAGGATGTGCGGTATTAAATGCCGATATGTACAGATTTGTCAGGTAGGTATATGTTTCTTAACTTTTTTAACACTGAGACATCCCGTAAGACGGAAATTAGGTATACAGGGTGTGTCCTGTAACAGGAGCAATAAATTAAAATGGAGATTCCTTACATAATTAACACTCACATTTAATAGTTATTTGTTCAACAAGAGAGCAAAGTTGGTTTTTGCTGCGAGTGATGATTTTGAATCCCGAGTAAGCGAAGGATTCTATTATTGAATCACGAGCGTAGCGAGTGATTCTAGGTTAGAATCCTGAGCGTAGCGAGGGATTCAAAGATACGAGACGTAAAAAACTTTGGTCTCGTGTGAGACATACAATTTTTCACCTCAGCAGCGAGAACAACACAGCGTGAAGCTGGTAGGGCCAACGCAGGTCTTCCGTTGTGACCATTTGGTGAATACACGACTAAATAACGACACGATCGCATATGCATCAATCACAAGCATTTTTGCAAAATACTAATAAAATAAAAAGTGGAAAAAATAAACATGAAACCGATAAAACCTGTCACTCAACTTGATAATGCCGTAGTGCAAACACAACTATATACAGCTTTATGTAGTCTGTGGCTTTAAAAAAAACCTAACTAGGCCTTGTCTATGGCTATTGGCTATGGCGGACAAATTAACAAAAATTACATCGTCATTTACATTACATTACTTTTTTTTTTTAAGTACAATAATCCCGCTATTTTTGAAATGCGTTCTGAAACTGCCCCCGCGGTTTATGTCACGAAATTAAAGATTGTTAAAACGATAACAAAATTATGTAGATACATAACTTCTTATTTTTCATTAATTTTGTCTTCAAAACATTAAATAAAAAAAATGATTGTACCTACTGTATAAAATAGTTATAATAAACACATTTCAAAGTTTAACAGATAGTTTTATTTGCAATTTTACGGTTATGTGTGCATCCGAACGTGCGTTTCTTTTTGGGCCTACTATGTGTGGAATTTGAAAATCGAACTTCGAATCAAGTTGTTTCTATCTCTCGCTTTTTTCCTATCGAAGTGAAAGTGACAGAACAAAGTGAAGTTCAATTTTTTCGAATGTTGTGAGTAGCCCCAGCACTGCTCACGGCATTTAAAAAAAATAATTAAAAAGCTACTTTGCCTCTCGCTCGCAGCAAAATTGAATTTTGCTCACTGTTTTTAAGCAGCAAAACCTGCTTGTTTGAGCTGCTGAGGTGAAAAATATCTTAATGTTCCAAAGTCCTAAAGTTTGGAGAAAATAGCCATTGAAGTTTAACTTCACAGTCAATGGATTTAACATCGCGATATGGTCGCCCGTCATTATCGTTTGGTGTCTTGGTACCGGGGAAACTACTTCAGAATTACTTACTTATTCTTATAACAATCGAAATTAGTTTTTATCCTGATGCACTTAGGAACTATTTTAATTAGTTGGAGATTCAAAATGGCACTGGTATTGGCTATTTCTTTTTTTTTTAATTTAATTTCTTAGAAATTGTCAAATTCTTCAGTCTGAACTTTTTATCAACTCAGGTTTCATGATAATTTAAAACGAAAATTTATAACATTGACAGCTAAGTTGTCAATTTGCGGTCGCGGATAAAAATGCCACGAAATAATTTTGATGCCCACGAATTGTGTGACATGATTTTATTGTACGGGGAAGCAAGAGGAAATGCTGTTCAAGCACTTCGCTTATACCGGGAGCGATATCCTAACCGGAGACACCCTTCGAGCGGCCGCGTCATAGTCAATGCAGTGCAACGAGTGCGGGACAACCAACCCATCACCGGGACAGTGCAACCGGCGCTCGGGCCTGCGGCACCAGTCAGACCAGCATTGGAAGGGCAGATTCTGCAGCACTTCCGAGAACGTCCAACAACTAGCACAAGGAGAGCGGGTCTTGTACTTGATGTTAGCCATAGTGTTGTACACAAGGTGTTAAAGAAGAACAAAAAACGCCCCTACAAATTCTTGAAAGTGCAGGCTATGTTGCAGCGGGACTACACAGTGCGGCTAGCTTACTGCGAGTGGTTTTTATCACAGTGCCATGGCAGTACACGCGACATTTCATTTGCGCGAAACGTCATCTGGACAGATGAGTCAACATTTTCCAACAATGGGCATTGGAATCCAAAGAATACCCATTATTGGAGTGCCACCAACCCCCGGTTGATGCGACAAACAGCCCACCAATACCGCTTCTCTGTTAACGTGTGGGCAGCTATTCACGGCAGTACAATCATTAGACCTATATTCATCGATGGTACTCTGAACACGGCACGGCAGTTCTAGGACTGGAAAGCAAAAGAATTTAAGTTTTTTATAATATTGTTTTCTTTATTTTATTACACGTGCATAAAATTAAAGTGTGTAAATAATTTATTTGTTTTGTTATCATCAAGTAGTTGTAAATACTTCAAGGTAATGTATGAAGCACTCAAGCGAGCGACCGTCTCGTGTCTCCCCTGATGTGTCCCCTGACTGCTTTTCGTCAGTCGGCTTTCGTCAGAAATCATTTTCATTTCGCAAAAGTAGGTAGGTTAGGTTCGTGAGGCATCTTTAGATGCCCGAAGGTCAAAACCGCCCAGTAGTAGGAGCCCTGTCGGAAGGCAGGCCTCCGTCGAATAGGTCAGGGGATGTCTCCCCTGACCGAGGCAACAAGCGAAACCTTCCTTTCCCACGTCACTAGGTACTAAGCCGCGTTACTGATTTCTATTTCTAATTCAGATTTAAAGGAGTCGATGAATCTCAGCTGCCGCGGAGCTCCTTTTTCTAAGTGGTTTGGCCCTTTGGGCCTGCTGAATAACTCACATTTAGCATAATAGTGGGAGATCTTAGGTCCCGATTTCTAAGGGAACCTTGCATTTTTGAGACAAAGCAAATCCCTTGGACCAGGTGTTCCTGGGGGTGATCTGAGCTGATTTAGGCCGGGTGCCCAGTGGTACCCCCCCGCAGGTGGGCAGGGGAGGGGGGGGGGAAAAGTGCATCCGGCGCACCTCACTCTAAATTTAATATCTCCATACATCTAGCAAGTATATCAAGTTTGGTGTCTTTTTCTTATAATTCGAGGACGAAGAATTCATTTCTGGAACAAAAATTTTACCCACCCATACAAAAAAAAGAGATATTCAAAAATTAAAAAAAATCTTTACATATTTTTTTCCGAAAATTTTATTTTTTCTTAAAACTACCTATGGTGATTTGCGTCACAAGAAAAATACTAGTAAATAGCCCAGTTATCTTACTATATAAAAAAAATTACTTGTCATACATTATTTGTCTGAAAACTGTGTTAAAAAAATATATTTTTCACCTCAGCAGCTCAAACAAGCAGGTTTTGCTGCTTAAAAACAGTGAGCAAAATTCAATTTTGCTGCGAGCGAGAGGCAAAGTAGCTTTATAATATTTTTTTTTAAATGCCGTGAGCAGTGCTGGGGCTACTCACAACATTCGAAAAAATTGAACTTCACTTTGTTCTGTCACTTTCACTTCGATAGGAAAAAAGCGAGAGATAGAAACAACTTGACTACGGGTGTGTGTGTTTGCGCATATCGATACCTTAGTGCACAATCGTACTAAATTATTTTATTTTGCCAGTTAAGTTACGAACTTATTATCTTTGCACAAACATACTAATTACAATGACTTTTCAAATGTAATTAGTACAATTGTGAACTAAGGTATCGATATGTGCTTATGATTGGGTTCTGTTTACGGCAGGACTTCGTTTATTATTTCGCCATCTTTAAGCATTTTGAATACGAATAAGCTTAACTCCTCCATCAAAATCTTACATATTAATTTAACCTTACACTCTAAACTTTCTTTGTGCCTTTTCTCCGCGGAACGAGGAGCCTCGTCACCATCACCACGCCATTCAAACTCTACATCCTGCTGCAGCTCTTCAGCTTCCCCAAAACTATCTCCGCTCAAATATTGCATCATCGAAGTCACACTCATCGTAAAAATAAAGCATTAATGACGATCGGCGAAAATTCCCCGCCTCGTCTGACGAAGGCCAATATCAATCGGAAATTTTACTTTATGATAATTAATAAAAAATAATTTCAAATTTACCGTCCATGACATGACACACGATTTTCAACCCGTCTATAGTGAAAATAATAATAATCGAAGTATAGTATCACAAACCTGACCTAGGTACAAAACAAAGTCTACAAACAACTCAATCCCGAATGCGAACTTTTTGATCAAGTGACGAGGTTTTATTTATACCTTTACGGTATCTACATTGATAATGTCAAGTTGTCAAATACCCAATAGTCTGTGGTTGTCAAGTCAAGGTCATGTCAAAAGTTTTGAACAAATTACTACCTACAGATTAAGATTACAATATTACAATGGAAAGCTTAAATTACTATTGCCATGAATTGCGTTAACGTTACTGTGAGATGATATTACCTACTTTGAAGCACGAAAAAGAGTAAACTGAGGTTAAAACCGTCAACGATAACATACCACGGGCATAATCATCCATCAGTTACTAGCCGAGTTATTGTAAATATTGTGTACTTACAAAAGCATGCGGGATAACCAGGGCAGCAGCCTGCACAGCACAAGGTCAAAGTGTGGCCGTATTCTCGATTATCGACAGAACAAAGCATTTTCTAACACTAACAGAACGCCCTATGACCGGCACCGGAGGAGCTGTTTGGCGTTTATCATGAAGACTGTAGGTACAACAACAAAACGTTTTAAACGTTTACATAAACGTGCGTTTATTTAAGTGTTTAATAATTTAGTTTAGGTCTAGTAACTTTAACGTAATCTTTGAAGAACACAAACGTCTCCTTTTATTGACGTGTGTGTGACAAACGTTCGCGTTCGCGCCACGTTTAACGAAGTATTCCGAGTAGACACGATCATTAATTAACGATTGGCTTGAGGTACGTATGTACATTGCTGGTTCAATTAACTTTGTTAGAGAATAACTTTTTTTTTCTTTAATTTTTTTAATCTTTAACCACTTGGAAACGTTTACTGATAAGTTAAAAGACCTATATTTTAATTTATTGCTCCTGTTACAGGACACACCCTGTATACAGGGTGTCTTGAAACCAATCGAAGAAATTTTAACCGTAGATAGGGTGGATGATTTGGATCATCTCTACATTGGTAACTTTTTTTTAAGTTAATATTTGACTGAGTTACAGACTGATTTATCCTGACGATGCTCTCAGTGTGCTCCTTCTTAACTAATTCATTCATAACATAACCCATACACCGGATTGACGGGGGCAAATATGTACCAGTGCTAGTGATTCATTAAATATCGATTAAGTTTATCGACAATTTTTTTCGTGACATATGGATCTTCCATTACTTACAAAATAAAGTTGTAAATACCTTTATCTTCTATATCTAAATGATCAGCTTTCCATGAAGATAAACGATCTTTTTCTTTCGAATCATTTTTAACCGACTTAAAAAACTAAATGGTTCTCAATTCGTCGGAATACTAAAGAATATTGTCGTACTGAATTTATTTGTTATTCAATGTAATTTCAACGGTTGTCAAAGTGACTCGAGTCCAGAGTCAATGTCATATACCGGTTGTTTGTATTATAAGAGGTTTGCACATTAATTAAAAGTCATTCAAACTAGGCCATTACTTATTTTAATGATGATCAAAAATTGCTTGATATCGTTGTCGATAAATTTTGTCGATATTGAATCACTAGCACTGCTACATTTTTGACCCCGTCAAACCGGTGTATGACATAACATGTGTCACAACGTAATGTAAATAAACAAGTTGTTCCATATCAACAAACTTTCTAATCACGGTCAAAAGCTCCACGGTGTTTAGAAAACTGAAAATAGACTGAAACTGAACTATAATATGAATGAAAAGATGATCTCTGATAAGGGCTATTATGTGAAATAATTTAAAAATGAAACTTACGATTACGATGTTTACTCACACTCTTCCCACACTCGCACAGGTAAAATTAATAGCACTTGTACTCGTAGGTACTTACATTAAAGTTATTTTATTAGATCATGAATCATGGATTTATTTCATTGATTTCTACCACCATCAGGGATAACTATGAATACAACACACAATAATTAAAACGAATCAATAAGTTGTTATTGTCCTTTGACAGTTCAGCATAGTATTTTTTTAAATCTTGTACCATTGAATACTCTTTATGAAAAGAGGTTTAGGTTTAGGTTTTGTAAAAATAAAATCGTCTCACCTTCTGACACGTAATACAAGTACGAGAGTGATGGATGCTTTATCCACATTTGACGCGCGATATGGACGGAGCCATATTAGGCCCTAAGCGAAGCAGAGTTTGTCAATAGGATTAATCTTTGAGGCCATAAACACATCAAATTCGAAAATCTTGTATTGAATTTTTTGCACTCTTACACGGCTATAGCTATAGCAAGGTATTTTTTGAAACTTTTTATTGCGAAAACGAGTAAGATAATGAAAGGTTAGCCTAATCGGATAGCCTACGGAATTATCAACAACTTTTTTTAGAGTTGAAGGTAATTAGGCCTACCCCACTCTGAGAACGAAGGGGTGAGTTTACGTATGTGTACGTATGTGTAATGACAGATTATTGAGGTAAGATTTATTTGGAAGTGTGTTAGATCTTTTATTTTTATCTTACGTTTCGGCAGAAGGGAAAGTTTGTGTATGACGGAATGAATATGTTCAGTCTGTGAGCACTTAGAAGGTGCTTCGGGTTTGAACTCGTCTCTCACTCGCTACCATAAGCACTTGTTAAGAGCGAGTGAGAGAGAAGGACAAATCCGAAGGACCTAAGAGCTATCGCGCTATACGCTGCTGCGCTGCACGTAAGTTTATCCATTCCATGGCCTAGGAACGGTTGGTATTTTTTATTCTCTATGGTAAGTGTGACATCATAATCACTACATAGTATAAAACAAAGTCGCTTCCCGCTGTCTGTCCCTATGTATGCTTAGATCTTTAAAACTACGCAACGGATTTTGATGCGTTTTTTTTTAGTAGATAGAGTGAGTCAAGAGGAAGGTTTTTATGTATAATAAATTTTGTTTTATGTACGTGTGTTATAGAAAACTCAAATAAACCGAAGCGAAGCGAGGGCGGGTCGCTAGTAAATTATAATCAATTATGCGACGGCCTTTATATCCATGGACAAAATATTTTACATTCGGGCTGTTGGCTACTGCCACAAATACCACGCAGATCAATACGGAGGGCAATAATCGGATCGTTCAATCCATGTCTATCTGAACTCTTTGTCTGAGTCTATGAATTTATGGCTGTCATTATAATATTATGTCATTGTTATGTTATTTTGAGATATCCAAATCGTAATGTGTAATTTGTTTTGGTTTTATTTTTTTGTGTATTTAGGTGTTCAAAGTTCTTTTCTGATAGTGATTTGTACTTTTTATGCCATTGTGTTGCACAGTGATTGAAAACTTGGACTTATTTCGCGTATCTGGCATCTTTCTTCTCGTTACAAGTGGACTCGAAGTGGTACATAGGTTAAAACTATCTTGACCTCTGTCCTACAAACTACCGAACAACGTTGCCCCCAATCTTCCCAGAGAAGATTGGATTGTATTTTATTGCTATATTGATTTATACTTATATACACTTGACACTGGCGAAATCACTGATTATATTCGTGGAAACGCCATAGCCCGGCGGTAGTAGCTGTTGAAGTCGCCGCGGGGCAAAAAGAAGAAGAAGAAGAGATATTCAAGTCGTAATTATTTTTGCTGTAAACCGGTTATACGGGCCACTTTAGAACAGAAAAGAATGGTAAATGGTTAGATCTCGACAATAATATAAGAAGGACGATAATATTATGATCAGTCTTGGCGAAGCGTGAACAAGAGATCTAGTGAATTCACATTTAAAACCAGCTAGTGTTCAAATTGCAAAAATGAAAATACAGTAAGTTGCACTAATGAAAATACAGTAAGTTGCACTAAAATTTATAATTATTTTAAAATGTTAGTCAGATTTCTGCTTACATGGAACGAACTGTTTGTTTACATACCATGTAAACAACGTATGGTGTCAGGTCATTGACCTTTAGAATTTTGACGTTAGTTACTACGAACGTTTGTAGTAGTATAGTATCAGCACAGTGTAAAGAGTAACTAACAGTGGGCCGACGCCTTTGATGTTTGCGTAAATGCCGACGCCGCACAAGGCAACAGTACTTACCTAGGGTTGTCACAAACTACACAACTGCCCAAAAAAAGAGGGTAATGGTTTTAGGTTTAAAGTATGTATGTACGTTTCTTTGTTCCGCCATAAATAACTTAGGTATGATTTTAGATTCAAACACCCATACAATTTTGTTTAAAGAAATTATGTTCACCATCTTGGATTTCAATATGGATGTCATTTTCGTAATCAGCACCCCGAGGAACCTCGAAAATGACACCCATATCATTATATTTAAAAAAAAAACGTCCGCCATCTTGGATTCCAAAAATAATGTCATTTTCGTAATCGGCACTCCGAGGAACCTCGAAGATGACACCCATATCGATTTTTAAGAAAAAATAACGTCCGCCATCTTTGATTTCAACATGGATGTCTTTTTCGTAATCAGCATCCGCATTATTATATATAAAAGTCATGTCCGCCATTTTAAATTTGAAAATGGATGTAATTTTTTTGTTTGAGAAAAGTTTAAATTTTTGCTGGCAGGCGTCACGCTTTTACATCCGCCATTTTGTTTACGTTGGCATGACATGACAAAAATGTTGTAAATTAAGCACTATAAAATAATATATTTACCTTTCTTCTGAGTGTGGAAATTGATAATATCGCAGATCTTTATTTGTGCGAGATGATGAATTGCATTCTCGCACAGCACATGTCGTATGCACCATTTTTTATTCTAAACACATCAAAATACAACACACGACACGCAGTAGCCCTGAAAGATATGTCCCGAGCTACTAACAATGGCGACGTATGCAGCTCGGGCTCGCCCTACCCGCCCCTCGCCCCTCACACCCCGCACGATTGCCCTGTCTAGACGGCTTCGTCGAACGACTGTATTGGTTTATAGACTGTGGTATCAGCGTCAAAATGTCAAGGTCAAGATATCGGCTGCGATACATCAAGTAACAAAATTAATATAATTAATCCTTCTTTTTTTTTACATTAACAGAAACAAAAATGAACCATACCCCCGTGATCAGAATCGTGCGAACTATTACCCCGCCAAATATCTCTTATTCGATCCAAGACACCCTGTATATATATATTATATATATATATATATATATAAATAATATAACTATTACATTATTTAGCTGCGAATGGCTTGTGTGACGCTTGTATTTGGTTAAGGGTTAAATCCAATAAAATCAAGAACTAAGAAGTATTATAAGTAATATAACACTTAAGGGAAAGGCCGCTCACCGAATATAGAGATGTTATAACCACCCCAAGAAACAGAAATACACTCATAGGTACCTAAGTAGTACTTTAATTGTCATTCGTAAACGAAACACTCTCCTAACGTTCACATAAAATGCAGCAATAACGCATACGTATTTTGAAATATTTACAATAATAAAACTCAGGACGCTGCGAACTTAAAACATTACTTACCTACTTATTAAAATATATTTGGATCAATATTTTCAACATTTTCCATTTCACAATCTGAGTTACACTCAGACGTGTCATGACAACACTCAATGATCATCCATCGAGTGCTCTTGCTGTGCTATCGTACCTATTTAGTGTGCTTGAGAATTTGCGCATGTTGCATCATAACACAAGTGGGGTGGCGAGCGACTAACTCGGACTCTTGCCGAGATCCTAACTGCTTGCCTAGCACACAGGTATGTGCCCAGGCGGTGGAGGGAGGTCAAAGTCATATTCATGCCGAAACCAGGTAAGAGCGACTACTCAGACCCCAGATCCTACAGACCCATCAGCCTAACCTCGTTCTTATTAAAGACCCTGGAAAGGCTATGCGACAGGAATCTGCGGGAGAGCTGCCTGGTCAACACACCAATGCACCCAAACCAACATGCCTACAGCCAAGGTAAATCTACAGACTCAGCCCTACATGCAGTAGTAAGCAAGGTAGAGGAAGCCATCAAGAACAGATCAATGTACCTAGGCGTCTTCATAGATATTGAGGGGGCCTTCGACAAGACCAACTTTAGCAGCATAACAACCGCGCTAGTCAGGCACGGGGCGAACCCGACCCTGGTCGAATGGATAGGTAATATGCTTAGCAAAAGGGTCATCAGACTCAATGCAAACAACAACCAACTAGCACTGGTGGCAAAGGGCTGTCCCCAGGGCGGCGTTCTCTCCCCGCTACTATGGAACATACGTAGTTGTGAACGAGTTGATCGTCAAACTAAACGACAGTCGCTACTACGCGGTAGTCTACGCGGACGACATAACGATACTCACAACCGGCAACGTCACCAGCACGGTCTGCGACGTCACCCGCTCAGCTCTAAGTATCGTAGAACGCTGGTGCTCAACCAACAAACTATCTGTCTGTTCACTAACAAACGCAGCCTGGGCAACTACCAACTCCCCAAGTTGTTTGGAACAGAACTCCAGCTATCAAATGAGGTAAAGTATCTAGGAGTCGTACTTGACAGCAAATTGAACTGGAGCAACCACCTGAACAGCAAGATAGACAAAGCAACAATCGCTTTCTGGCAGTGTCGCAGGATGGTAGGTAAAACATGGGGTCTACACCCCAAGATCATCCTATGGCTCTACACGTCAGTGATACGACCAATCATTGCCTATGGTGCGGTAGTCTGGTGGCCACGCACCAGACTGTCCACTGGAATCAAAACTACAACGACTCCAGAGACTAGCCAGCATGGCAGCCACCGGATGCATGTGGACTACGCCCACAGCATCCCTGGAAGCCATACTCGACCTCCCGCCACTGCACCTCTTCATCCAGCAGGAGGCGGCGGCAACAGCGGTACGTCTTAGGAATTTGCACCTGTGGAAACCTGCCAGGGTACCACACACCGAAATACTCTATGAAGCGGTTAACGAGGAGCCACTCATAGAGGCAGGCTACCGACAGAATACCGAAACAGTTTATCTTCGACAAGAAGTACAAAATTCAACTGTATGAAGATCCGTGGGAAGGCCTCAATCCCAGGGAAGTAAGGATCTTCACAGACGGATCCAAGACAAAGTCTGGATCCGGAGCAGGTACTTTTTCAGAAGATCTAAACATACATATCTCAACGCCATTAGGAGCCCATACCACAGGTCTTCCAGGCAGAATGCGTGGGCATCATCATGGCTACAATAGCGATTGAGCAAAGGAAGGTAAAGGATCTCCCCATCCGTATACTCTCCGACAGCCGATCAGTTCTCCAAGCCTTACAGTGCTATACAGTAACGTCAGGGCTAATATACGAATGTCACAACGCCCTCTCTAAGGTATGTAACCTAAACCCTTTCACCCTACAGCTTTATCCACTGTTGCCGGATTAGAATAGTGCCACTCCAAGTCTTCCCGTGGATGTCGTAAAAGCCGACTAAGGTAATAAAGGCGTGTAGTACTGTTAGGCGATGGGCTTGCAACCTGTCACTAATACACTGTTAAACATCTTCGCCTAAGTGTGCAAAATGTGGTTACAGAATTATCAACAAGTTTTTAGAGTTGTTGGAAATTCTGTAGCTCTGCCTACCCCACTCTGGGAATAAAGGCGTGAGTTATATATATATATATATATATATATATATATAGAGAGAGCGTTGTGACATTCGTATATTATATTGTGAGTTGCTATGTCCCTTTGGACATAGCAACTCACGCGGTAACGACGCGGCTGACGTACTCGCGAGAAGGGGCTCAGAAATGGAACTGATAGGTCCTGAACCGTTTCTGCCCCTGCCGACCAGCTGGCTGCGGAACAAACTGCGGCGAATCACCAAGGTAAAGCACCAACACTACTGGAGCAACCTAGACACCTGCAGGCAGAGTAAGGAAGCTCTTCCGATAGTCAATCCCGGATTGTCGCGTAAGCTACGATTACTCAAAAGGGCCCAACTCCGATTGTTAACTGGAGCCATAACTGGCCATGCCTTGTTTAACAAACACTTGTTCACATTAGGTGTTACAGACAGCCCCCTGTGCAGAGCTTGTATGACGGCGGAGGAAACCGCAGCCCACGTCATCATGGAATGTCCAGAGGTGGCAACATACCGGGCACGTCACCTCGGAACACCGAGGTCGCTACCAGAGGCCGTCGGCAACATCAAGGGTCTGCTAGGCTTTCTGGTTGAACTGGGCTGGCAAGAGTAGTGCCAGTGACCCAGCACGCAAAAAACGCGCATATTAAGTCGTCGAGTTGCGGAAATTAGCCCGCTACAACCTATACCTATACCTATCATAACACAAATACGCACCAGGAGGGAGGCAGAGCGGTGTGAAACAGATATTTTAAAATACCTACTCGCGCCGCGTATCGCCACTTCGCAATCTTCTTACGGTTAGTAAAGTAAAAGTAAAAATTATTAAAATGAAGTAAAATAAACCTTGTAAAAATACTAGTTTAGACATAGTACCGCCACAGCATAAAATGCATGTGATGCTGCTCTTTTCTTTCATCGCAACGCCGGCCGGAAAATGAGCGCGTTGTAGAAAAATTGTTAACATATTTTGTTCGACCGCTCGCAACTTTTTGTTCGGCCGCTCGCAACTTTTTGTTCGGCCGCTCGCAACTTTTGATCGGGAACTCTGAATTTTTAAAATCTCCAACTTTCAAAACTCCAGGAATATTTTCCACGTAGGTACCTATGATGATGAGTGGGGACGCCCGGCCGGATCAGGCGGGCGGTCGATCGGTCTCCCGGTCATTCCGCCCAACCCTCTTAATGAGCACCAAATGTTATTTTTAGAACTGAGCTTATCAGTACACAGAGCCATTGCGCTGTATAATTTGAACTTTTTCAACTGCCTTCCACAAATTACGACAACGAGCTCGCAGTTAAAGCACTTAATAACCGGCATAAGCGCCTTCGAAGGTTAACATAGATTATCGACTCTATTTCTTTAGACAAAAGACTACAAAATACAGTAATAGAATAATGGCAAGCAATTTATTTTCGCATTTTACAACTGCCCGACTAAGATTGTATAGACACAATGACCATTGTGTTTACATGTAGGTAAGTGGAAATCAGAATAAGAGCCACTCCCCGAGGGATAGAGGTGACAAAGTACTGGCATTATTAAATATAGGCAAATAGGTTCATTTCAAGAAGTTTAAACTATACAATACTACCTATCATCTTTTGTTTTCGTAACCGAATAAACCCGTTAAAACGAGTAACATCCTAGCGACATAAGGTAAACGTACCATATTACGGCATATTAAGGTTATAAGTATAAGGACTGGAAATTGTTTTATTCTGTAGACAATTATTATAAGATCGACGTAGAACCTTATTTTGCGTCGTACCTAGCCTCTAATTTGTAGAAATAACCATTATTTTCCGCAACCTCTAGTTAGTCCCTAATTCCGTGCCAAAATTTGGCTTCTGACTTAATTCCGGGAAGCGTTGTAGGTACGTAATTCCGTGCTATATTCGAAGAACACGTTTTAATATTAAATTATTAAGTAAAAAAAATGAGTGCCTTTAAGAATACTTACCTTTACTTAAATGGATACTCATACAGACCTAGGAATATTCGGGGCAAAATTAAATGACAGCTAGGGATTGCCTATATCGATAAACTCCATTATCGATGCTTTTCCCATACCTATATTAATGATCGCTCCAAGTTCTGTTTGTAAAAATAAAATTTGGTTGAAAGTATGCAATGAAACAAAATAGCAAAATAATTCTGGTTATTGTTTATTTTAAAAGGATTTTATAACCTTCACTCATCATCATCATATATTTTTTCCGTATTATGACTTTCAGAATGACTGTCCCATTTACTATTGTTAAAATAAACGACTAGAATTGGTTAGGAGTAAAAACAATATGACGATGATGAGTTGATGAGTGAAGGTTATAAATCCTTTTAAAATAAAGAATGACCAGAATTATGTTGCTGTTTTGTTTAATTTGCATACTTTAAAAAATAAACTATTTTTACAATCAAAACTTGGAGCGATCACTAGTATATGGGAAAAGCATCGATAGTTAAGTTTATCGATATAGGCAATCCCTAGCTGTCATTTAGTTTTGCCCCGTAAATTCCTAGGTCTGCTCATAGTTACAATGAGCAAAATAAAAATAAAAAATTAACATAATTTGATAAACAGGATAATTTTTAAAAAGGGTAAATTTTTAATATTTGCTTTTTTATTGTTAAACAATAACACATGTTATGTTATTTTAATTCTAGCTTAAAAAATATTAGAGATATGGCCGATTCAATGATTCCACTAACTTAACGATATTCATGGACCCTCTAGAATGGGTGCGAGGAGAGAGGGTGTTGTCAAGTAACAGCTACAGCTTACAAGCCCGCTTGACAAGCCATGTTATTCATCATTAAGTAAACAATCACTTTAGGTGACTTCGTACAGACGTGTTCAACTTAATACTCAGTTGTTCACTACAAGCAAATGCGATAATAAGGTTCACTAGTACGAGTAGACAGTTAAGTGTGTGCGATAAATAAGTGATCATTTCTGTACCTTGTCGCTTTCAATCGTTTCACAATTTTGTATAACATTTCAAACACGACGTTAAAGTGACAAGGTACATAAATGATCACTTATTTATGCTGTTGACTGTACATAAGTTGTTTTGTTCATAATTTGTTTAAAATAATAACCACACTCATCAGTGAAATTATTAAAATTTATTTAAAAAATATGAATACTAAACTAAACATGCTTTTAACAAATGCTCAAAATGGCCTCCGTTACTTTCTAAACAAAGCCTTAAACGTTCTAGCAAGTTGTTATTTAGTCTGTCTAAAACACGAGTTTCATTTTTAATAGCATCGAATGCTGATATAATTTTTGTTTTAAGATCGTCGAGCCTCGGGGCTTCTACGACGTACACTCGATGTTTGACTTCACCCCACAAGAAAAAGTCACACGTCGTGAGGTCCGGGCTTCTGGCTGGCCATGGCACCTGAGGTGCTCCACGCCCTATACAGTTGTCTCCGTATTTGTTATTTAGGTAGTTTCGCACTGTTGTTGCATAGTGGGGTGGAGCACCGTCATGCTGGTAGTAAAAATCTCGTAGATGGCTATCGGAACATCTTCCATTAACTCGCTCACTATACCTTGTAACATATCCAGGTAGTTTCCTCCGGTCAAACGGCCTTTGATAAAATAGGGTCCTAATATTTTATTCCCAATAATGCCCGACCACAAGTTGGCACTAAACCTTACTTGGTGGTGATTTGCTTTAACTTTATGCGGATTACTGTATGACCACCAGTGTTCGTTATGTACATTGTATATCCCAACACGGATGAACAGTGCTTCATCAGTCCATAAAATGTTCGCATCGGGATGACTAAGAAGCCACTCACAAAATCCTCGACGAGGGGCTGGCTCCGGTTCATGAAGTGGTTGTACCAGTTGAAAATGATAAGGGTGGAGTCCGGCAGAATGCAGCAACTCCCACACTGCATACTGGCTGACAACGAAACGACGTGCGCGTCATAAGTACTGGCTATCGGGTGATGTTCGAAAAATTCGAAGATTTCATCTTCAACTTCCAACGCCAAATCAGGCGTCCATCAGCGTGCCGGGGGGTAGTAAATTGGCCGTATGTCAATAGTCTGCTACTGGCGGCCAGAATTGTTCGCATGTTTGGTACTGGTGGATCTACGTATCTTTGGCTTTAAGAGGTCGAGGTAAAGTTTCGTCTCGGTACATCCTCCGAGCCTGTCTTAAACTTTCACCGCTCAGAATGTACATACGGACCATTTCATAATACTCAACATTAGAATATTCGTAAGACACCGCGAGATATTTTATCCCAGTTGAAAGAATTTTCTTTACTGCGAAAAATGTCGCCGTCAGCTAAAGTTTCGCTAATCGAAAAAAACAAGTTTAGTTGTAAAAAAGTTTTTATTGTTTAGGTTTTCAAAAGTGTTTTTCTAGTGTGACTTAGTGGCCACACGAGAAGATAAAAGTAGGATAATTTGTAAATAATGTAAAAAAAGAAAACTGATTTTACCGTCGTAATATATTATACTAACGATACAAAATAATACATTAAATTTGTGCACTGATAAAAAAATTACCCAAATAAAATAAAAAAATAGCAAAATGACAGCGGCTGCTGATAACTAAGTATAGGAACAGATATACTTACTGCCGTAGTTTATATATTTTTCATCGCCTTTTGAAGGATTTCAGGCGTATACTTAATGGGAGCCATTTTTTCTGGAAAATAATGAAAGATTAAATTTAAATTCATACTTAGAATAAATAATTACGTACTTATATAAGTATTCACTTTCAATAATTATTTCACAATTAAAGCTCTATATTATTCAAAATTAGTTTCAGACATTTTTTATTTAACTCCAATAAATGATTTCTCGGTTTATTTATTTTGTTAAATACCTAGTTCCATAATTGTATGTAACGGAATTAACTAGGTAACAAAATCCAATGAAATAAACTCACCGGTATCACATAGGATCCTAAGAAAATTGCACTGACACCTTGCGCTCACTGACAACGCAACTGTACGGAACTGCAGTGTGGTTGCAATTGCCCCTTTCGAAGCGCGACACGGCTTTTATACGAGTAACTATATTATTTAGTATCGTATATTAACATTATAAACATAATTTTTCCGACTGTTTTCTAATTTTGCGACAGTGTACGTAAATTTACCTTACCTGACGTAAAATAAGTGAACTGGTTTTTTTCAATAGTCCATTGAAAGGGGTTTGGGTAAAAGTGTTGTCATTTGTACTAAAAGTCATACATTTTCAAGGTGAGCGGCCATTAGTAAAAATGGTAAATTATGATAGAATAATTCAAAATAAACATGTTCGTTATGTATTGTAATACTCTTAAGTGCATCGGAGCCGAGATATTTATTCTTACCTAGGCGTACTTTTAGCACCAAAAACTGAACACTTAAATCTTAAATATCTCGGCTCCAACATTATTTAACGCCATAAATTATATCTATATATCTATGTGTGTTTCAAGGTCCTCTAAATAACTAAGGAAAAATCACCCGTGGCCGCTAAAAAAATAAATTACAATATTCTTCAAACAAATTTACCCAATGCCCTTTCAAGGTCACTTATATTTGTTTTTCTACGAAGTAGGTCGTCGTTATGCACATGGCGGTTATGAAATACAAAAAGGGTTGAATATGCCACTTTTATCTTGGTACATTTTAAACTTACTTACTTTTTAGTAGATAGGGTTGATAGTTCTAACTTTTTTGAATGCGGTTGCGGTTACGAAAACAAAAGAGGATACTTACTAGTACCTATCATAATATTGGGTCTATTCCCACTAGTTCCGTTGACAGTGGAACTAGTGGAACTAGTGGGAATAGACCTAATATTGTACAGAGACACAGACAATGGCTTTGTGTAATGGATAAGCTCAGTTCCAAAAATAAAGACTTATAGTAAGTGAGATTTGTATAAACGTTTGCTCACGCTCACCTAGCAATATACTTAGGTACTGTATTAGTAGTCGCATAATGCGTAAAATGGGAATAACAACTACCGATAAGATATTCGTAAACATGATCATTAGCAATGAACTGAAATAAAACTCATTAATTATAATTTATAAGGATCTCAATGACAATCAACATTGATTTTGTAATTCGTAATCCTCTTGATAAGTCCATCTATATCAATAATATCGCCCCTCCTAGGGCATATAAATACAATTCAGAGATAATAAGGTAGTCGGTTTCTTTTGTCGGCACGATGATGTACAAGAAGTATACAGCGGTGGTGTTGGCCGTGCTGGTGCTGGCGGCAGAAGCCAGCCCTCCGGCCAAGCTGCTGGCCCCGCGGCTGATGGAAGCACAGTGAGTATGGCACCCACACAAGTGTTTTCTCCTGGGCTCCTAGTAGATGGAT
Organism: Acleris laterana; assembly: GCA_963966035.1. NCBI lineage: Eukaryota > Metazoa > Arthropoda > Insecta > Lepidoptera > Tortricidae > Acleris > Acleris laterana. Next base: position 71,410,140 of record OZ014438.1, on the reverse strand, counting down.
CCCGCTATCATAATTAGGGCGGATATGACCAAACTGGAATAAGACTTATTCCGAGATTGGTCTATACAAATTCGGCTTTTAATCTAGGTACTTATACGTGGCGAGGTCTTGACGTGTAAAAGTGCCCGTGCGGCCTACTTACCTACTGAATAAATATCTTTTATCTTATATATTTTATTCCAGTTTGGTCGAATTCAACTTTAAACTTGTATGCCCTTCCTTATAAACATGGAATAACCGTGGGTTAGCTAAACCATGTTTTTTTCCTATCTGTCAAATTCAAATGGCACAATGACAGATACGGACAAATTATGGTTTAGCTAGGTACCTCACGGTTATTCCACGGTTATAAGTAAGGGCACTTGTCTAATTCGAAAAGGAAATTCGGACATGATCATACTTTTACGAAAATCGTGAGCGTGAGCTATTTGCCGTCGCCAATTCTTAATTTCGTGGAAAAAAAACCAAAATATTGATTACTCGATCATTCATATAATATCGTCGTAGGTACTACTCTAAGAGCCTACCACGACCTTCGAGCAACACGGCCACACTAAACCTAGTTGGGACAGACTACCAGATGATATATATATATATATATAATTATATATATTTCGTATCGCCATTAATGGGGGAACACGAAATGGAAATGCTGCAATGCGAAGAACCTGGCATAGCTTTTTTTTATAGTTAAAAGTCCGAGATATAAATGCAGCTGTGGTTTTTAGGGTTCCGTAGTCAAACTAGGAACCCTTATAGTTTCGCCATGTCCGTCCGTCCGTCCGTCCGCAGTCTAGCTCAGAGACTCATAGTACTAGAAAGCTGTAATTTGGCATGAATATACATATTAGTCACGCCAACAAAGTGGTAAAATAAAATTTTGAAAAATATATTTTTTTTATGCACCTCCTCTACACGTAACGTGGGGATGCTTTTTTTTTTTTCTTGCCTACCCCATAGTGTTGGGTGTCGTTGGATAGGTCTTTCAAAAATATTGCGGGTTTATGAAAACAATTTTTCGATTAAGGGATCCGTTTATGAAATATTAAGCTTTAAAGCGCTATTTTTTGTTAGAGTCGTGTCCCCCCCCCCCCCCCTACAGCCAAAACTACAAATACTAAAAATCTGAAAAATATCTTCAACGAAAGCGCATATAACGAATTTTAAAGGAAAACTATCACGGCTAAGTAGACATGATTAGTTCCTGAGATACAGGCGACTAAAGTGTTTACACCTATCAAAATCGCCTATGATAACTTTGATAGAAAAATTGTTAACGGGGCGGGGCCTGCACGCGCGGGGGGAGTCGAACTGTCCAAGTAACAAATCGAGCGACAGCCGCGCTCATAAGCGCGAGCGCCTAGATGCTGTTCGGACGTGCCCCGGAATGCTACCTACAAGTTTGCGATTTGCGATCTGAAAGTTTACAAATTTTCGATTAGATTATTGATTTGAGTTGAGTATCGTTTGGAAAACATAAAATTCTATTTACTGGACCTTGTTTTTTTTTCAATTTCTATTAATTACTTTATAAAAGATTAAACTTTTATTGTAATTTAAAGTCGGTTTGAAGCAGTTTAGATACCTAACTACCTACATAGGTATACTGATCTCACGCTTAAAAGCTTGGCTCTTGTTTGAGATATTATATACGAATTTATAAGAAAAAGAATCATTACTAACAATAAGTAGACTTAATTAGTTCCTGAGATACAGGCGACTAACGGGTTTATACCTACTAAAAATCATCTAAGACAGCGCCAAATAACTTTAAATAGAAAATTGGTTCATACATGTTGATTTTTGAGATTGTTTTTTGTGTTTGTCGTTACGGCTTCGGAACCCTACACTGAGCATGGTCCGACATGCTCTTGCCCGGTTTTCTTAAACAGAAATTGATGAAATGATGATCTTTCAGATGAGCTTTGGTGTTTTGAGGAGAACGATCATACTAGTGTAATGAATTGTGGGGTTGCTGAAAATAATAAACTGGGTGGGTATTATCGGTTATCTATTCTTTTTATTTGACTAAAAACGAGTTACAAGAAATATATGTGCCTCGCACGCTGGTCGAGGGGCGTTTACAGCAATCACTACATAGTATAAAACAAAGTCGCTTCTCGCTGTCTGTCCCTATGTATGCTTAGATCTTTAAAACAACGCAACGGATTTTGATGCGGGTTTTTTTAGTAGATAGAGTGATTCAAGAGGAAGGTTTATATGTATAAAAGATTCTGGTTTACGAACGGGTGTTACAGAAAACTCACATAGACCGAAGCGAAGCGAGGGCGGGTCGCTAGTTAGGTATATAAAACAAAGCAGTCCTTCGCTGTTCCATCGAACAGTTTGTTTTTGAATTTGAACAATTAAAAAGAAACAGCATAAAAAGGTAAAGTGCAATAAGGTTTATTTTTACACATTACGACCTTATTTCACTACACTTAGTACGTACGAAGCGTCGCTTATCATGCTGTTGCCACTGATAAGGCCAATCAGGCGGGCTTGCAGCACTGCATTGTCGTATAGTCCTACCCCTCCCCTGTTCCGAAGAATAAACAAAGCTGGGAGTCTTATTATCATACTAGAAACGGGACATAACGAAAAGAAAAAACTATGCTAGGTTTTTGAATTGCAGCATTCCCATTTGTGTTCCGCCATTAATGACGTGATTAATTATATATAGGTAAGTATATTATCCGGCAATCTTATCGAACTAGGCACGTTTAGTTTTGTGGTTTTAATTGGACTTTGTCCCTCGGCAATTTTCGACATTCATCGGGAGAGATCGGAAGTGCAAATGACACCGAGACACATTGCTGCATATTCATAATATCATAGTGTGCACTTAACAGTCTGAAACAGTAATGTAGATCACCTGCCACAATGCCATTTCTTTACAGTAGATCTATGAATAACCAGGGCTGGGCAATAGGTACATGCTTTGCTTTAATTGAAATATATTTAAGTAATGTAGGTATTTGAAATACAAAATACAGTATTTTAGCTATTTTTAATTGAAATACAAAATACAGATTTCAAAACACTATTAAGAATAAAAAGTAATCCAGCCCAACAAACTTTATTAATTAATACAATTCACAGACGCTTTTTTATTTACTTTGTGAAAAAAACCCTTAAAGAATGGAAACTACAATTGCTTACGAAAGCTATCGGGCGCTATTTTCTTCAGAACGTACCGGATAGGAACACGTAAACAAAAAAAAAACCCTCGATTCAAAACAGTCTGTACAAAAACCTTTAAAAAGTAAAAAAAAAAGGTAAGTATTGGCCCTATAAGTTTAATTATAAGTAAGTATTAATATTTTGATTCAAGCGTCGCCACGGCGGGGACCGCAGTAGCTGGAGTATTTTATATTATTTAGTTTTCTTAGCGGTCCCCCGCCGTGGCGACGCTTGAATCAAAATATTAATAACTTACTTATAATTAAACTTATAGGGCCCAATACTTACCTATTTTTTTTTACTTTTTAAAGGTTTTTGTACAGACTGTTTTAAGTCGGGGGTTTTTTAAATTTTTTAATGATTTTTTTATTTCACCCATCTTAAACTTTTCCAAATTAACAATATGACTAAGCAACGTCAGTTTAAAGACATGAAATGAATAATAGGGGGTTAATTTATAATGTGTATCTCTATGTCTATGTATCTGATTTGGATGCGTTTTTTATTTGAAAGCAGGTTTTCTAGCGGTGGTTTTTAGCAAGATTTTATAAAAATTGGTTAAGCTGTTTAAGAGATATCAGCTCTTAAAGTATGTGGCGCCGTTAAATCGGGCTTCTTTTAACCCCCTAAAACCTCTATATCTCAAAAACAGCTGAACCGATTTTGATAAAACACTTAGAACCACCGCCAAAAAACCGGCTTTCATATGAAAAAAACCGTATCTAAATCGGCTCATCCGCTTAAGAGCTACGGTGCCACAGACAGACACACACACACACACTTACACGTCAAACTTATAATACCCCTCTTTTTTGCGTCGGGGGTTAAAAATATTACGTTTCATAAAATAGACGTAGCGTAGGCGATGGATCCATCCAGTCCAATTCCAAGTTCAGGTAAATATTTAGGTTTCGTAGCACGGGTATTTAAATCCTACCTCGTAAGTGCGAACAGGTATATAGTTAAAACAAAATATACACGGATAACAAGCAAAATAAACATTGGTGGGTTTAAATGGTTAATTGACAGTTTTTCGCGAGACAATGATGTTTAACCTTGTCCGATTGTCAGAGAGTACGAAGTCCGTATACTCATGCCTAATTTTATTCATGGCCTGCTAATATATTATGTCATAACATAATATATTATAGGTACCTACTGTTTATTCAAACAATTTGTATCGTAACATCGTAACATGACCCGAATGAATATCCTTACCGTGGAATCTTTGCTTATCATCTAATCATAAAATCACGTAGGTACTTTTATGTTATTGCAGACCACACTGAATTCGGCGAGGAGCGCCTCTCTCTCTCTCATGAGTTACAATTATCGTACTCGCTAGCGAGTCGAATGCTCTGTCTCTCGCACTCTACAAGAATACTGCGAGGGCTGGGAGCGACAGAGCATTCGACTCGCTAGCGAGTACGGTAATTGTAACTCATGCATGGTAAGGGTACTGATAACTAATTCGGTCAAACCGAATGTAGCTGACATCTCCGGTTACCAACCTATGTAAATTAAACAGGTCAATTCTTATAATAATAATAATAACTTTATTGAGCCTTCTTATAGGTCATAACTGCTTACAAAATAGGTACACAATTTCTTGTAGCAAGTGGGTAGTTTAATACAGTGAGTAAGCGTCCTCTGTTCCCCGTACTAGTAAAAACTGTATCACGGTGGAACAGGATTCCCCTCCTCTCGCTGCTGTTTAAAAACGTTCGGTTCGGTTAAAAACTTAATGTGGTCGAAGCATTAGGCCACCTAGAAGCTTTAGACCTATTGTAAACGCCGCATTACTCTATTCCTGCAACTAAGGTTGTTCGTTTCAAAACAAAAATGTACCTGATATCGTTTTATTTATCATCAGCAATCACATTAATGCGAGGTGATTCGTATTATCTCGCCTCTGTGTAATTGCCGCTGATAATTGCTATGTAAGATTATTTGCTGTCTAGGCCTGGGTAGGGTAGGCACTATACCATAAAATATACTATACCATTTTCGCGGCACTACTTTTCACACACTGTAATTATTTAAAATTAAGCTAAATAAATGTTTTCTAATTCTAAACAACAAAGAAAAAACAAAGAGTTTTATGCGTGGTCAGGTTGAACATATAGAACCACGGGCCGAACTAGTTTAGTTCAATAATTATTAGACGCATTTAATATGTGGGTATTTTTTATTTTTTTTAAAGTACTATTTTGCGACGAAATGGTAGACTGAGTGTGAGAGTGACTGAGAGAGCTGTGGCGCGTTTCCCAAAAAGTATGAGTCTAATAATATTAGTGTTTTGTCTCACAAATAAAGCTAAATAATGTGACCCCTGGAGTAAAGTAACAATTCACATATCTACTTCTCAATTTACAAATTCCAAAAAAAAGAGATGTGTAGGTTAAAATAAAAGTTGCGGGCAGCACTTACGTACGTTATACTTATATAAGTTATACTACATACATACCTTCACGCCTTCATTCCTAGACTGGAATAGGCAGAGTAACAGAATTACCTACCTATCAACAACCCTAAAAACTCATTGTTAATTCTGTAACCACAATTTGCACAAAGGCTAAGATGTTTACCGTGTATCTATGTTAGTGACAGGTTGCAAGCCCATCGCCTACAAGTTATTTGGTTTTTATGGGAAATTGGATGCCACCTTAAGATTACATCATGATGAGATAAGCTCGTGTAAACCATACCTAATTTTAATTATTCGTCGGATTTCCATATGCACCTATTCCAAATTTTATCTCGTTTCAATAACCGTATCTACTGGTTCAAAATTGTCTCACAAGATATGACCCATACGCCTGCTCAAACAATACAAACAATACTACCTATCTAAACAAAATAAAGTAAAATAAACCTTTTAAAAATACTACTGGGGTGGAAACGTAAGGTCACAGTATAAATTTCATAGTGGTGCTGTTTTCTTTCCTCGCGCCGTCGTAGAATAAGGAATGAGTTGAATGATTTGTAAAAAACTTTCGCCGCTTGTAACCTTTTTCAGGAAGATATGCAACAAAAGCATGGCCACAAAACTGTGTACAATTTTATCTTGCTTATAATTCAATAGTATTTAAACAACTTTTCATCACACTTGCTCGTAAATAGTGTCCTAACATGCTAGAAAAATCGACCGTAAATCCAAAATAATACCCGCGGGCCTTTTTTTACCATTACGCTTCTAACGTGCGTAATAGCTTTTTTTTTAAATATTATACGTGGACTCAAACTATCACAATACGTCAGGACCCCAATTCTTGTGCCATTCGATATGAAGTTTCATTCGAGATGAAATTTATTTATTTATTTATTTTTATTTTGGCAACAAACAGTCATTGTCAGTTCATGTCAGTTGAATACTATTTCCTAAAAATCTCGCATAATAAACTATTGATCTCATATGTCACTAGAATCGGACTCCGAACACGTTTGACATTATCTGTGGTATGTCACAGACAATGATGTAGTCTGCCGCTAATAAGTTAAAAATATGATCTTTTGTCTGATTTTATTTCATTTCCTCGTAATTGTGATGAAAAACATTGTATGTTACACGGGTGGTAAAGGAAATACAAAGCTCGAGTCATTAAAGCCCCCAGCCTTCGGCTTCGGACTTCTAACAGACTCTCGTTTGTAATTCTTTCTTTACCACCCTTAATACACAATGTACTATTATCACATGTACTCTATGATTCTATCAGCTTAGGTTGAGCAATGTAGATAATAGGTACTTTGGCTCATCGTCCTCATCGATTAAGTCCATGATGGTTGGCTTTGGCTACCGGGAGGGTTACCAGTTAAGTTTGAGAGAAAGGGACAGAGCTATAGCAGTTATACAGCTCTGTCCCTTTCCCTCATCCTAAACGGATCTGCTTTAGTATGCCGTGGTAACCCCCCTGGCACGGGAAGTCAAAGTTCAAAACACAAGATAGACCCGTGTTTAGCGACTGCTTACGTATGTATCTACCTAGTCATTTTTGGTTCGAAGGTAATTGGAAACTGGCAATATAATCAGGAAACTTGTTCCGAAAGCAAAGGTGTAGGTCAAATTAACATGTTTCGTGGTTTAACAACTCTGTTAAAAACTCGTCAGTCTTTTAAGGATAACATGTTGTCCTCTGACCATATGTTTTGTATGGATATTTTTAGGGAAAGGTGTCCCTCAAAAATTATTACTTTGTTATTAAAATATAGGTGCATACCCAATTTTCAGAAACCAATGTCATCAGTTTCTATTAAGGACATATTAAGGATCTCGAATTGAATTACATTTTTGTGTTTAATACATTAACATTAATGTGATGGGGTCTATAGAGGAATGATCGTAACTATTCGTAATGAACAATATATAAATCTGAAAGACGAAAATACGAATTACCTACTAACCGAAAAATCTGAGAGTCTAAAGAAGCTCAGCAAGCATAATTTTCTAAAGAACCGGGCAAGAGCATGTCGGACCATGCTCAGTGTAGGGTTCCGAAGCCGTTACGACAAACCCAAATAACTACTTATCTCAAAAAAAAAACTCCCGACTCAAAACAGTCTGTAAAGAAAAACCTCTAAAAAGTAAAAAATAATAAGTATTGAACCTGTAAGTTTGATTATAAGTAAGTACCTATTAATATTTTGATTCAAGCGTCGCCACGTCGGGGGACCGCTAAGTAAACTAAATAATACTTACTTATAATTAAACTTACAGGGCCGGTACTTATTATTTTTTACTTTTTAGAAGTTTTTCTTTACAAACTTTTTTGAGTCGGGGTTTTTTTAAATATTCAATTTAATTTTTAAGTTCACACTTTTTAAACTTTTCCAAATTAACAATATGACTATATAACTAGCAACGTCTCTTTAAAGACATGAAATTAATAATGTATATCTCTATTTCTATGTATCCGAGTGTCTGTTTGTGGCATCGTAGCTCCCAAACGGATAAACCGATTTGGATGCGCTTTTTATTTCAAAGCAGGTTTTCGAGCGGTGATTCTTAGCAAGATTTCATGAAAATCGGTTAAGCAGTTTAAGAGATATCAGCTCTTATGTGGCACCGTTAAATCGGCCTGCTTTTAACCCCCTAAAACCACTATATCTCAAAAACGGCTGAACCGATACATACACACACACACTTGACTCTAACGAAAATTAGCACTTTAAAGCTTAAGTAATATTACATCCCTTAATCAAAAAAGTGTCTTCAAAAACCCGCAATATTTTTGAAAGACCATATCCAACGTCAGGTAGACGAGGAAAAAAAACAACACGCGTGTAGGGGAAGTACAATAAGAGAGCAAATTAAAATTACTTAAACGTTACGAAGTAGGTAACTCCAAGTTCCAACCAAGCCACCTCCACAAAGTCATTTATTATACCTAGGTAGGCCTGTAGCATACCTTTACATATATATATCAGATGGAAGGTTGTTTAGTTCTTAGCAAAGTTCTGGTTAGGGTCTGTGTTGGACAGCTATCTGATGATGGTGAGCCACGCTGACGTGAGGCGTGGATGTGTTGCAACCTGGTGGTTTAATATAATACATGCTCAAAATATGGTGTCTCCTGATTTGGCAACCTATTCCTAGATTTGGTTATTAACGTCGAACGATGGTTGGTCAGATTGTACGAAAACCCTACCTACTGGATTATCTTCATTACTGTAATAAGTACCTACCTACACGATAGACAAACGTATTAATACTTGTAGGGTTTTATGTAGGTATGTATAAGTATTTGGTTAAAAATCCGGTCAAAGTCTTATTTTTATTTGTATGAAATAAAATAAACTTAATAAAGACCCGCTGTTTGGTTCTATTAACTTTTAAAAGCCACACCACGTCACACAAGAGACGTTTGGTTATGGGGAGCATTTCATTTATTTATTTATTTATTACCAATTAGCACTAACAGTTAAACCTTACGTGCTAATTGTTACACATTTAATTACACTATTTATGTCAACACGGTATGAAACTAATTATTAACACAATACTATTTACGTCAACTTACATACCTAGGTACTATCATTCAATTTAATTTTTTTTTTTTTTTTTTTTTTTTTTTTATGTCATAGCGAAGACAAACGAGCACACAGGCCACCTGATGGTAAGTGGAAACTGTGACCCATAGACATTCGCATTCACAGGACTGCGATGCAATCCTAAGACTGCAAATGCGTTGCCAACCCTGAGGACTAAGATGGAATGCCTCTATGCTAGTCATTTCACCGGCTGTCTTATCCCCAAACCGGAACACAACAATGCGAACACTGCTGTTTGGCGGTAGGTTAATGGATAAGATGGTGGTAGCGATCCGGACGGGCCCTGCACAAGGTCCTACCACCCGCCAACAACACATAACATGTCCCAATAGCAAAATAAATAAGAAAATATAGTATAATTATGAACATGTCCGCTTACGCTATACAATACTACTATATAGAAAAACAACTAGGTACTTAAATATTATGCTATGCTAACTACCTAAATTGAGCTCGGAGTCACTCTTGCCTCTAGAAAACGACATGATGCGGTTAAAAATCTTGACTCTGGGGTGAAGAAAATGTCGAGCTGGCGATCAATATCCAGATAGCATTGAGAAGTGATAGGGCTTGGTGTAAGGGGGATGAAGCGAGAGCACGCGTCCTGGCCGGAGGGATGGCGAAAAAACTGCGGCGGCGGTCACGCAGGGTGGAAACACGAGGAACCCGCATACGTATTTGCGACAGAAGCTGCGGATTGGCTAAGCGACCTCGTATAAGTTGGAAGAAATATTTAATTAAATAAATATTCCTCCGAGCCTCCAAGGACGTGTACTCCACCATACCTAGCAAGAAGAGAGACGGGTAAATGAAAGGGTAGAAACCGTACATTATTCTGTACAGGAAACGGACAAACGATTTCTGGACCCTCTCCAAGAGTAGCGTGTAGCGCTGCTCATGGGGATTCCATATGGCGGCATTAGTCTCAAGCCTGCTACGGACATATGCATTGTACAGGACACTAATTGCGTGCCGGCTAGTAAACAATCTGGCCTGGCGAATGACAAATCCTAGACATCTCCTAGCTTCGTTACAGATCCTGGTTATGTGCTGATTGAACGAGAGTTGCGAATCAAAGTACGTGCCAAGATCTTTTACTTCGCTTACACGCTTTAATGGTTCGTCCAGCAGCAGGTACGTGCAGTCTAAAGGGCGGCGTGAACATGTATAGGTCATTACCGCGCATTTATCCTTGTTAAGGGAGAGACTATTATTGGAGGCCCACATGCCAACAGCATCTATATCCAGTTGAAGTAAAATTGAGTCGCTAGGGCTGCTAACAGGCAGTGCCAATTTTACGTCATCAGCGAATAAAAGGCACGTTGAGAACTTTATTGCTGTTGGCAGGTCATTGATTAATATTAAAAATAATAGGGGTCCAAGATTTGTTCCCTGCCCCATCCCAGAAGTTACCAAGAACCTACACAAGACATATCAACAGCTCTAGGAAATAAACAGTCTGATTCTATTCTATTTCTGTACATTCATGTTTACCAACCGCATTGTACCTAGGGTTTGCCGTTATTTGCCTCCTCAAATAGCCTCAATTGTAGATTCGTTTTACCGTTTACGTTATACATTTTACACAGATTTCTAGTTGTAGGTACCTGCCACATATGATACTCTTAGGTAAAAGTTAATTAATTAATTGATTTAAAAAAAAAAGGGAGTTTATTTTTGTTAATTTTTAGGTGACTCAATCAATTTCGCTGCTTGAATAAAACTTACAAAATTCTGATTACAAATCCTTGTGGTGACTACAAAGCATACACATTTTCCAGCCTGATATCGTTACCTAGCTATTTCAAACGAAAAGGGTCTTGCCCGTCTGACGGCCAACAAAGTTATTTTATATGGGGTACGTTTTTAACCCTAAAGACAGTGGCTGACTGTAGATTTTCTTGCGGCGCAGTTTTCTGCTGAGAATAATCTCACCAGTGATTATTTTAACTGCATGGTCGTTTCTTTAGAGAAAAATGGGGTGACCTCGGCGTAACAGCGAACGTCAACGACTATGTGGACGAGACCATCTCGATGCTGATTCCGCTCATCCAGCGCTTCGGGTTGGACCCCATGGAGCTGCCCGAGGTGATCGAGGGCTTCGAAGTGGTAAGTCAAGATTTTTTAAATGAAAAGAAATACCGGCCGTCTTGGTTAGAATTATAAAACACCCCACAGTCAAAGTGATTGTTATACTATATGTGTTTCTTCTTCTTAAGAGCTAATTATGTACCGACTACCGTTGCATACATAACTTTTTCTACGGGCTTAAAATTATAATAACACAAATGAATAATCGGTAACGTTTCTTGTAGACTTTCCTCAACGTTTCTACTGACAAATTACTTGTCTTTATTCCGGTTCTTGTTCATTATTCTTTGTTTGTGAATTTTATTGCTAAATGTTTACAAATTTCATGCAAGTTTTAATAGTTAAGTATTAAATCAGTTCAGACAATTTATGATTAAATAAAATAAGCATTGACTTAAGAACCTCCTCCTTTTTTTGAAAAGTTGGAATGCCAACGAAACGCCGTTTTGTTGATATCCACATTGAACCATGGTAACCAAATAAAAAAACGATGGATATTAGTAAAAGTGTATTGTATTTTTAGTAGGTACCTATATCAATAAAAATGAAATTTTAAAGACATATTTAATCTCCAAATCGGTGTAAAATATTTATTTATTTATTTAAGAACACATACAGTCGTACATTAAAATATGTATACAGGTAATTAAGTAACAATATAAAGACCTAGAGGTTCATAAAAAGTACAGTAATAGGTACTAATGGTTATTTAAAACTAATGTTACTTAAGGAAATTAAAAATGAACAATACTAGTATTTGGTACAATAATCGCACAAAATCTGCCATAGTAAATAAGTCGTTGCACAAATTATACAGGAAGAAGATAAAAGAGGGTTCAGAGAAATTATTCTTTAAGTTGTCGCTTGACAATTTTCTTTAGGGTACTAAGTGAACTAACAAATGGGTCAATATAATATAAATGCTCATTAATTAAACGAGGAACTCGTCTGAAGAAAGTGTGTTTGGTGTAGTTAGTACCAGCAAAACTGAACGTTAGAACGGTTTATCGGTTCAAATTAGGATATCAAGTGTTCACTAAACGCCAAGACTGATATCCGGAAGGACCGTACGTAGCCATGGTAATAACAATGCCATAATAATAATTATAGAACTGTTTATTATTATGGCAACCCTAATTATAGAATTGTTTTTACGCTTCGGTTACGCAATAGGTGGTATTGTGACAGCATTAACGATTTCAATATTAGCGGTATTTGCGAGTTGAATAAAATATAATAATATCTAAAGGCCTCTATTAGGTACTTTTCCACTGATAATAACGTACGTATGTATGTTTGACGCGGTATGGACATTAGTCTTCCACTATACATTTGGCCTGGCTTTCGGACTCCCAGCTCTGGCCAAATGCAGTTGCATTATAAATAGGGAGGTTATTAATGTCATTGAAATAGCTCTTAAATGTCGTTTTTATCAGAAGCCGAAAGACTTTTTGGAAGGGTTCCAGTGCAATGTACCTACCTACTTTTTAAATATGTTGGTTTGGTATTTACAACCACCGAACGTTGCAGAGATACATCCTCGTGACGTACAGCGCATGGCTGAAGATCCACGACGGCTACATGACGGGGCTGGTGAACGTGGCACGCTCCGGCGACCAGAAAGTCAACTACTTTGCCAAGATGCTGCGTCTGCGCATCGAGCTGCAGTTCAACAACCTGGAGGTACACGATGCATGGTGGTGATGGTGCTATTATGTTTTCCTGTTATCCCTCATCAGGGTCCAAGGGTTCCTGGGATGGGGAATCCTAATTCTGTAGCTGTGCCTATCCCACTCTGGGAATTAAGGCGTGAAGGTATGATGACATATAATTTAAACTTTATCACTATTTAATAACATTAGAATAAGAAAAAAATATTAGAGCGCGTCTGATTTTCAGAGGGGATGTTAGGTGAACCCGAAAGAACCTCCCGTTGCAAGGGCTGTCGATACGGACGCGAGGCAAGCTCTAGGCGGCTCTATGAAAATGCAAAAAAATAACGAAATTTTGAACAACTCGAGTGCGAATGATTTTTATACAGACGGTTCAGTTTGATGTATAAGACGTGCTGACTCATAATCTGACTATTATTTGGAGGGGTTTCTTAATCGGACTGTATGAAAAAAAAAACTTTTTTTTATAAAGCAATGGAAGTAGTGTAGGGACGGTGCCAGAGAGTGAGAGATAGACAAAAAGTGAAGGGGAAAGAGAGACGCGGAGTGGGGAATACATGCTTTACTGCTGTTACACGCGCTAAACTTTAATGATAATTTTTGACACTTCGACTAATGTAAATCGTTAGAATATAGTTTTTCCATCATACAAAAAAAATACCAAAATCACGTGTATTTTGACAATTGTGACCCTCCCACCCCCGTGCGTCACGCTCAATTAGTCAGATTATTGAAATTTATACTTTTTTGCATTTAATTAAGTCATTCCATAACCATCATCACAAGGCGTTAGTCTAGTTAGTAGTGGCCCTGCCAATAAAGCTAGCGGTCCTGGGTTCGATTCCCGGTATGGGCAAATATTTGTGTGATGCTTTCTATGTGGATGTTTTCTATTCATTAATGTGAGTATGAATTTCTCTATAATATGCTCTCTCTACCCATTACACAAGCCGAGTTTAGCTTGGCGTTCCCGTACTACTCGCGATGAAGCTTCAATGGGGATGTATGTCACTACATAGTATAAAACAAAGTCGCTTCCTGCTGTCTGCCTGTCTGTCCCTATGTATGCTTAGATCTTTAAAACTACGCAACGGATTTTGATGCGTTTGGTTTAATAGAAAGAGTGAGTCAAGGGAAAGAGGCATAGAGGCATTCCATCTTAGCCTCAGGGTTGGCAACGCATTTGCAGTCTTAGGATTGCATGGCAGTCTTGTGAATGCAAATTATGGGTCACAGTTTCCACTTACCATCAGGTGGCCTGTGTGCCCGTTTGCCTTCTCTATGCCATAAAAAAAAAAAAAAAAAAAAAAAAAAGGTTTTTATGTATAATAAATTATTTTTTATGTACGGGTGTTACAGAAAACTCATATACTTAAGCCGAAGCGAAGCGAGGGCGGGTAGCTAGTATAATATAAACGCAAATATTGTGGACATGTTGTTCAGTTAATTCGCTCGATGGTCACGCTGCTCAAATTCTATTCCAATGCACAAATAATCACCTACTATATGTTGAATTAGCCTTTAAGTTACATAATTATGATGAATTAGCCTTTAAGTTACATATACGATGTATTAAATTAATCATTTTAGCCAAATTTACCCATTTTGTCGTAATGTTTTCGACCATGAATAAAGACTGCAAGTAAAACATAATACATAAATTACAGGGTTTATACATGTGTTATTATGTCAAATTCAAATGTCACAATGACAGATAAGGACAAAACATTGTATAGCTATACCACCGTTACTCAACGTTTATTAGTAAAGGGGTTAGGCTACTACGAAAATTTTAGGTGTATAAAAACTAACAACATTTACTTTTAAAAGTGTATGGCAAATTAAGGGTAATTTAGCTATTAACCTCTTTGTAAAATGAAATTTGATACTGGCCGCTTACAACTTTTTTTTTTAATTTTTTTGCTGAAAATGTCAGTCCAGTTTTGTTTCTTGCAATGGAGCTGTCGCGAGAATCGTTTCGTGCTATGATATTCTACGACTACAAAAGGAACTTAACCTTTAAGGAATCTAATAAAAATTTAAACGACGCATTTGGGGAGTCTGCTCCATCGTTAGCCACAATCTCATATTGGTACCGCGAGTTTAAGCGGGGTCGGGAGTGCCTCAAAGATGAGTCGAGACCGGGACGGCCGTCGACTGCTGTAACGCCAGAAAACGTGATCAAAGCCGAGTGGTTGATTAAAGAACGCAGAAATATTACCCATCGGGAAATAGAGCATGAACTTGGTATTGGATCACCCGCAGTTTCAAGCATTTTACATGATCATCTTGGTGTCAGGAAGGTCGCTTCGCGTCGGATACCGCATTTGCTGACCGAAGAGCAAAAAACCCGGCGAGTAGATTGGGGCCAGTTTATGCTCAAAAAATTCGACGGAAGCAATTCCCAACAGGTTTCTAATATCCTTACTACTGATGAGTCCTGGATATACTGCTATGACCCTCTAACAAAGCAACAATCTATGCAATGGTCAATGGGTGTTTGAGGAAGACGGGCCGCCATTAAAAATTGTTCGTGGCCGTAGAGTGAACAAAAAAATGATCGCCGTTTTCTTTCGCCGCGGGGGGCCAGTAGCTGTAGTTCCACTCGAAGATCGAAGAACAGTTACTAGCCAGTGGTACACAGAGGTCTGTTTACCCCAGGCATTTGACAGACTTGGTGAGGATCGTCCAAAGAGCGGTACTCATGGAATTCTTTTTCACCAAGATAATGCACCTGCACACACCGCGGCAATAACAATGGATTTTTTGACCAGTAAAGGTGTTCAGCTGGTGTCGCATCCACCCTACAGTCCTGACTTGGCCCCGTGCGACTATTTCTTGTTCCCCACTATAAAGAAAATGATGCGTGGCCGGACTTTTATGGACTCGAACGAGGCAGTACTAGAATTTGAGCGACTTTTCTTTGACCTTCCGCAGTACGCATTTTTTAAATGTTTTGACTTGGAGGAGTATATTTTGAAAAATATTAAAGTAAGTAATTTGTAAAAAAAATGAATGGTTTTTAATTAACTAAAAATATTCATAGCAACCCTCGTATACCTTCAACTTTAGCTTTAACAATTGTATTTAAAACATCACCGTGGAAATAGATATTCACACAAAATTTATAAAAACCATAGGACATGTAGGTACAGATGTAGTGAAAAATCCTTTCCCATCGTTTTTGGTCGGATAACTTCGTATTTATCTTACTTTCTCAGTTGGCTTATTGATGGGTACTGAAGCTGATTGAGAAAGCTAGATAAATACAAACTAATCCGTAATTATTAGTGACGCTTTTTTTCAGTAAGTACTTATTTATTCATAGGGGCTTTGACAAAACCGTTTGTTATGTTATGTGTACCTGGACCTATTAATACCCTTTATCTATATAGTTTTAGTTATAGTATGTAATGTTTCTATTATGTCGCTAATGGTGAAATAAGCACTTTAAGTATATTTATATTTCTATCAAATCCCTATCGGTTGTGTCGCGAAATTGGAGGTTTTGATTTTTCATGACTCAAAAACTTTAGGTAGGTACTCCTTACTTCCGCTACTACTTTTCTTTTCAAATTTCGATGTACGGGGAGGTTATATTTAATATGTACTATTTCCGCGAAACATACATAGTCCAATTGGTTTAATTTCAGTTCGTGTATAAGTTCCTGGTGAAAGTGATGAACATCGGGCCCACGGGCGGCATCATCGGCTCGCTGGACCGCTTCAAGGTCATCACTGACATTCTCATCGACTTCAACAACGACGAGATCCACCTGCAGCAGTTCTCCTTGACCGACATTGGGTGCGTATACTTATGACATGCATCTGACTGCTAGACGTTTTGATCTCCGTAGTTATCGCTTAGTGCGTCTACGTCTACTCTCCAAGGATATCTACATAGGATCACCTGGTAGAATAGAATAAGTATGTACAATAAATTATGAAATCAATAGGTACTTGGGAGATTTGCTAGGTGGTTGCTAGGTGATCGAACGTTACAAATAGGTAGATAGACAGGAACATCCGAGCGGCCAACTTGTGCGTAAGTACTCACGGCACAAAAACAACACGCAAGCTGTTTAATATGTTAATAAATGAACGCCTACAAGAGCTTGCTTCGGAGATATAATTTTTAGTGTTAACGAAGCAGGCTTTACTTGCTTGCCAGTTACTCGGTCTACGAAGGTAGCGGTCCCGGGTTCGGTCCCCGGCAGTGGTAAATATTTTTGTGATGAGCACGACATAAAGTTTATTCTCGGATCCTAGATCTATCTATCTATTCGAGATAATTTTGTTTAGTGAATCACGTTTACCATGAACCTCATACCTACAGGTTTGGCTCTTTTGATATCATGGGTACCTACTTCTTAAAGACTATCTTAAATAATACTTATAACGAGTTTTAAATAATATAACGAGTTCGATGTTTCAGCCGCCTGCGCGTGCGCCTGACCGGCTCGCTGCTGGCGTGGCTGGTGAACCCGGTCATCACCGTGTTCGTGCGCATCTTCGACAACATCATCATGAAGGTGGTCGAGATCAACATACGCAACGCCATCCACGGCGGCATCGCCTTCATCAACTCTAACCTCAAAACCGTTATTAGCTTTCTGGAGTCTTTCAACTAAATTACATCTTGCTGTCCACCTGTTTAAATGGTTTATTAAATGAAGAGTACGACATTGTGTAGTTGGTCATTTATCAATTCATTAACAATGTGCCTGCGACGGGGACCACTCTATACCCTGCTTTCTGCAGAGGCTCCATGATTTGTGCGCCGCGGCGCTTTTTTTTACATCACTTCACGCTTTTACATCCTTCGATGTATTAAAAAATTAAGTAAAATAGACCCAAAATAATGAATTTCTGAGCACATAGCCCTGACATGAATGGTTACTTTTAATCACGGATTATTTTCCAATTCCTAAAGAAATGGCGATAATTGATTTATAAACGGACGGTGTGGCTAAAAGTTACGTTAAGCATAAAAGTTATATCCAACCTAGTTTTTTTAACAACAACATAAACGCACATCATGTACAGTCAGCCTACGGTATATTACCTATGTAACTGCACACTTAAGTATTTACCTTGTCGTTTTAACCCCTCTAATAGATTAGTGCAGCAGTTCAAACATGACGTTAAAGTGACACAGCAGTAAAGTTTGCAGCTATATACTTACAAGGCCGCCCGTAGGTACAAATAACTACTTTTACATTGATCGCCTACTCGTATAACTTTAATTTGAAGCAATCGTTATCTTCCTTCTCGGGTAGTCGGGCTTAAATACGCTAATTATGACTTCTCACATTGATGGGGCTAGACAAGTTGCTTGCGCTTTCACCGCTGCAGAATTTAAAGAGGATGACGTCAGGTGTCGTGGGTTCTGCATCTGCAGCCCTATATTGTGTTATAGATAGCATGGCAATACAGGACATTGACACCCGTCTACCAAGAAAACACCGTTAGTAATAATAACTACACCTAATACCTATATGTTTCTCCAAAAAACCCGAAACGAGTATTTTACAAGCTTTTATTTAACTTGCAATGTATGTATGTATGTATGTAAGGATTGTAAGGGTCCAATGTTGCAAGTTAAATTTGACTCACTTTCCGGTTTTCGATGAAGCTGAAAATATGCATACGCCTTTAGTTCAGATGACAATACAATAATATAATACCATCTAGCTGATCTGATGATGCTCGGGGTGGCCATAGGAAATCCTAAACTACTCAAGATAAACCCATCGTGTTAGGGCTTGTTCATATCGTCTTGACAAATAGATGACGACTGTGCAAAAAAAGTACAGTCGGCAACAAAAACTTGGACCAAAAATGAATTTTTTGACAGAAACTTATTCAACTTTCGCTAATGTATTGTGGTACAGTCACGTCTAATAACATGGATACAGTTAAACTTTCAAAAATATGGAAACACGACTCTACTGCAAGAGAATAAAGTTGTATATATATTTCTGAAACGTTGTTAATGTATACATATTTATGATGCTGACTGTACTGGTAATACGTTCATCTAGTCAAACCAGTGTTGCAGCGGTTGTAAACCTTGACGCTTACAATAATTTTCCTTATTTTTTCTTTTCATGAATTGTGGTTTCGATTTTTTTTATACATATACGAAGCTTTAATACGTATACCTACTTATGTCTTTTAAAGTTCAAATTTATTTGTTTGTTTATTTAAACTATGGCAGTAAAAAAGAAAAATACGAAAAGGAGATTTTAGTTGCATTTTTGGTAACAGATGTTTTGTTCTAGCCTAGCAAAACGGATCGACGACGACTTCATCTAAGTCCACCAGTTAGATGGTCCAGCCTCCAATTCCATTCTTCTACTACTCGACCATAACAACCAATAACGTTAACAATGAAAACAAAAAATAACAATAGCAGCAAACAAAATCAAAAACATAACTAATAACCAAAAACAGTCAACACTAAACGGTGTTGCGTACGGATAGGCGTGGCGCGGCGCGTCTGGCGTTATTACCGTTTACAGAGAGGCGGCGCGTGCAGCGGACCGCGTCATCACACGCGCAAACACAAACATAACATAATTAATTATGGCAATGAACGGTGTAGCTTGAGACACGCGTCTGTGAACTTATTTGTGCAATAATGTAGCAACAAAAAAAAGTTATTATAACTGTTCCGGGTAGTGATTCTCTCAACAACGACGGTCGGACGGACGAATGAGTGAATGTCCAAGCGGCGAGTTTAAGAAGTCCCGTCAGTGCGAACAAAACATACTTTAGCGCGTGCGCGTTAAGTGGTAACAGCTGGGAATTTTTATTCCCAGAAGTTACCAGTGGTACCTAACAGGTGGGAAAAAAAATCCCAGCTGTTACCAGTGGTAACAAATTGGTGGTAACAGGTGGCAATAACCGCACTTTGCACGTTTCTCCCTGTACCACGACACTCTAGCGATATTGGTATTTTGCTATTTATGAATGGTTTAGGGATAGTTTCTCTAGAATAAGGAAATCAGGATAGGTACAGGTGGGGTCAGTGTAACATATTGAGACCTTATTTGGCACACAATATAGCAACATTCGTTCATCGTAAGACTGATTAATCTGATTGTTCACTTAGGGCCGATTGTTTATTCAGATATTCTAAGAGCCCACGACACTAAACCTAGTCCGATAAGACTACCATAATGAAATACATATATTTTTCACGCCACTGCTCGAAAATGTGGCGAAAGATGGTCTGTTCTTGAGCCCCAAAACAATCAATAGTTGTACATTAAATGAGCAGGCCTTCTATGAATTTAAACAGACCAACAATGTTATAACATTGTTGGTCTGTTCCATTGAGCAAGTCGACCAATCACATCGGACCGCTGAACACTGATTCGACCAATCAGAGCATGACTTGTGCTGCATATGAAATTAAATTGGCCAATGAGAAGTCGTTTTATTTTTTAATAATATTCATCCCTTCACGGATAGGCAAAGGAATCAGATTCTATATATGTACAGCCATATACAGTGTGGAAATTAAACTCAGGCCCTGGAGGGAAACTACTTTAAATCCTTAAGCTAGCTCATTTTACTTAAAGGAGACATTCCTTTATTTTTGAAAAGAAACAAATCGAAAATGTTATTAGGGGCATACACCACAACACTTTGCTGAAGGCTACAAGAAATGAATTTCAACGGCGACTAATGTTGTGTAGCCGGAACGACGGGGCTCATTTCGAACAATTTATCAGTTAAATAATTTAAGTGATACAAAATTGATACTAAAATAAAGTTGATGTTAGATTTAACGATTATTTTTATTTTTAAGACCAAATGTTTGTTAGAGAAACTTTATCCTGAATATTAATACTACCGATTAGTATAATAAAATAAAGAGTGTTTATTTTTTTAAATTTTAGTTGGTTCGAGTCCCGGGCGAAGCAAGCGAGTTTAAAAAAATCTTTTAATGCAGATTTGTTTCTTTTCAAAAATAAAGGAATGTCTCCTTTAAGTAAAATGAGCTAGCTTAAGGATTTAAAGTAGTTTCCCTCCAGGGCCTGAGTTTAATTTCCACACTGTATATCTGTTTTTAACTATCTGAAATATAGTTCTGTCACGGTCAGAGTCGTCAGTTTAAAAAACGCCTTTGAATGACAGGCCACTAAAAAGGGTATTGACGGGAGAGCGTAATTTTTTTAGTGTGTTGTAAGTTTATTTTAAGAATTTATTTTTATTTCCTCGCAGTAGTCGTGAAAAGCACAGTGTTAAGCCTCGGCTGAAAGTGCAATAGATGGACTCGTACTTTCGAGGGTCTCCGCTACGCGTCGGCCCTCGAACTAACTCGTCCATCTATTGCTTACTTTCTAATTTGGGCAAAATATTGTTCACTTCCCAAAAAACTAATCCCATTAGTTTCATTTCCCAAACGAATCTTTAGCACATTTAAATTTCGCATGTTATTTGATTGGTCAAATTATCATTTGGTATCATTTTACTTTGTCAAGTTTTACTAACGGTGGGTTTGGACTAAACGAGCGAATGCTCTAGAACATGTTTTGTCTTTGTTTTTACAAAGAAAACGTAAGAGATAACGCCATGGTCTAATGCCCGGTTCCTATATTCAAGAAACGAATGGTTTTCCTTACGTCTCGTTAAAATTTGACACATTTATTTGTACGTAGCAAATGTCAAATTTTAACGAGACGTAAGGAAAACGATGGAAAAAACAATTGACGGTGCCTGGTTGTTACACGTGCAAAATTTTCTCTTGCCCTTTTTAATCGTTGTTTCAGTTGATTGTCTAAGAATTAGTGTAATTATTGTAGATTTAGTTTTTTAAATTTAGCGTTTTTGTATTATAGTGTTGTCTAGCGAAGATTGGGTAAGTTTTTATTGATGTTGGACGAGGAGCCCCCTGATGGGGGCGGTGGGACTACGGTCCCTGTAGTGAATTGGGGGGAAGTTAGTTCCCGCAAACGTGGCCCCGAAGACTCTGGTGTTGTGGATGTCAACTATAAAAGGGAAGCTAGGATGCCGGCGTCAGCCTCCATTCAACACTCTTTTTCGGTTCCCGAATTCGCTCCTGGTTCTAAATTGAAGTATGGTTCTGGTGATTCCGGTCCTTTCATTGTTCACGTCACGAAATCACTGGAGGATTCCTCCATTGGTTCCTCGTTTCGTACTTTGAAATTCGCCCAGCTTGTTCATAAATATAATATTAAGGGTATTTCCAAGGGTGGTATTAAATCTGGCGGTCGCAGTCGAGTTGTTGTAGATTTTTCAAGTGCGGATTCGGCTAATGAATTCTTGGAGAGTGCCCTATTCAAAGATAACCCCCAATATTCCCCCATCATCCCAATGTTTAGTGTCACTCGGATGGGCCTTGTTCGTGGCATTCCCGTCGACTGGACTCTGGAGGAGCTGGTCAACTCTATTGACTGCTCTGTAAAAGTAATTAAGGCTCGTAGGCTTAATCGTAAATGTTTTCTGGATGGGAAAGTGTCCTGGGTTCCTACCCAAACTGTATCGTTGACCTTCTTGGGGCAATGTTTGCCCGAAAGAGTTTATTGTTTTCACACCTCTATTCCTGTGGATGTATATCAGCTCCCTTCTATTCAATGCAATAAGTGCTGCCGGTTCGGCCATATTAAAGCGAGTTGTAGGTCTAAACCCCTTGTTTCAAATGCGCTCAACCCCATGAAGGCGTTGATTGTGTTGTCAGTGCAGAAATGGCTTCTTGCCTATTTTGTTCTGGCATGCATTTTGCTACAAATTCTTCTTGCCCTGAGCACTCCAGACAGAAAAGTATAAAGTTGGTGATGTCAGAGGAGAGTATCCCTTACTCTGATGCTGCTCATCGCTTTCGTCCCGTCCGGCGTTCTTTTGCTGATACTACTCGCTCTTTGGTTTCTCCTTCCTTGTTTCCCGTGTCTCAAGATTCCTTATCTCCTCCTTCGCCCGTCTCTCCCACACGTTCTGTTCCTTCGGTCTCTCACAAAAAAACAGTGTTTGTTCCTCGTCGCCCTGTCCCAGTGTTGGAGAAGGGCTATGACAAAGCTGCTCACGACGCAATCATTCATGCTCCAAAATCCACTCAATTAAATGGCTGTGCTCTCAATAACTCTGAACCAGATTTTACTCCAAATGATAACCTTATTAAGCTGCTTATCAGCACATTAGTGAATCTTCTTTCGAAGTTCTCTGATGCTATACCGAACAATGTCTCAGAACTGCTGAACCAATTGACGTCTGTCCTTATGACCAATAATGGCTTATACAGCCATTCAATGGAATTGTAGAAGCATTCGACATAAAAAACATGAAATCATTCATCTCATTAATAAATTTAGTCCTTCAATCCTTGCCATCTCGGAGACATGGTTAAAGCCTGGGTCCCTTTTTAGGGTTTCAGGTTTCTCATGTCTTCGGGATGACAGTGCTGATGGTCGGAACGGCTGTGCCGTTCTTATTAAACGTTCTCTTCCCTTTTCTTTAGTTCCTATCCCCAATCATTCTTCAGGCTTAAATATAGTTGCTGTAAAACTTTTTAATTCTACTTTTATCTCCCTTTATACCTATTCGTCACCCTAATCTAACAATTATTGCTGAATTAGACTCTATCCTTTCCTCTCTCTCTGGCCCTTTTGTTATCATGGGAGATTTTAATTGTCATCACACTTTGTGGGGTTCTCATTCCTGCGATTACAATTCTTCTCATCTTTTAAATGTCTTTGACAACATTTATTTGTGCCTGTTGAATGATGGCTCTCCTACTAGGAGATGATCCCCTTTGCAAAACCGTAGCTCTGTGGATTTATCTCTGGCATCACCTAACTTGGCTTCTGGGCTCTCCTGGAGGGTTCTCTCCCATTCTCATGGTAGTGACCACTTTCCTATTCTTATTTCCTTTTTGTCTGATGTGTCTGTTCCGACTTTATCTTCCCCTCCTCTTCTTAAATATAGAACTGGAAAGGCTGACTGGCCTGAATATTCTTCTTTGGTCTCTAATGAGGTAGCGCTTCTTCCCCCTATTTCTTCTGATAATTTTCTAGAGTTGTATTTAAAGTTTGTCTCAATTTTAATTCTATCAGCTAATTCTAGTATTCCTACTAAATGCTCTTCACTTCGCAGGGCTTCCTCTCCTCCGTGGTGGGATGCTGATTGTACTTTAGCTATTAAAAAGAGAAATGAGGCTGAAGGTGCTTTTGCTGTAGACTTGTCTAATCTGGAAAAATATTTGGAGTTCCAGGTTTCCAATGCTCGTTGCAGGCGTTTGTTATCTTCTAAAAAACGTCTTGGTTGGTCCCGTTTTTGCGAGAGCTTGTCTCCTCGTTCTCCCTCTTCCTTAGTATGGAAGAATATCAAAAGATTTTGTGGATCATTATCTGATTCGAACCCACTGTCTAATGATCCGTCTAGCTGGTTGGAGGGATTTTTGGATAAATTAGCGCCTGCTTTTGTACCGCTGGAAGATTGCTTTCCCCCATCTTCGTCTCCTTTTTCTTCTGACAGTATGGATGATCCTTTTTCCTTTCGGGAAATTTCTTCTGTGTTGGATCATCTTCAAGATTCTTCTCCAGGTATAGACGGAATTCCTTATTCTTTCATTAGACGGTGCTCTGACTCTTCTAAACTTTTCTTCCTTTCCCTGCTAAATCATATTTATAATTCTGGTTGCTTCCCTGATTCTTGGAAGAATCAAATAATTATTCCCATCGTAAAACCTGGTAAAGATCCCAGTGACCCCTCCAGTTATAGACCTATTTGCTCTTTCATCTGTTCTCTCAAAGATACTAGAGCATTTAATTAAGAATAGGCTTGAGTGGATTTTAGAAAATCGAGGAATCCTTTCCAAATCCCGATTTGGTTTTCGTAGAGGCATGGGAACTATGGACAGTTTAAGTATTCTTACGTCCGATATTCGTCTGGCTTTCTCTAGAGGTCATCACCTTGTTGGTGCTTTTTTAGATATAACTGCTGCCTATGATAATGTGCAACTTCCGCTTCTTAGACAAAAAATGCTTCAATTGAGTTTGCCGGCGAAGATGGTTCATGTCATTTGCAATCTCTTCATGGCTCGTTCTATCTCAGTTCGTTTTCAAGGTTCTTTGTTACCTCCTAGAACCATTTGGAAGGGCCTCCCTCAGGGTTCTGTATTAAGTCCAATTTTATATAATCTTTATACCGCCGACCTTAGTAAATCAGTTGATTGTTTTTGTAACATTTTGCAATATGCTGATGATATTGCTCTTTACTTTGCCTCCAGCTCCATTTCTAAGTGTTCTCAGTCTCTTAACTCCGCTCTAGGTTACTTACTTAAACTCGTGGCTCATGGATCATGGCTTATCTTTGTCTGCCTCCAAGAGTTCTGTTGTGGTTTTTACTAGAAAAAGGCTGGTTCCTGATATCCGTATTTTTCTTGAGGGGATATTGCTTCCTGTGTCTAATTCTGTTAAATTTCTAGGTTTAATTTTGGATGATCATCTAACTGGGATCCCTCACTTGTATCATATTAAAGATAAGTGTGAGAAAAGTTTAAATGTTATGAGAGCCTTATCTGGTGCTTGGTGGGGTGCGCACCCCTATTCACAAAAGCTTTTGTATCGAATAGAATAGAATAGAATAGAATAGAATAGAATATAATAGAATAGAATAGAATAGAATAGAATAGAATAGTCTTTATTTCGTCATCACAGGTAATTATCAGGTGACAATGTGGTAAAATATGCAGCATTCCATGACGCGCCTTTTGGCATACGAAATACAAATTATAAATTATTTAAAACTTAAACTAATACAAAATAATAATAATATATGAATGTTAATGTCAAAACATGATTACAATTGATTACAAATTACACTTTTTGTCTTTCAATGTCAAGGTCAGCATCATTAAAATAATCATTAACAGTATAATAACATTTATCCACCAGCATTCTTGAAAGCAACTGTTTGAACTTTTTAGAGTCAGTATTTTTTAAAGTTGTAGGCAATTTATTATACAGTTTTGGGGCCATTACGTTAACGTTGTGTCCCATCAATGCGGTATTACATTTCGCTATGCGTACTAACGGTTTCCTGGGTCGCAAGTTACCTCCAGGATTTGTTTCCATTACTGGGAAAAGAGTGGGATTACTTTTGACAAAGTTGCAGCATTCGTAAATATACAAACAAGGCAATGTTAGCAGCTTGAGAGACTTAAAGTGTGGTTTGCAACTTTCCGTGCGTTCAAGCTTGCAGATGGCCCTAAGGCAGCGCTTCTGTGCTCTGAACAATCTGTCTTTGTAGGAAGAGTTACCCCAAAAAATTATCCCAAATCTTAAGATAGAGCATACGAAGCCGTGGTAAGCCGCCAGAACAGTTTCTTGGGCAGATGTCTTTGCTAACTTGTAAAGGGCGTATGACAATGTATACAGTTTTTTACAAACTTGTTCAGAGTGAGACTCCCATTTCATATTATTGTCTATAGAAATGCCAAGAAATTTAGTAACGCAAGTTTTACTTATAGTTTGACCTTTATCAATCAAAGAAGCGCCATATATTTCAAAAAGAGCATTTTCATTTCGATTTCGCTCGAAACAGAATCCTTATTATTTCGGTTTTGATCAAAGAGCAAAATTAAACTGTTCCTGCTCAAAAAACCGGTTAATTTCGCTCGCTAATTTGTTCGCACCGCCCGTTCCCCGCGCAGTTCGTTCGGACTGGTCCCAACACCCCTTTCTCGTTTTTCCTAATAGGTTAGTAGCTAGCTCTTCAGTTAGTTGCATTTTTACTTGCTCGCGTGACTTATGATTGTATGATTCCAAGCAGCGTCGGCCAAACGATGCTCCACCCATTTGTCATTTGAAATTAACCAGGTTACCTAATCCCAGCGATCATAACGCTCGCGAATCGATTCTGCTCCCAGCGAGCGTTTACGAAAACCTGGTTTAGAACCATATTAACCGGTATTTTTCGAACCGTTCCCAAGCCCTGTGCACGTTACAAGATACGTCAAAGTAAACGTCAAACCATAGAACACTGTAATTTTCGACACATCTCGAGACGAGCATTAGAGTTGAGATTAGTTTATTAATACGGGCCTAAAAGTTCTAAGTTGAACTGAATGTGTTGCTACTTTAAAAAAATAAGTGAGTGAATCCATGAATGGACTCTATAAAGAAGAGTAGGAGATCGTGTTTTTTTTACATTGTATATTATATTTTAATAGTTAAATTCGTTTTACTGTATTATTTATTTTTAATACTACCTTTAATAATTTTGTTCACATTTTATATCAGGTAAAAATTATTTATCTTATATAAATGGGCAGCATCTTAAAGATTAAAAAATGCAAGTTGTTTGTGGTTTGTCCCGTTTCGAAGTATGTGTTCTTTTCTTTTAATTTTGTTTAATAACAAGTTTTTGACGTCGAAATCACTTGGTGGGCTGCCATAAAAAGATAATAGTGTAAAAAGAAAAATGAGTTCGCGGAAATGGTGAAGGGTTTGTGTGTCGGAATGTGGGGGTCACATATCACATCACATCCATCACATCCACCGCACCCAATGTATAGGGTATTCCAAACACATCCTGGAAGCCTTGCATGGCCCTCTCTTTTTCTATGCTCGTCACTTGCACTTAAAACCTTTATGTGTTGGGGCACCGTACCCACTAGCAATCCTATGTTCTAAGTATCGACCACGTGTGTGCCCATGTTCCGCGACAGTCGGTCGATCAGTCGAATGGGTTGGATGCATCACGCTCACGCACCCTCTTTTAATAAAGTTTTTCTCCTTCGCCATGCTCCCTCGTCGGCCGCCACCGAAGCCATGACGAATTCTTCATTCACTTCAAAATGTAATTATAAATAGAAAAAAAAAAGAATATCTACTTGACTTGACGTAAAAAAAATATAAACGGGACTATTTTATTCGCCGCTAAAATTAGTCTTCGAACTTAGAGTAGATTAAGTTTGACGTTTCTGTGTTTTCGCGAAAGAATGACAATGGAATTAGTAAACTAAATACTAACATACATCTGGAAGTTACACTACCTACTCCGATAAAGCGAGCCAAAAGAGATGTACTAAAGCTTACTGCGTCCCTTTCTAGTAAGGTGACCATATTATTATTTGAATTGCAATTTACAAACAATAAGATACACGCAACCCATGACAAAAATGCTGGCCTGTACTTGACACAAAGATTAAGCATTGCCTTTCAACGTGGCAATGCTGCCAGCATTTCAGGAACAATGCCCACTGGTATATGTAATGTCTACCAGAATCTGATGGCATTTTTAAAAGTAAAAAATCCTTGATTTTCATATGGCAACTGTCAACTGGCAGCCGTGTCAAATTGTTGGTTTACCGTTGCATACATTTTGAAATTCACCTTCAACGATTGTTATCTGGTGAAAATATCGAGAAAACCGCTTAGATCTCAAGCTAGGAATATTGTATACAATTTGTGTAATACAGTACGCGAAGGAGGTGTAAATCAAACACAATCTTCGATTTTAAAGCGTATCGTGGAGTTGACTGGTAAGTTGAAACGAACTGTTTTGATACTTTTAGGTTAGGTATATTTTGTCTTACATAAATGCTACTTATTACAGGGGTTCCCAGCACTACCATACGTCGAATTATAACCGAGGGCACTATGATGATCGTTGGCGTAAATGTCAACTACTTGAAGCCGTGTAACAAATCCAGTCTACCCTTATATGAAATTAATGAATTATTGAAACCACATGGCCACGAAGTTCAAAGGCTCCCACCTTATCATTGTACATTAAATTCCATAGAAATGATTTGGGGTTTAAGAAAGTTGCAGAGAAGAATGTAAACAGACCTGCCAGCGATATTAAATTATTGACCGAAGAAGCTTTCTCAACATGTAGAGAAAATGTTAGAAGAGCGGTTTATTATAAATACTCCTCTCTCTTCATCGCCCTCAGCAGATGAAGAACAAGAAATGACAGTAGAATTTTTGGAATCATTTTCTAGTTCTAGATGAGATTTCAAGTTATTTCTTATACTCATTATAAGTATATCAATTTGGCGAGTAAGAATGGTGTGGTTATTATTTTATTTGTGAGCAATAATTATTATCCTTTACTGGAAGTTTAATGTAATAGACCTCTAGTGTCATATATTTTATGAAAAAAATCCTAAAAACATAAATAAATACAAATTCGTCGAATCTTAAACTTCCTCGTTTTTTTTAAGCCGATTAAAAATTACACAGTATCAGTACCATTTAGTCCAATTTCCCCAGTATTGCCCTCTACATTTTTTAATTTCCCTATTTGCCATGAGATTCTGGTACTGTACCTCTAGCGGTTTTTTAGATTAGTGTAGTTTAAGTAAGTTTGTAAGTTCTTTCGTTTGTTTTTGTTTGTCTTTATTTATTATTTATTATATTTCATTAAACGATTGTGTACCGATTTTGAAACATTTTTTTTTTTTGAATGGTTATACTCTGCAGAGGTGGTCCCATTGTCACAAATTAGTGATTTTGGTATTTTCAGTAACAGATCCATGATCCAGCATTTGCATTCAGAAAGTATGATTTGGTGATGCGGAATTGAAGATGAAGAAGAGTTTTTGGAAGAGATGACAATTATTTTTTTTCGATAGTCGTCATCCTGAAGATCATGGAACTGCGGCTCTTTTACTTTTATTTCCTCTAATATTTTAGAAATCTTTTTTTTAGTTAAGAAGGTAACATTTGTAAACTTTAATGACCGACACGCTTGTTGCCTTCGTATTTAATGAAATAGAAAAAAAAACTGTCACTTCTATATCTGTCAACGTCAAATCAAATCAAAGTAAACAAACAGTTCAATTCAAATAAGTAAATTCAAGTAAATCTTTGTACCTAATACTCCATTTCCACAGTCCGTGTGGGATTGCCTGAATTCATTGCGTGGATTGTACAATTCAAAAGTGCTCTCGTGGCTATCAAAAAGCAGAGCAAGAGTCGTCGAGAAAGGAAGAAATCGGTGTCCAAGAAGAAGTGCCAAAGGGGTCGAAAATAAATCGTAGACCAAATATCGTGCAAAGGTCTTAGAGCAAAGCGGCAAAACGAAAGTCCGGAGTTCGATCTGAGATCGTTAAAAATATTTCTAAAAACACATCACATGAAACGCAAGCAAACAGAAAAGAGCCGTTGTATTGAATCGTTTGTTTACTTTGATTTGATTTGACAGTGACAGATAAAACACTTCTATTTTTTTTATTTTTCATTACTCGTAATTACGAAGGCAACAAGCTAGTCGGTCATTAAAGTGTACAAATGTCAACTTCATAACTAAAAAAAATATTTCTAAAATATTAGAGGAAATAAAAATAAAAGAGCCGCAATTTCTTGATCTTTGGGATGACGACTATCAAAAATAAATATAATATACATATCTTCCAAAAACTTTACTTAGCCTATTCTGTGGATCGGTGTGGTCTCCAACAACCAATCCGTTGACAAATTGAGACCAAGTAGTCGCCATCTCGAACTTTTTAGTTAGACGACTGATTGTTTCCAAAATCGATATCTGGGGTTTTGTGTGGTCTCTGACAACGAATCCGAAGTCAGATTGAAAAAAAGTAGCCGCCATCTTGAACTTTTTAGTTAATGGACTGATTGTTTCCAAAATCGATGTCTGAGGATCTGTGTGGTTTCTGATAACGAATCCGTTGTCAAATTGGGAAAAAGTAGCAGCCATCTTGAACTTTTTAGTTATTCAATTGATTGTTTCAAAATCGATGTCTGGGGATTTGTGTGGTATCCGACAACGAATCCGATGTCAGATTGAAAAAAACTGCTACCATCTTGAACTGTTTAATTATTTAACTGATTGTTTCCAAAATCGACATCTGGGGATCTGTGTGGTCTTCAACAACGAATCCGTTGACAGATTGAGAAAAAGTAGACCCCCATCTTGAACTTTTAAGTTATTCGACAGATTGTTTCCAAAATCGATATCTGGGGATCTGTGTGGTCACCGACAACGAATCCGTTGTCAGATTGAGAAAAAGTGGTCACCATCTTGACTGATTAAGAAATGAAAATGTTTACGTAGTTTTCTTGAACAGGAAAGATTATACATGGAATTAGTACTTACTAATTCCATGGTAGTAGGTAATTTAGAATTATATTGTCATTTTAATAAGAGCAGGTAGAAAAAATACAAGCATTGAAAGATTTCAAACAAAATCTTGTATTAAGTTGTCATTCAAGTGTCAATTTCGGATTATAGGAGACCACACTGGTTACAAAGATCGCCAGATATCGATTTTGGAAGCAATCAAGATGGCGGCTCCTTTTTCTCACTCTGTCCGCGGATTCGTTGTCGGAGACCACTCAGATCCCCAGAAATCGAATTTGGAAACAATCAGTCCAATAACTAAAAAAAAAGTTCAAGATGGCGGCTTTTTTACTCAATCTAGGAACGGATTCACATTCTGAATTTACAAATTAATTATTGTATTATGATAATATTAATAATTGCTCCTGCTCACCCTACTAACTACTTACTTGTGTAAGAGGGACCAACTAAGACAAAGTAAGTCTCTTTCGGCTCGTACACTTGACTACCACAAAATCAGCCTTCTACTCTAACACATTGAGTTCAATTTTACTTGTCGTGATTTTGGGAGTATGTACCTATTCCAGGTGTACAAATTCCATGAAAACGACTAAAATAGCATTTTGGCAGGTAAACTAAATTGAATAGACCGCCTAAAATAAGAAGCGTCAGATTCAAATTAGCGCTGTCATTTGATTATGACAGCTGCTCATAGAATAGCAAAGGGTTTTAGCGACACCTAAAGTAAAATTAGGAAGTTTAGAGGCTACTGTAGAATCGGGTCCAATAGGTCACGTTACATCAGCGCAAAACAGACAGTCAGGGGCGATGTTGCTGTACGCACTATCGTGCAAAGTATCCATCATACTGTCACAGACCACAGATTCTTACATCGCTCATTTCGTTTCGTTCAGAAATTGTGGCTCCTACACCACCACTCGCTTCTAAAACCTTATGTGTACAACATGTTTTTTTTATTACACAAGCGAAATTCTATAATCCAGTAGATTTTTTTGAAAAAACAGTAGAGCAGTAGAAACAGCCTAAAACCAGTAGCTCTCCTGTAAAAACAGGAGATCTGGCAACACTGCGGAACAGCAACTGGAAACAACAACTGGAAATTCATATTAGGGTCTCTGTCCTTCCGAGAAGGATAGTGCGTAGAGGGCTTTACATTTAAATTTGAATAAACATCGTCTTTAACTGTCATTACTGTTTAGACATATCCTACAATCTGTGCTGTCCTGTCAATGTTTTCAAGTAGTCTGAAGGCAACGCAGAGTGAAGTAGGTATTAAAAACCACATGGTTAATCATTTACTTGCTCCCATTCTAAACCTATTATAATTATTTTACTCGTTGGCAGTTCAAGGCAAAAATGGGTAAATCAAGGAAAATGAAACCGTCAGAAGTGGGCAAGAATATCGCACTTGCTGATCAAATTGAAGCACCAAGTTCTTTGAAGAATAAGGGTAGAATTAAGGAAAGAAACCGACACGATGATGATGAAGAGGTAAGTGAACTGATTTAGGTCTGGATTATGCCGTAATTAACAAGCAAGTTAATAGAGAACCAGGTTTTATATAAAAATATTTAATAGATTTAACACAGGGATGTGTAAAATGTTCGAATATTATTGAACAAATTGTACGAAAAATTAAAGTACCTACATATTAAGAAAACTAAATCGAGCTGAGCTCTAGCCTGCTGCCACGCCTTATGCCCTAGTGTCTCATGTTCTGCTTCGTGTGAATTTCTTGTTACTTATTAGGCCATTTAAAAAAGCTAGATAAAAAACTGGTAGTATAAAATTATGGGATAAGCTCCTATTTACTAGTGCAGGTGTAGCTCTTGTATGAAGGTACTACAAGTGTATCAGTGGCTTGCCAGCATCCAATGTCATTTCCATTTTATTATTCTAAATGAATAATAAATGGTTTTTTTTGTGTTATGTCATTGCAATTTGCTTTTTGTCCATCTTTAATACACTATTTATTTGACTGTAAAACTGAGCTAAGCTTTTTGCCTGCTGCCATGCCTATTGCCGTAATGCCTCATGATCTGCTTCTTGTGAATGCATTGTTAAGTCCTGACAGAACATGGGATTTAAAAGAAAACTAAATTTGACTTTTGTTCCTTTTTTTATGTAGGGTAGGGTAAGTAGGGTGTGGCCCAAAACTGTGTATGAAAATGTTTTGCGTTAGAATAGTGTATCATTTATATAACATTATGTAATACTACACATTAAATTAATATTTTAAGATACATTATTAAGGAGTTAGTTAATTATACCATAGTTACTAGCACCAAGCCCAGCCTACCTACATTTAAAACTAAATTAAAAGTGCCGAGTGAATACGATAAATACATCGGGTAAATATGATAATTATTATACAAACACTTTTCTCCAGTAGAATTTCCTACTTGTATTATTGTAGTTTTTGCTTAAGACTGCGCCGAGCGTACGCCAGATGTACAGTGGTGCCCTTATTACTATTATTGTGTTTTCTAATAAACTAAAGTATTTTCTTGAAATGGGTTGTAGGTTTTGTACTACAAATATGAGAACACAACTTATAGGTTATATCACATAGTTAGTTAAGCTGACTAACTACTCAAAGGGTGATTATTATTAAAGTTTGTTACGTATCCCATAAATTGTGTGTTTACTTTAGCTACAAAAACGTATCGTCTGGTTGCAAGGAAATTCTTTCGATAATTAGAAAACAATAATAGTAATGAGGGCGCCACTGTACATCCGGCGTACGCTCGGCGCAGTCTTAAGCAAAAACTACACAGCTCACATACAAAAAGTTTTATTCATCATTTTATTGTACACTAGCCACCTGCACTCACTTCAGTTCATGAGAGTTTTCTGTAACGCCTGTATATAAACCAGAATTTGTGATACATAAAAATCAGTAGGTGAAACAGCATTCAAATCCTTTCAGTTGTTTTTGTGGACATCGCAAACATATATATGCGACACAGTGGGGACTTTGTTTTATAATACATAGTGATTCACAATGAAAGGTTACTGCACAAAATTTTGCAAGGCAACTTTTTTCCCAGGTTTTATTTAAAAAAATATTACACAGGCAAAGCTTTGACTCCTGCAGCGCCCTTGCCCTTGTGCCTCGTGATTAGCTTTTTCTGCTTTTGGCGTTTTGTGGTGTTTTAAAAGAAAGCACTTTCAATTATTATTTTCAATGTAGGGTAGGTAGAGTGTGCCTGTAACTATGCAATTATTATTAATAGCGGCCCTCCCACCTTTGCTTGGGTTGAACAATTATTCATACATAGCTTTTGTCCATTTGGAATAATGTACCTACCTTTCAATTGGTAAAATCAAATCACAAATAGGTGCGGTGGTTGTGGAGAACTACCCTCCTATAAATAAACTTACAAAATCCACTCTTTCTCTCTTTCTTTATCATATTAGTATGTAGCAATTCATCCCAAAAACTTTGAAAAACTTTGCTTGAAAATCTGCTGTACATCATAAGAGCATTAATAACTTTGAGATATACATAACAGGACATTTTCTTTATAGCACTTAGCTTAGGAATACTTTTTCATGTAGGTTGGGTAGGTTACCTGTTACTATGCAACAATCAAGTAATTACTTAACAGAAATCAGGCGTGTAGAGATTGCCTAGTTAGAATTACATACACAACATACCTTATTGTCTTTATGCAGTGCTAAAGTCAGTGTATTTTTGCAGTTTGTAAATCCAGAGCTATCAAAGAAGATTTTGGAAGTCGCTAGGAGGCAGCAAGTTGAGGTTGATGCCAGTGAGAGTGGCCCTTCGACTGCCAAGCAAGAGCGTCCAAGTAAATTTAAACGTTAGTCAATTATAACTTAAGTTAATGTTAATTTGTATGCATTGATTTGCAGGTCTGTAAATTAGAAATTAACTGTGGTGGCTACTCAATGGCTAAGATAAAATAATAAGTTGTATTTACTTATAAAGGTACTTTGATGGTTATTTATATACAGCTTCCGGGGATGATGAATCAGAAGTAGAAGAAGATGATATGGTCCCGGACACATACTGTGATAACGTTGTCATTGATGAAAAAGATGAAGAAGCACTTAGAAAATTCATGTCAGACACACCAGAGCGAACCAGGACATTAGGAGACATTGTTAAAGAGAAAATTACAGAAAAGAACACTGAACTCCAAACACAGTTTACTAATGCAGAGTCAATAATGCTTCTGAAGATTGATCCTAGGTTTGTAAAAGTTTGGATAAGTAGAAATAAGTAAAGCAATAAATAAAAGTCTTCATTTTGTTCTATAATAACAATAAATATTTTGCAGGATCAAAGATATGTATGAGGGAGTCAGAGATGTATTACAAAAATATCGCTCTGGTAAAATACCCAAAGCGATTAAAATGATCCCATATCTTCAAAATTGGGAACAAATATTGTACTTAACTGAACCAGCGACTTGGTCAGCGGCAGCGATGTATCAGGTAATTTGTAGATTATAGTTTAGGCACTGATTTAAAGCAATAGAATTAGGTAAGTTTAAAATGAATGCATGTTTATTAACAAGCTTGGAATTAAAACAGCTGATTACTGACATATTTAAATAAGTAGTTAAATAAATATTGAGTAGTAGGCATTTGCGAACAGGCGGTGAATAAATCTGATTTCTACAGTAAAAATTACAACTCTAACCGGCGAAAAATAAAAAAATAATTTAAGTAATAGCATTTATTCCAGGTATTATAAACGCCCATATTAATTTCAACATTAACCTCATTATTTAATCTTAGCTGGGGTATTAATGACCGCATATGGAGAAGTTCCAGCCTCACTAATAAAAGATACCATTTTTAGAATTTGTAATCCATTAGATAGTAAATAATGATGTTTGTTTGTTAGCCTTGGTCCGCGACTTCATCGTTTTTCACTCGCGAACTATCAATATTCTAAGATATAAGAGTCATGTACTGTAACTAAACTGCGTTACGGGAAAAAACTATCCTAGTACTATTGAATTAGGATATTAAGTAGGTATCTGTGCACCAGTTTTCATCCAAACCAGTGTTGTTTATGCCGGCTCCACATGCTAGGTGTTTGCCATAAACACTGCAGGAAGTAACCATACGTTGAAATGAGGAGCGCGTGGATACGGCTTTATACGTGATTTA
This sequence comes from Acleris laterana, assembly GCA_963966035.1. Taxonomy (NCBI): domain Eukaryota; kingdom Metazoa; phylum Arthropoda; class Insecta; order Lepidoptera; family Tortricidae; genus Acleris; species Acleris laterana. The sequence goes on along the minus strand of OZ014438.1, from coordinate 71,373,922 downwards.
AGGGACATCCAAACACCCGTTTGCAACTTTCACATTTAAAAAAAACCGGTCAAGTAAGAGCCCGGCTCGCGCACCAATGGTCCCGTGCCGCCGCACAGAAGATATTATTATATTCCAATTTGAATTCCATTTCGAATCAAATTAGCGAGAGCCCAACTCACACTTGAACATTTCTTAGTATTTGTTGTTTTTCTTCAGGTAAATAAATACTATAATTATTTTTAAATACAATAAAAATAAAAATGTGTTTATAAAAAAACCCCTTTTTTAGAATTTGTTAGTAAATCCGACGTAATAAAATACTATATTGTTAAAAAAATGAACCCGCTATCTATTATGGTTCAAAATATACAGTTGTTTAAAGTTAGGACGGACGGTCGGGCGGCAGAGGCGTGTCAATAGGATCCCGCTGGGCTGCCCTCGGGCGCCAGAACCCTAGCAGCAGGGTTAGCAGGATGAAAGCTAAGGAAAATATTAAATTTATTTTCAGGCAACCAGGATATTTGCATCAAATATGAAGGAGAAAATGGCGCAAAGATTTTACAATTTGGTTCTGCTCCCGCGCGTGCGAGACGACATCCAAGAGTATAAACGCCTGAATTTCCATCTTTATCAGGCTCTGAGAAAGGCTCTCTTCAAACCTGGTGCATTCATGAAGGGCTTTTTGCTCCCCCTCCTTGAAGTAAGTATGATACATAATGGTATAAAGGGTACAAGTAGTAAAATTTTTGTTTATTATTAATATTATTGTCAACCTGTACTGTCCCACTGCTGGGCATGTCTCTCTTCCGCTGTCTCTCTGTTCCAAACTTTATTGTGTGCATATTATTGTGGACATAGGAGTAATTCTGTAATGGAGTTCCAAAAGATAAACAAATCTTTCTAAATCTTTTTTTGTTGAAGCAAGAAGAATGCAAGCTTTTCCGATCAAATATGATGTCGTATGTTTGTGCACTACATGTATATTGTCTTTTCCTTCCACGAGGTTCCGCCGCACTGCTTCGTGGTCCGTACTGGGACGCCGCCTTGCAACGCTCATTTAAATAGTAAAGGCGCGCCGGCATACACTGGAACACTATACTTTGCATAATTACTAGTCTCTTCTAATTAACCCATTTTAGAGTTTCTTATCCATCAAGTGAATTAATATAGCCTTATTGGGGTAGATGACTGCTGACCTTCAATAAAGGTCTAAATGAATACGAGGGGTGCCTTGTAAGTTGTGTCGTAGGAAAAACTAAAGACAATTTAAGTGTTAAATGGTATTAATTGTTTTTCAAAGTAATCACCGCGATATGTAATACACTTTTTCATTCGATCGAACCAGTTTTCGAAACACCTATTCCAGTCCGATATCGGGGTCTACGAAATTGCCGTTTTGTATGCCTCAACGGCTTCTTCTAGCGCCCGGTACCGTTGACCACGTAGTCGTTGCTTGGTTTTTAAAAGTGAAGAAATATTAGTAGGTACTTATGTCTGGGCTGTACGTCTTGTCTGCCGGGCGGTGTGCGAACTCGCCTTCCGGTAAAAAAAAACAGTGGTATACCAGTCAGCATTAAATGTTTTACGATCTTCGAGCACGATAGTGGTATAATGGCCAGTTTTCGCTACAAACGGGGCGACTAAAACATAAAACTTTTTTCGAAGTGCTCCGTGAGCATATTACTTTCGTCGGTTTTGGCTCGTCTTGGAACACCCAAACAGTCGACTGCTGTTTAGAAGATCGCAGACATATGTCTAAGATTCGTCACCACCTCAGTCACCACTGATAATGTCATAAATAAACGTGTTTAGAGTCTCCTCAGCGTCAGCTCTGCTCAGTTTTGTGACACATTCTATCGCGAGCCGTTTTTTGGTCTTCACTAAGTTAATGTGGTATCCAGCGTGACATAATTTTTTTTACGCCCTAGATATCGTAATGCATAATAGGTACCTATATTGAACACTGATCCCTGAAATGCTTAATGAAACTTCTATCTCACTGTATATGTCGCATGGAATCTTCGACGATCAGTTGCCGTACAGCATCAATGTTCTCCTGGGTTACGGCTGCTTTTGGTCGGCCTTCACGATGACTATCACTAAGTAAGACTAGAGCAACCTCGTTGAATGTCTGAATACCAAGTTCCACAGGCCGGATGCATGGTGCTTTATTATTAAAAACCGTAGTCAGCTCTTCAAAGCTCTAAAGACGCGTTAAACCACTTTTGAAGTTGTAAAAAACTATCGCACGTAAATTTTCCTTCAAAATTTCCAGTTTCACAACTGACTTGTCAACTTTGAACCGACGCTTTACAATAACGGTTCGCCTGGTCTCGAGACATTCTTTTGTTTTCGAATTCTAAATTCAAATATTTTAATACGACTACGACAGTAGTTTTTTTTTTATAATCCCGAGAGGTTTGCAAAGGAAAGAACTTAAAAGGCAGCCCTCGTAGCCATGATTTAAAATGTTGCCATTCTGTTAAGCAGTTTTATTTTTAAGGCAGATGGTTAAGATAGTTATATTTATTACAGTCTGGTGACTGCACCCTGCGAGAGGCAATCATTGTGGGCTCCGTGCTAGCTCGCAACTCGGTGCCCGTGCTCCACTCGAGCGCAGCCATGTTGAAAATCGCCGAGATGGGCTACACTGGAGCCAACTCCGTGTTTATGCGCGTATTGTTTGACAAGAAGTATGCCCTTCCGTATAGAGCGGTTGATGCTGTAGTCTTCCACTTTTTGAGGTGAAATACTAATTAATGTTACTGCTCCATAGTTAAACTAGAACCCCTTACAGTTTCGCCGTATCCGTCAGTCTGTCTGTATGTCAGTTTTTGTGCTGGAGTAACGGCAACGGAAACCTACACTTAGCATGGTCCGACATGCTCTTGCCCCGATTTTTGTCTGAGTTTTCTATACAACGTGAAACATCGTAGTCCGGGGGTAGTAAGTAGAATCAACACATTATCGATTCTGAAGAAAATTGACGCACATAAGTCACGTCCCTTATGTATACTCAAAAATCTAATTTAAGACCAAAATCCTAACCTCACCGGGCGCTTTCGCTGTGATTACTGCATTTTGGTTTAAGTGTAGGTATTTTTATCTATAAAACTTACCCTAATATTACTGGTTACACGAGTTCTCATTCATGTTTTTATGAAATAATGTTAAAATAACGAAATAATCACGATGGGAACTGACTGGGTCTTTAATTAGATTTTCGAGTAAAGATTAAGTGTCAGTTGAGATTGTCGTCTTTGTGTACATGTTTACCACACGTTGCAAATACAAAACTGAAATTATTTTGCTCTTTGACTCTGGTGCTTCTAGTTCAAAGTATTCTTGTAGTCTAATCTTGACGGATTTTTTGTTGTTGATTAGATTCCAGATGGATAACCGCTCCCTGCCTGTCCTGTGGCACCAGTCTCTCCTCACCTTTGTTCAGCGCTACAAATCGGACATCTCTACAGAACAGAGAGATGCCTTGTTGGAGTTACTGAAGAAGCATTCACATCCGAGCATCACACCTGAGGTAAGTCATTGTAAATAGTAACAAAATATAATTAAATAATATAATATTTTCTTGTAATAAAATATGTGTAACCAACAAATTAGTGTAATTAAATACGTCGATGCCGACGAAAACTTCCTCGTTGGTAGCGACCCGCCTACGGAACTAGCCGCTCCGGGCTCGACTCGTGGTATGGGCAAACATTTGTATGATGTGATGACTGTTCAATATTGAATACTCAATGCTTTATTGCAATCATAATGTTTACAAAGATAGAAATATAATAAATGGCTCAATTATGAACTCTCTTGGGCACAATATATTCAGAGAGAGAGAGAGACTTTAACCTTTTAATAATATGAAGACTTCAGTAAAATTTTAATTTATTGTATTTTTGTACAATTTTCCATTAATGTTCCAATTTAACTAATTTGTATTATTATAATTTGTCGTCTAAGTATTTATTTACTGTGTAGCATAGCAAGCTAGTAAGTAGTAACTGTTTGAGTTTATTTAAAACTTACGTTCATTTGTTTCTTTTCTTAAAATTTCAGGTAAATTGTTGTATATTTTTATAGACATAACGTAAGGGCCGGATGAATTGATTTTAAGGCGGGAAGGTGGCAATATAATTTTGTGTTTATGACGTATTGGGCGTGTAGGAGGCATATCCTCGCGTTTTTTATAGAAGTTTTCATGCTTACGTACGAACTTACATGCTTCTAAGATGTAGATGTTTGGAAGCGTAAGCAGTTTATATTCCGGGAAGTAGGGTCGGCAGCTGTCGGTTTGTTTTATATTAACTAATATCCGTATCAGTTTTTTCTGTAGGGTAAATAGTGACGGCGCGTCCGTACCATATCCCCACAGAATAATGCCGTAGTTGAGCCAGGAGTAGGCACATGCGTAGTAAGTGGCTAGGGCAGTAGCGAGGTCGGTAGCTGTTTACCCCGTAGGGCGTAAGTAAACAAATTTAGACACTTATGAATGGTTTTTTTTTATTGTCCAATAAATATGGGTGTAGGGATTGCAATCCGGAAAACCGGATCCGGTAACACGGTTTCTAAGATCCTTTTTTCATACCAATGATTAAATATTTGTTTCAAACTAAAGCGTTATTTTTTTATAGAATAGATAATGTGATTGTTGTGTTGTGCTATGCTATTCATTAGATAGTTTCGGCGATCTATCATATTATTTATAAGAATAAAACTGAATAGCATTCTCAAATAGCATATTATTGACATTATTGTGATCTCAATCCTCAGTTAATTACTATGTTATATTTAATTTTATAATTTTGATTATTAATATTGATCTCTACAGTATGCTTGAAATCTAGCTAAGAAGATTTATTTATTAAGTTAATTACGTTAAGTTAAAGATAGACACCGTTATTTTTTGAGATTTTATGTGTTGACAATGTTTCTTTTTTAAGTAAGTTGAAGTTGATTTTGTAAACGTATCGTTTTTATTTTGGAATGAAAAAGAAAAATTAACTAAGTTATCCCGGTTAGATCAAACCGCCCGCCCGTTCCGCCCGGATCCGTACGGATTGATGGAAATGCGGTCGGACCCGGCCGGATTGAAAATGAGGCCGGATTGCAAGCCCTATATTGGTATGAATATATAGATATACCTAATAAGCTAAAATGGTTATCGTCTATTTCAATATTGTTGTAGATACAATTAATGAACAATTTCTGTTTCTGGTTTGGGTAAAAGTTATTAATTTAGTTTTAACAAAGTTTTTTCCCTGCTTGTGGTCGATCATCGAGTTTGTAATCGAATCTAAACTACGGATTTTGCCGACTAGCCAGTAGTCGGCCGACGAATCTGTTCTTGAATTGCTGATTAATCGGCCGACTAGTCGGCAATGCCGATCGTAGGTTTTTAGCTAAGTTCGGGTGCAATCGGAAACGCTCGTGTCGCTTCGGCTCCCGCGTCATTGGTCTCGGGTTCATGTTTTGACCAGTTTTGTTTACGTTATTATTTCGCCGGCGTGCTACGTGACTTAAAAAACAATAAAAATAAATTAAATAAAAGTTTAAATATAAATATAAAATAAGTTTGTTTTAAAATGGTTTAATTTCTTCCTATGTCCTATATTTTCCTGTAGGCAATTTAGTGCCGAATACTCGGCATTTTTTGCCGACTAATGACCGACTAAAAATGGTGCCGAATAATCGGCGTTCCCGACTAGTCGGCCCATCTCTAGTATTTATGTTAATGTTATTTTGACAGGGTGTAGGTAAGTATTGAGATGTCGTCGGCAAATAGTACACAGGGGTCTTTTATGGTTTTTGGGAGGTCGTTAATGTAGATTAGGAGGAGACACCCAATTACACTACCTTGTGGAATTGAGACCTTTGGTGTTATAACGTCTGAACGAACACTTATTTTCTTATATTATCAATATCAAAATGTTCTATTTCAACTACCTGTTCCCTATTTTTTAGATACGATGACGTATTCTTGACGTATTTCTCTATAAAAGTATGTTTATTTCTAAAGCTAAGTTTGGAACTACGTCAATTTGCGTAATATGGCCTGCTGATATTTATTTGTCATATACATGATGTAACAGTATACGTTACATCTTGAATCTCTATTTTTGTTACAATCAATTGGGACTGGGACTAACTGACCAATGCACAAAATGGTCTTATAAATTGTGACACATGACTGATTTGCAAGGCACACCTGTAGGTATAGAAATTAAACATTTTGTTTTCAAACTAACCTCATGAAATTTAGTTTACATCCTATTCTCAGACCGACTGAATATACAAACAAAATTTCATAAGAATCGGTCAAGCTGTTTCGGAGGAGTTTTGTTACAAACACCGTGACACGAGAGTTTTATATATTAAGATATTTCCAAATTTGATGTGTATTTTAAATCAATGATTTATTGAGGTTTCCTTGTTTTCAGATCCGAAGAGAGCTACAAGCAGCCAAATGCAGGGATTTAGAATTCAATGCGTTTGCTTCATCTAAATCTATGGTAGTTGAGTAAATAACTTATGACTAAAGAGAGCTTTTAAAACGCAACTGCTTTATGCCCAAGTAACATGAATACTATATGGAGTGTTGCAGAACCAAAGCAAAGACTACTCCACTAAGTATAAATTCAGTTCCTCAGTTCTAATGCTACAGAAGTCAACATCCGCATTTTACAAATGGTCAGGTTTTGAAAGCTCGCTTGTAATTTGCTTTGTTGAAAATGATCTATAATCTTCTACCAGTAAGGAATGTTTGTTCAGAAATGAGTGGGCAGGTTTTGAAAGCTCACTTGTAATTTACTTTGTTGAAAATGTTCTATAACCTTCCACGGTCAGAAATATTTGTTATGATGTGGTTGGTAATTTTTTTTTTTTGTTGACATGGACGGCACTGCCGTTTAACATATATACAGTACTAATAGTTCCTACAACAATAACCAGCTGAAATGTATTAAGAGGTCGAGCGTCCAGTGGCGCCCTCATTACTATTATTGTATAAATTAAAGAATTTCCTTGCAATCAGATGACACGTTTTTGTAACGCAAGTAAAAACACAATTGATGGGATACGTAACCAACTTTAATAACCCTTTGAGTAGTCAGCTTAACGGGAAAAGGTGGCCACTTTTTTCCGTTAAGTTGATAACTCGAAGGTGAATTGTCATTAAACTATGTGATATATATGACCCTATAAGTCGAGTTTTCATTTGTAGTACAAAAAAATACCATCCAATCCAATTTCAAGAAAATACTTTAGTTTATTAGAGAACAATAAAAGTAATGAGGGCGCCACTGTACATCCGGCGTACGCTCGGCGCAGTCTTAAGAAACAGAGAATTGTTTATGTAATTTCATTTTTGACCATGACTTTAATAAGTCTTTATTTGTAATGCGTCTTCCTCCTAGGAATACAATTTCAGACTGCAGTGAATTTTTAGAAATGATTTCCACTTTTGTATAGAATATAATAGTATTTTTGATTTTAATACTGCCTATTTTTACTTGGCATCCAGGTTCCATCTCACCTGCTTTCAAATGATATCTTCATCACAGAAATCGTTAATTTTAGATGACTTATATTGCAAGAGGGGCTGGTAAACAATCAACAATTTAAGGCAGTGTTTTTTAGGGACCTGCCTTTACATTGAACATAATAATTTATTGAATTGGTAATAATAGTTTTTTTTTTGAAACTGTCTCCCTCCAACACCCATTAATGATTCCAACTATCACCGTCTGTCCAAGCGAGTTGAATCTGGTCTACGATTATTAAGTAAATAGTAGGTAATAAGTTAAAAATAAAATGTTTAATGAAAATAAAATAAATTTCATAATAGTATTGATTTTTATTTTACCCAATAGTACAGAAAACAGTGTATTTATTACATTTGAGTGACTTACTACCTCACTCAGAGATGTCAATGAAATTTTATGCTTGTTTAGTGACGTGTTGTCTTATTTTATTGCTGCTGTAGCAAAGTGACAGCAGCAACTTTAATCAAGCATTAAATTAAATTGACGTCTCTGAGTGCGGCAGTTAGAAGTATATTTACTTAATAAGCCATTCAGGTTTGGAACACCACTTACACCCGTATTTATAGTGCAGAAAAGTAATTACTTGAGTATGAGTAGTGTCAAAAGTCATATAAAAATCGTTGCTTAAGTCATTACTTTTACTCAAGTAATTACTTTTCTTGACTATAAATACGGGTGTTAGTGGCGAGCATCGGGATGGCTTGACCAACATATTTCGTTTGAGCTATCCTATGTTTGTCTTACTTATCAAAGCCTTATCCCTGGAGCGCCCTATGTTACGCAATTGTTATATACAACTCTAATTGCTATTGTATAGAGATGACAATCACTGACTTTCTTTACGTCAAGAGGTCGACAGATTAAAAAGGTTCTCTTATTTATCACAGAAAATTTAAAGTCCGATTATCACTTCCCAACCAGTTATTCGCAGAACCTCACAATTCAAGAAGCCATTTTTTAAAATGCCGCCTTTCGTGTAGTAACTACCTTCTACAACTTTTTTTTTTATACATTATTTTTCCCTGGACTTGTGTTTTGGAATGTCTTTTACAAATATTGAAATAAATGATTCTGGCATTGACGCTGTTTGGTCACTGTTAGCCTAACACACTCCTCCCGCTTCGCTCGTCGTCGCACCTAACTGGACCCTGTCACATGTGAGATTTCAGTTACTATACATATATACAGGGTGTCTCATTCAAATCGGTCAGTATGGGAAAGTCTGAAACTATAAGACATACGAAGATTTGTTCTTAGGAACCATGTCACCGATTTTGATAAAAAGAAAAACTGCATTCATACATTTGAAAAAAAAATGTACCCAGCTAGGGAATCGAACCTGGTTGTTTTGAAAAAATAAACTTACTTACACTATTTCTATTCAGATATCGATTGTGTAGGTCTTAAGCAGTAAATGTTTCTAAGAAACATGATGTTTAAAATGAATAAAATGCATTGTTTTCACATACTTTAATTTATAGGTGTTCGAAGTGACCACGTTTTTTTTTCAATACAATATTCAACACGTTTAGGTAACAACAATTTTACATGCCTGAACTTGTTGAATATTGTAACGGTGGTCACTTCGAACATCTATTAAAATAAATTAAAATTATGTGAAAACAATGCATTTTCTGGATTTAAGACATCATGTTTTTTAGAAACATTTACTGCTTAAGACCTACACAATCGATATCTGAATAGAAATAGTGTAAGTTTATTTTTTCAAAACAACCAGGTTCGATTCCCTAGCTGGGTACAGTTTTTTTTTCAAATGTATGAATGCAGTTTTTCTTTTTATCAAAATCGGTGACATGGTTCCTAAGAACAAATCTTCGTATGTCTTATAGTTTCAGACTTTCCCATACTGACCGATTTGAATGAGACACCCTGTATATAACAAAGGGAACTGTTGCACTGACGAAACATTATTTGTGTAATAGTTTTTTGGCCTAGTGAAAGATTTGATAGGCAAATAATCAACTCTAAAATAACTAGACCAAATGAAACGACGTCACATAAATTTGGCAATAGTTAACTGTCAAAGTCAATCATCAGCGAGAAGTTTGTTGACAAGTGAAATTCTGACAAAAAAGTTTGGCGAAAAGGCCGGACACCACCATAAAATAACACTTATAAGGGTTAATATTAGTGTTTCATCGGAAAACTTGAACAAATACACTTCTAGGTTTTGACATAATTTTGCACCATTCCAATGGATATCCTTTACTGGACCTTTTGTTTATCTCTTAAATTTATTCTGATACTTATACACTGTACTTTATTTAGCATAGAAGCTAAATCTAATGTGAATAGAAATAATAATATTGACTTTACAACTGGGATCGAAAAATAAAGTCTCAAAAACATTCCACAATGTAAATTTGCTTTCAGGTACATTTTTTTCCTCTTTTAGACTTGCTATCGGTAACCTAGACTATGCTCAAGTGGGTTGTAGCAGTACATGGGGGGTTTGGTGAGTCAGGACCACTGCCCCAGCTCGCCTCAGTTAGGCAGTATATTACCTCTCTTTAGTCTCTAAACTGGAATAGGCTGCAGTAGCATGTGGGATAGAGGTCAATCGGACTTTATAGTTTGTTGTTGTGTATTTCTTTATAGGTAGTTCAACATTTTGCTTCTTCATCTACTGTTCATGTTTACATATCTTTTAATTTATGTGAGCTATTGGATTTTTTTTTAACATGTTATACTATATAACTTAGAGAAACAGAAAATTAAAAAACCATACAGTTTAGTGTAGTATTTTTTTATTTATGAGAATGTTTTTTGGGAAACTGCCTCTGTTTAACTTTTCTCTGAAATCAATTGGCTACAGGCCCTAAATTATGCATTATTTTGTTAAACTTTCAACATAATAGTGTAGATTAGATTATCCCCTTTCCAAAAATGTATATTCCTTTGCACAAAAAGTGTACGAGTAAGTGGATAGAGCGTGGAAAGCAAATCAAGTCGTTTGCGCGGTCGGTGTCTTAAAATGTCACTCTCGGGTGACTACGTTTTTTGAGCGCGCGTAGCACGGCATACCAGAGGGGTGCAATTATTGAGGATAACATTAATAAGCTGAATGTTACAAAATTATAAAAGAACTGGTCTGTCAACTTGACTAGTTATAAAATGAACTGGTGGTAACACCGATTCTCTGCAGTCACATTTTCTTCCAGACACAAAGTCAAAGGATCCCACTTTAAACCCACAATTTTCACAATGTAACTTTCCTTTGGTCCATTGCTCATTTTCAACTTTAGATTTAATCCAGCTAGGAAGTTTATCTTCAATTAAGAAAATGATATTTTGGATATTGTAACTTGTGCACTTCTGTTGATTGCAACCGAAGTTATTACAGGTGTCCATTACATCTTCAAGTAACACATGTCTACATTTCTGACATTTAATTGAAATATTTGGCGATGGTTTATTCATTGTTGATTGTGAATTGATAACCATTAAGAATTGGAAAATCTTAAGTAAGAAGTTAGAAGGAGACAGCTTTAACCAGCATTATTCGTAGGTTATCGTATTGTTATTTAGCGCAAAAGCTTGACGTAGGCAGTGTTGTCACATCTAATTTCAGCAAATTGGTAGAACAGGATCCAAAAATTAGTAGAAATTGGTAGAATTTAAAATGAAAATTAGGTAGATCTACAACCTTGTTTTTAATGATTAAAAATGCGTAGGCAATGTTCAAAATTAACACCAAACTTACCTAAAATGCCGCTAAATGCGTTGCTATCCGTCAGTGTCAGCTGTCACTCACAGAAAGCTTCTCGTTTGAAAAACACACACACACACACACACGTCTAAACACTTAACGTAACGCGTGCCGTTTTAATAGGCTAAGTAAAGTTTTTGGAAGATATGTATATTATATTTTTTATCGATAGTCATCATCCTAAAGATCAAGAAATTGCGGCTCTTTTATTTTTATTTCCTCTAATATTTTAGAAATATTTTTTTTAGTTATGAAGTTGACATTTGTACACTTCAATGACTGACTAGCTTGTTGCCTTCGTACTTAATGAAAAAGAAAAAAAACACTTCTATATCTGTCATTGTCAAATCAAATCAAAGTAAACAAACGATTCAATAAAACGGCTATTTTCTGTTGGCTTGTGTTTCATGTGATCAGTGTTTTTAGAAATATTTTTAACGATCTCAGAACGAACTCTGGACTTTCGTTTTGCCGCTTTGCTTTAAGACCTTTGCACGATATTTGGTCTAAGATTTATTTTCGAACCCTTTGGCACTTCTTCTTGGACACCGATTTCTTCCTTTTTCGACGACTCTTGCACTGCTTTTTGATAGCCACGAGAGCACTTTTGAATTGTACAATCCACGCAATGAATTCAGGCAATCCCACACGGACTGTGGAAATGGAGTATTACAAAGATTTACTTGAATTTACTTATTTGAATTAAACCGTTTGTTTACTTTGATTTGATTTGACGTTGACAGATATAGAAGTGACAGTTTTTTTTTCTATTTCATTAAATACGAAGGCAACAAGCTTGTCGGTCATTGAAGTGTACAAATGTCAACTTCATAACTAAAAAAAAGATTTCTAAAATATTAGAGGAAATAAAAGTAAAAGAGCCGCAGTTCTATGATCTTAAGGATGACGACTATCGAAAAAAAATATAATTTACATCTCTTCCAAAAACTTGACTTACCCAATTGCTGAAATTACAAGACAGGCTAAATTCGATAGCAAGTAACGTTTCGTTACACTACAAGCATAGAATGTTTACAATCATAACATTTTGAAAAATATCAAAATTAGGTAGCTTTTAGGCTTAGGGTGGTACTCATACTCATACTCATACTCATTTATTCATATTTTTCGATAAAAATACATGTCAAAGGTTACATTAATTTGTAGATTAATTCGATGTAGGTACATAATAGAAATATTTATCAATTTACATTTCAATTTAAATTACAATATCTTAATTGGTAGTTATTCATTAGTTTAAATTACAATACATTATGAATTATAGTAGTCGTCAAGTGAATAAAATGCTTGTGTAGTAAGCCATTTTTTCAATTTGTTATAAAATAAAACATTGCAGTCGGTATTTTTTATTTTGTCGGGTAGTTTATTATAGATATTAGGCCCAGCAATAGTTATTGTTTTAGTAGACTTAGCCAGTCTGCAACTCGTTGTGGCCAGTATGTTTTTATTTTTTAGAGCGATTCGTACACTTTTTGGCATTTTTTTTGGAAAAAATTCTAAATTACTTCTGACGTACTTAATAACGTAAAATAGGTATGTATTGTGCAGTTAGTGTCATAATGTTATGATTTCTGAATAGTTGCTGGGCCGGGGTACCTGGTGGGGCTAGTGAAATAATTCTAACAGCTCGTTTTTGAAAAATGAATACCCGCTGCCATTCTGCGGCCGTTCCCCAGAGTTCGAGCCCATAACACATGACCGAGTGAAAAAGAGCAAAGTAACTTGACCTAAGCTGGCAGCGGGGCAAAATCTGTGCCAATCTGCCTAGAGCAAAGCATGCACCTGACAATTTGCCACAAACTACTTCAATGTGTGAGTCCCACTTTAGTGCAGCGTCCAACATGACGCCCAGAAATTTTGGTTTATCTTTTCCGTATCCAAAGGGTGCCAACGGGGCCTGATGCCTAAGCTTCCATTGTCTGTCTGTTTGTCTGTCTCTCTGGCTGTATCTCATGAACCGTAATAGGTAGACACTTACATTTTTCGGAAAGTGTGCATAATTATAATAACAGCAGCTGTAACAATAATTAAGGGGTTCTCATTAGAAAATGCAATTTAACCGGTTATTTACAGTTCTGGTGTTAAAAACCGGTTCAATCGGTTATAACCGGTTTTTTGCATTCCCTGGTTCTCATACACAAAACGTGTTTTTTGGCGTTTTTTGCTCGACCTTAACAATTATTGAAACTTTTGGATCGGAATAGGTAGAAATAAAAACCTTCCGTAAAAAAATATCTAACTGTAGGTGAAAACCGCATCAAAATCAGTGCAAGGTTTAGAATGAATTAAAGGTTTCTAGACATACAGAAAGTAGGAAATTTTATTTAACCGGTTATTAGACCGTTTTGTGTGAAAATAACCGGTTTAAACCGGTCATAACCGGTACCCAATAACCGGAAAGGCAGAAAGACAGATGCGAAAAGTGACTTTGTTTTATACTGTGTAGAAAATATGTAAGTAAAATGCAAAATGTTAAAAACATATGTATTATAGACCGTTACAAATGTGATTACTTACGACTAAAAGTAGAATGCCTATATGCTGTGCTGTAACACTAATTACCTACAGCTACATCCTTAACTGAACGTATTAAGTTCATAAACATAAACTCACGCCTCTATTCCCAGAGTGGGGTAGGCAGAGCTACAGAATTTCCAACAACTATAAAAACTTTTTGATAATTCTGTAACCACATTTTGCACATTAGGTTCCATTTTTAAATGAATGATTAAAGTGCATTACTTGTGTCTTCTGCAAGTTCAAGACTAAGCCGTTAGCGCGAAACCAACTTTGTAATTTTATTATTTCGGAGGCGATTTGACTCTCCAGGGTGTGAATTGTGTGGGCTGTAATTATATCGCACGCATCATCTGCAAAGATATACATGTCACCGTCAACAATTTCTGGTAAGTCGTTTACTTGAATAAGAAAACACAAATTCGCCAAGGAAGATCCTTGTGGTACGCCGATGTCTATTCTACCACTATCTGACATGATTTGGCCATTGTTTAAGGCAACGCTTTGCTGTCGTTGTTGTAAAAAATCCATCATTATTTTTAGTGCGGGGCCGCGGATCCCGATATGCTGAAATTTAGCCTCAAGGACACCATGATTACAAAGGTCATATCACACAAAAGGATTGCGACATGTGATTGTTTTTCTTTCGCATCCAATATATTTTTCATCGTTTCGCGAATAATTTCGCAATGCGGTAGATAGGTAGTGTAGTGAAATAATTTCGCAATGCGAAAATAGACCTTATTTCACTGTACCTTTTTAGTACGTCGCATTTGCTATTAATATTTTAAATTGAAAAGCAAATGGTTCGATGGAACGGCGTTTGTTTATTTTTGTTGAGTTTTCGAGAGTCGCTCCTAGGCCTGCGGGCCGGGCGCATCACTTGTACATTTTTATAAATAAGGCAGACAGGAGGCAAATTAGGAAGATCTACCAAAAAGTTGGTAGATATGACAACAATAATGTAGCGTAGCGTGCTAAATGTCAAAATCAAGTAAGTAGTAATGGGCGTTTCACATTCACGCGCGAAGGGTTCGCGCCTTGTTAACCACTTTTGGTCGGTTTTTTGGCCCGCGTCAATGAGCCTGCGACCGCGCGAAAGCTGCGTTTGTAGACAAAACAAACTCCACATTCGCGTGTTACTTTTACAAAATATAAGGCCAAAACCACAATCTGAACAAAATAGAGTCTGCTAATGAAAGCTGAACCCTATTATTTAAGGTGCAACACTATTCAAATGTCATTTTGACATTGACAAACAAGTCGTTTTTGTTGAATCTATGTTGAAGAGTTATGTTGGAATTTTAATGCTTATAGCTGCGACCACACCGCTGCTTAGAATACGGTGGTGTGGAGCATGCGTCAAAAACAGTACTGTACTGATATGACGCGTCACTGCGATTCCGTACCGTCGCCATTTTTTAAGCATTGGTGTGGGCGTAACTTAAGACTGCGCCGAGCGTAGGCCGGATGTTACAGTGGCGCCCTTATTACTTTTATTGTGTTTTCTAATAAACTAAAGTATTTTCTTGAAATTGGACGAAATGTTTTTGTACTACAAATGAAAACACAACTTATAGGGTATATCATATAGTTTAATAACAATTCACCTTTTCCCGTTAAGCTGACTACTCCAAGGGTAATTGTTATTAAAGTTTGTTACGTAACCCATAAATTGTGTTTTTACTTGCACTACAAAAACATTTCGTCTGATTCCAAGGAAATTCTTTAGTTAATTAGAAAACACAATAATAGTAATAAGGGCGCCACTGGACGCTCGGCGTTTGCTTGGCGCAGCCTTAAAAATGGGTAAAACGATCAAAACTGGTGTGTGATTGTTTTTTTTTACAATGACAAGTAAATGGAAACAAAAACAAGAGGAAAAAGAAGCGTAAGTAGTTCAGTTCAAACAAAAATAGTGTTTAGATGCGGTGGTGTGTGACCGAATTCATAGGTTAGCACGACATGTTTTGATACTTATTATTAAAGGACATGGCTTAACTATTGCCCTGCATGTAAATAAATTTCTTACTAGCCTGTACTTTTCAAACCGTTGAAGCCAAAATGACTTCACGCTACATACAGTATGATTCCAATTAGTATTTCGTTATAATCATATATCAACCTCTTTAGTTAACCGGTGAAATGACTAGCATAGAGGCATTCCATCTTAGTCCTCAGGGTTGGCAACGCATTTGCAGTCTTAGGATTGCTCTGTAGTCTTGTGAATGCAAATGTCTATGGGTCACAGTTTCCACTTATCATCAGGTGGCCTGTGTGCTCGTTTGTCATCTCTATGCCATAAAAAAAAAAAACCGATATCGATTGTTGAAATAATCAGTAGGTACATGACGTCTAACTGACTTTTATCTTATTGTCACTCAAAAAAATAACATATTGTCAGTTTATGAAATAAAACATACAGATTTTAATAGTGTCTTAATTATTGTTTACATTTGCTATTGTTGAAAAAAATGACAATTGGCACAATGTCATCTTTACAAGAGTTTTGCTACAAATATTCGTTTTTAATCATACACGACAAAAACGTTTATTATTCTTATTGTGACCAAATTACAGAGTAATTTTTTAATAGGTGCACAAACTTAATATTTTCTTTGCTATTGTTAATCAATAACACATGTTATGTTATTTTAACTAGCTTAAAAAACTAACTTAACGATATTCATGGAACCTCTAGCACGGGTGCGAATGCCAAGCCATGTCATTCATCTTTAAGTAAACTATCACTTTAATAGAAGACTTCGTACACCCGTATTCAACTTGATACTCAGTTGTTCACTACAAGCAAATGCAAACATCTTCCGATAATACCTAAGGTTCACTAGTACGAGTAGTCGGTTAACAGTGTGGGCGATAAATAAGTGATCATTTCTGTACCTTGTCGCTTTCAATCGTTTCACAATTTTGTACAACATTTCAAACACAACGTTAAAGTGACAAGGTACATAAATGATCACTTATTTATGCTGTTGACTGTACATAAGTTATGTTTTGTTCATAATTGGTTTAAAATAATAACGAGACTCATCAGTGAAATTATTAAAACTTATTTAAAAAATACGAATATTAAACTAAACATACTTTAACAACCGGTAATAAGGGAAACCTAAAGAGCAGCAGTAAATTGATATCCCTCTCTTGCATTACCAAATATAAGGGTAACCCTTGAAAATAGAGCTTAAAAAACCAATTGAACGGCTTTTTGAAGTTAAAGGGATATTGGTATCACTTAAGATACTTATAGCGCTTTAAAAGCAAAATCGAACAAGACTTACACGACTGAGTTTCTTACAGGTTCTCTGATCGGTCTCGATTTGAACCTGCAGTAAACTTAGGCTAAGTCTACTTGAATAAAGATTATTCTGATTCGGCTTCTGATTCTGACTGAAATAAGTGTGAATTATGTACATTATTATGAAGTTATAACAGCTTACAAATGAGAAAGCATGCTTATGGTGGTCTGCATTATTTTCATATTATGTTTGTTATATTTCTAAGCATCAAATAGATAGTGACACCCAAAGTCGCCATATAGTTCGGTACACGTCTTTTTGGCAGTTGGAATAATATTGTGTACCAAACAAAGTATTTGGCGACTTTGGGTGTCACCATCTATTTGATGCTGACTATACGTATTAGTAAGCCTCTTGGTCTTCTATTAATGAACTGTATTTAAATATGATACCGTGAGTGGTCTTTATTAATACGGGCCTAAGTTTTGTGAAAAAGTTCGTGATTTCTCTCCCTTAGAGCCCGCCAAAATAAACAAAATAAGAAAAGTATCAAAATCGTTTATTCCTAGGTACTTTGATCGGTAATACCATTATGAAGATTTTTTTAATTCGCCGCTTTTTTGGTGGTTCATCTTTCATTAGACAGACTATTACAAACCTTACGATGAATACTCGTCATCCACCATCTTCGTTTCTTTTTACTTTTAATGTAGCCTACTTAGATACCCAGTAAAAGTAATATGGAACGGCCGAGTGTGGCTTAGCTCGTATGACTTGTAAAATTTGGAGACTTTCAAACCCTGCATCTTAGAAAATGGAGTTCAAATTCAAACATTGGCGAGAACGCCGGGTTACGGTGGCACAACTTGGTGCATGTTAATTCGTTTCTCATGCACGATGCACATACTCGTAGTAGTCAGGCACTGCGATGAACAATTATTCGTGCAGGCTATGGGGACGGGTTCGAAGGTCATAAGAAAGAATGGGAAAATATTGGTTTTGATGAAGTCTCCACCTATATGACTCAGATTCCACCACCACCACCGGTCGGGCATGATTAGCATTTTCCCATACGTCCAGACCACATTTTTAGCCAACTGTACTGTCACCTCACCTGCAATAATCTAACATTGCACTCAAAAATATCTGATACGCTCTTATGCCTCTAGGAATAAAGACGTGTCAGATATTTTTAAACCCAATGTTGGATAATATATTATTGCTGGTGACTGTACAGTAGGTACATTCAGCTAGGAACAACCAAAGTTCGAGCGGCCTAGTACTTTTATGAGGAACCGGTATTCATATTTACCTGGTCTTTGGATTACCGGTATTTATGTTTACCGGTTCTCTGAAACGTATATGAAAAATCGCTCTAAATACCGGTAAAGTACCGGAACTTAAAGCGATTATACTCTACAATATTTCTTTGGTAACTTTTAAATGTCCATGTCTGTGCTATAAACAATGACTATTTGTACCGTAAATACATAAGCAACATATACTATATTGTAGTCCGCAGTCACTCAGGTACTTTTGCCTGGCAAGTATTCCGAAGTTAATGGAGCGTTGTTGTGCTCTAGTACCAGCGTTGGACACTTTTAGCTGAGAGGCACCAGAATGGCCACTTAACTCCTAATTATTTCGTAGGTACGGTTTTTAAATTGATTGTTGCAAAACAAATGAACCCTTATCTTCTGTAAAATAAGAATCAAGGGTCCATCGTTGGTCCTTGTCTATTACTGGTTCCGTCACCCTAGAAAGACTATTCTAAGTGTTCGACTTCAACGACCCTGGGCTGAACTGGGGGAATCCTCAAAATTGACTGACTTTTTCAGTTTTTCGCTTGTCTATCGCCTGTCTCTTAAAGAAATCTCATTTTATGTACCACATTGTATGACAAAGATGAAGACATTCCTAAAAGTTCGTAAGTGAACCATATTTTCAGGCCCAATATCAAATAACAACACTTTTAGTCATAAACCGCTTCTAATTAGATTTTTACACGAGGCACGACTTATCGAATAATAAAATGAAAATGTACACGCAAAAAGAACACCTGTTCTTTTTGCGTGTAGGTACCTAACCCAATATTCCCAATTGATTTCGGCTGGCCCATGGTATCTGCGAAAAATGGCGGTTTGTTTTAAATAAAACAACGTGTATGTCGCATGTGCGTGATCTTTTATTAATTTTACCGAACTTTATACTCCACAATATTTTTTGCGCTGCTTAATGATGGCAAAATTGCAGTTAACTATGTGACTAAGTAAAATGTGCCTTTTTAAAATGGTCTAAGTACATACACATGTTTGCATGTTCGACTTTTATACTCATGACAATATTTATTTAATGAACAAATTCTCAACAATAATTCGCACGTTTAATCAAACAAAGAATTAACTCAAAACAAAATTCAGTTTTAGATAAAACTCTACTTTCAAAAGTTAGGGTTAAAATTCGAATGTATTTCTATTTAGAGATATTTCTTTGTTTGATTAAACGTGCGATGTATAAAAAGTATAAAGCATGATGTTTTGTGTGATTTATTTGTAACAAAACTATTAATATCAGTTGGAGTCACTTAACAAATTAACTCAGATAATTATTGGTTGGGGGGTTATCTAAGCGTGAAATAGTAGATTGTGTCACAAGGGAGCAAAATGACATATTTACGGCGAGGGCGTACATTCGCGAGGGCGAGAGATTCAAGTGTTAACGCCCAAGTTGAAAAAATAATGCTACCGTGTGACACATACTGCTTTTCACATCACCTATGACGAAAAAAAGATCTTAGTGAAGAAGTATGCACTTGAACGACGATAAATAAATTGTAGTCGATTATGTGCATACTAGTTTTATATTTCATTGCGTTTATATTTTATACCGGCAACAACATGTCCTTGAACAGAAATATGCCTCTTAGATCCCTCCTAGCCGGCAAAAAAGTCCCCTTTCCGAATAGGTGATGTGAAAAATAATTAGTAAGTATAGGTAGGAACAGTAGCTACATAGCAGTGGTTTAGCCGTCGAGTACCTAAGTAATAGATAAGCTGGTGCTGGGTCACTGCACCTCATCGAGACCCGCGGCCTCGAGCCCAGTGGGCGCTGTCGGTTGATACGATGCGCGGGACTAATAGATCATCGGATAACATCGATCATTGACGACAGTGCGACGCTGCGCTGGCTAGGGCCCTAGCCTGGTGGCCCCATCTAGGGCATGCCATCCTAGGATTGCAAGCCCTAGATAGGGCCACAGTTCAGCTTATTTTTAACAGTAGGCACGAGTAGTTACTAGTAACACGCAACATGCTACGCAACAACTTTTTGTAAATAACAAAATATTATATATATTCTTATTGCAATATCAAAGAGAAATAAAATTTTCTTACAGTAAGTTAAGATAAATAAATATACATTTTGTAAGCTATAGTAGGAATTATTATAGTATCTCATGTATCTGATGTGGGGAGCAGCTCGCCGGCCCTGGGGGCCCTGGGGCCACGGCTACAGCGTGTCCCAACATACGGTGACGGGGTGAGCGCCAGCGGGCCCGCCCGCGCCCGCTGCAGTAGGACACAAAGACCATGGCCGTCGGAGCGCTTGCGCCGCCGTAAACAAACTGTCTAATCGTTGCTTAATCGGCGCACCGTATTATTTGTGCTCTGCTAATGTGATAATCTACGTACATATTGTACCTTACAAAACATCTTACAGAATGTATATTATTATGAGCAGCATTAAAAGTAATGTAACGTGTGCTTAATTTTCAGCTTAACAATATAAAATCGATCACAGACAAAATTACTTGTTATTATGATTTATGATGCACGCATTTAATTTGCACATGTTGTTTAAATATAAAAACACTTGACTTATCTTTAGAATATTTTAATAAGTAAAAGGATTTGTGAGATCATTCTAAGCTGAAACAACCGGTTCTCCCTAGGTGACTAAAGGCAACAATTTACAAATGATTAAGCGAAGAACTACCCACCGGGTGAAATATCTGACATAACCGTTACGTAAGTAGTATATTAACATTTATGAGTAATTACTGCATACTTCGTGGGTAACCTATGGGTAAGAAAAGTGACAGGTAATGCCACATGACTACGGATAACTATGTATTCTATATTATCAACATTTCAGTATTCGGTTTACTAGGAAGATCCTTAACACTCAAATCGAAGAGATGCGTTTGCCATCCCTACTTCGTTGCGTGAATGTTGATGAATGCATGATGCCAGGGTAAGAATGGGACCTGTAATGGCCGCTACTGACCTATTTAGCGTTGTTCAAGGCTTGCATTCTGCTTTTCCTAAACTCGGATGGCTATACCCAACAGGCACCAGTGCAACACTTCCACTCTACAGACCATAATGAGCAAAGTCATGGTAGTGGTTCGGTTCGTTTTTAGATTGGACCTCCTTTGAGTATGGAATGGCGACAGTGTTGTAGAAATACTTCTATAATTATGGTATTTAGTACATCCATTACTTAGCGATGATAATCTTGCATTAAATCTACGACGGCGGACCTAGGGTTGTCAAATGTACTAAAACAAAAAAACCTTTTAGATAAGACTTTACAATTGCTGAAAGATCTCCTCTATTTAATAATAACAATAATAGTAATCGTGGAATCTGATAGTATGTACATTTTTAATTCGGTTCTTTTGTCAAGTTGTTGTTACCTTGTTTGTATGTATTGACAGTTGTGTGAGGAAAAGGCCACAACCTTTAAGCAAAAGGGTCATATGCCATGTGTGATTTTATGTAGTGTTTATTTACAAATAATTTCCACTTTCGTATCACATCCTGTTCTGTAACAGTTTTTTAAGAAGAACTAGTTACTGTTCCTCGGAAAACTTTCAACAACAAAAAAGTACAACTTTTTTAGTTCTATTAACGGGTCATGGCCTCAGTAAGCAAGTTTTGTATTAACCGCAGTACCTATAGGGGTAACTTACGCAGTCACATAATTTAAATAAGTGTTATTATATCTATTTCGATAGTTTTATGAATACACCAAGTATTCCGTGCTGGATAACTTCCTAACGATTTCGAGTCAATTTCTACTAGTAGTAATATAAGTAGATTTGTATCTAAGACACCTAATCACTATACTAAAATGTAATTGCTTTAAGTTTGCTTCCCGGAGATAATAATGATCTATTTAACGCAACGGCGCTATCGTTATTTATGTCCGCATTTTTTATGTACTTGACACGAAATCGCTCTCTTCTACCAACCGCGCGCCTTTTGTGTGGTGCAGTGTTGTTGACGATCCTTAACACCTCAATCGTAGTAGCTCCAGGCTCCCATGCATCTACTACCGCGCTATGCCTCTAGCTAGGTGAAGAGGCACCTAATACTTGC
This sequence comes from Acleris laterana, assembly GCA_963966035.1. Taxonomy (NCBI): domain Eukaryota; kingdom Metazoa; phylum Arthropoda; class Insecta; order Lepidoptera; family Tortricidae; genus Acleris; species Acleris laterana. Next base: position 71,351,481 of record OZ014438.1, on the reverse strand, counting down.
GCGGTCATGAAAGTTTACTTTGTTGGGGCGTTTGACAGCGACGAGGTATATCGTTTTCAAATCCGGAGTCCATCGCGGAGGATGCTGTGCTGGTTGTCGACGTATAGAACGACCCAGAACAACACAGCTGTAGCAGCAAATACTACTCACGAAAGTAATAATTTAAATATGTCGATGTAGGTACAATAGTATTTATATCAAGTGATGATGAACAGTCAGCTGTATTTAATAGTCTTATTATAAATGGATTCGCGATAGATATATGTACATCTAATTCATAAGCAGAAAATACCCAGTTTAACCAGTTAACTATGTACCTATACCGACCCCATTTATCGGTCAACTTAAACATTTCAAATTGTATATGATGTTATCTCTATAATTTAATATTTTTATGTTAACCAAGATGAACAAATTGGTCTCCTTAAATTTAGAAGCACTAAACTGTGTATTGGATCCTTGGCGCAAGTATAACGTTCCATTAGACCATTACCCTTGGTTGCTGTATATAAACGTATTATTAACTGACCCGTTATGAAGTAACCCATTCGAGTATATAATCTCAGGGACCGAAGAAGTCAAATATGCGAGAGGGTTAATCTCACTCCCGTGCTTGATTGATCACAGAGACTTATGAAAGTACTGATGGTTGTAACGGTTGCCTGGGTGTCCCGGGTAAATGTGTGGTACTAAGGATACGGAAATGACGCGTAACATCTGCCGGGACTAAAGCAAAATTAAATAATTAACGATAGCGTTAATAATGTTATAATGGACTGAACTTTAAAATTGACAAACTTACAAACCTACACAGACTACTTAGACTACCTATTTACAAAGCATGCAGCATCGCTGTACTATTATAAAAAACGTTTTAGGAAACTGAAGCAAGTAGCGAGGTTAATTTTATTAAATTATACCTACACTACGTGACTGTAGACACCCTTCATAAATGGTTTTTAATAATCGTGTTGATTTCAAGAGTCTGCTTATGTTAACATAGTTGTTGACTAGACATTTACTACCAATAGTCAAATAGCTTATTACTCTTATTAGGTATGTAGGTACTCAAATAGTTTAGCTTGGTAAAATACAACATCGTACCACAGTCTCAGCGAAGTGCTTTTAAAACTTAGCTCATGGTTATACCTATGTCAATCCAGGGACGTAAACGATAGAAGAAATTAATTAATTAACAAATTATGCATTATGTTGGTATGCAAATACCTACAGGGTGCAAGGGACGGTTTATCGTAAGCTGATGCCTACAGCTGTTTCAGTTTTGTTCATGAGTATTTTCCGATCTAAAAAAACGTGTTGTAACATGTTGAAGCTCATGTATAAAAAAGGTTTAAAAATGTGTCTTATAGTTCTGTTGGCGGGTAACAATAAGTTTCAAAATAACTTATCAACCCTAAGTTTCAGTTTTCAAAGGGGGGCCCTCACACCCTGTTTAATAAATAATAAAGCCAACTTAAACTCTAGACAAACCCAAATACACTTTCAACTATACTAAGCTACCCTTCAGCCAATAAATTCATATTCAAGATATGTTTCGATTATAGCATGTTTTTTCTTTGATTCGACGCAGAAGGATTTGGTCTGTTAGGCTTTCGGGATAGATACTCGTAGATAACAATAGATTCAAAAACCCTTTGAAAAAAGTATTTAAGAGTAGCAAACAACGTGATCTCGGTACAAAATCGATATTTAGTAATTATGAGAACTAATGGAAAAAAATAGCTTTGCAATATGCTGTTTTCAATTCATAATTACGTGTGCTTCTACTTAAGTTTTGTTAGGTACATCATCAGCGATCATGCAGCGACGATGCAGTTGCACGCCGGGCGCGTCTTCGTGGAGTGGAACTACTTCAACTATGTGATCGCTAAGAAGCATGCACTGGTGCACTTAACTCAACCCTTGACGTTTCTGGATTTCTAAAAGTTTCGCACCACGAAGAGAGGGCGCCTGCCAACCGGGTGTTTGAGGACCCATACTTAATGATGAACGAGCATTCGATCGGACAAAAAGTTATGTCAGACTCTTAGTCAAACATAGGGCATATGCTTGAATCAGCAAAGTGCAAAATATTTAGTCTGCAGGAATTTTTGGACTTCATGAAACTATGCACAAAACGGATAATGCATGAGTTAGTGTTTAAAACGTACTAAAGCTGTGGAACTAGTGGTAGGGAGTTAAAGAACAACCAGAAGACAACAGGAATATGTACGAAATCAATGTTTAATAATGAATCTGGAATAAAAAGTTGATAATCGAAATGGGTATTGCCTTCTCAGGATTTACTGACGCAATAAAAAAATGTGTAGCGTAAACAGATAGTTATTACTCATTAGTTAGACTGGTCACGAACATTCAAGAAGCAAACAAATAAGTGAATGCGAAATGGTATAGCACTGAATTGATAACGTAGGGAAAATAAAAGTCTAACTCTTACATAATTTACTACCACGGGACACGTCGTGGAAGGACCGTCTAATTTGTGGTAGTTGTTGATAGGCACAACCTTCAGAATATAAATCAAATCTAAATATATATTTTTTTGATAAAGAGGATAAATAATACACCTCAAACATTTGGTAAATAACAACGCTAGAAGACGGAAGATTTTAATAACCTAAATATTTTTCGGGAATGATTTTTTATAAAAAGGAAGGACAAGAAGTTTGTGCATTGTTATGTAACCTACTAAAATCTTAGAATGTTATTTTTTCTGCATGCAGACGTTACTTCATAAGAATATTATTACATTACTCGTTAAGTACTTAGGTAAAATTCAGCCGTAAAAAGCACTATCTCAATAAAAGTTAAATAACGAAGGTTTCACTTAAGAGTTTCGACGATACTTACAGATCCTTAAAGTAAGATGGATTGATTATTGCTTAATGTCATAATGGCGATTTCTTACACATACACGTAACTACTATAAATTACGACATATGTAAGTAAAGAGTTTGAGCTGTCACGGCGCGCGGCGCGGCGGACGCGAGCGGCCATCTTCCATGTTCCATCTGTGCTGAACATTTATTGACTCGAGAATCGAGAGACTACTGATTTTAGATATAAGTAAGTTATTATGACCAAGTGGAAAATATGCTATTTAATGTTCCATAACAGGACGAAAAAGTTAGTCTTTACTTTGGTTCCGTATTCACATCAGGAAAAAGCATTTCAGCAAACTAACCGGGGCCTGTATTCATATTATCTAAACAAAATCCGGCCACATTGCATAATCCTTTTAAATGTAATCAGTCCCTTATATAAATAAGTTCCTCATAAGACATTACGTGTTATCATTATTTCGTAATGTCTCGCACTGAACAGCACACTAAGCAATCGAGCAAAATGGGTTAGACATTTTTAATTTTAGTAGACTACGCAGGTATGTACCTAAGCATCCCTGAAGACATCTTGGGTTGATACGATTAAACATTTTATATACATCCGAAATGCATTTAATTTGCACATGTTACTATAGAGTAGTAGATATTTACCTAGCTACATGTAAAGGCAAGAAGCAAGGACGGGTAGAAAGCGCTTATAGTTCCTCGCTTCCGGAAAGTTCACAGGAGTTAGTTACGTAGTGTCTCAGTCTTATTAGCCTCTTTCTGAATAGCTGAGATTAAAATTATTATTTGTATTTACCTAACCTTAAAATAATTGATTGTTCCAAAAGTTTGCAGTTAATTATTAAGCTTCGAAAATTTTAACCATATCAAAGGGTCACTGTCAGATAGTGCTGTATGGTACGAGTAGGTACTTACGTACACAATATATATACATATAAACCCATGCATACGTAACCGTGTAAAGAGCTTTAAGTTGTAAAGCCATTAATTATAAAACAAATCATAAAGCACTCAATATATCCACCACACATTGCAATCCAACACTTCTGTTACATCACATATCGGAGATACTTGAGTCACCTTAAGCATACTTTGCTTAAGTCCGCTTCAACGTATAGGTGTACAGTACATATTCCCCCTCCCCTCCGCCCTCTGCTGGACACAGCAATATTAATTTTTTATCGGCTTTCTGAACTTGTCTTTGCTTTATTACAAATGGCCTCGGTACGGGCCACCCGAAATCTTGCGAAACTGCCAGGACGTGTTAATTTAGCTGTAATTGAAGTACAAAATTGGTCCTTGCTGGGAGGGAGCGGCTTCAGAGGTATCCGAGGGCATCGTCATGCCGCGGGCGTATGACGCGCCGGCAGAAATGGAAGCGCCCGCGCGGTGGTGGCGTAGCGGGCGTGCGTGGCGCGGTGCCCAGCGAGCCACACGACGCCGACTCGGCGAGCGAGCGCGCCGAGCGCAGGCCGCGGGGGGCGCGCGTCTCGCCCGCCGCCCACTACCTGTAGAATGAGTGCGAGTGCGGCGGCGGCGGCAGCGCCGGCGGCACCGGCGCGTGCGGCTCCGACGCCGATCGCTGCACCACCGGGGTGCGGTCTGCGCGCGCTCCGCGCCCGCACCGCGGACCTCGTTCGCGATCCCCGTTCCAGTTCCAATCCCATTGATTCTGTTGGCGTTTACACAGTTTGGATTAGATAATCAAGTAAATTTTTATGCCAAACTTAAAAAGTACCAAGTATACCTAATTCTATCGACTTTACTTACATCGTCGCTATGTGGCACAGATAGAGAGGCTTTTTGAATGGGTTGCGAAAGAGTGTGCCCTGGCTGCGAGGGCTGGTGCAGCAGCGGCTGTTCGCGCGCCTGCAGCAGGTGCAGGATACGGCGCACGTCGGCCGTAAGCCCGCTCTCTAGCGTGGCCACGCGTCGGCTCAGCTCTTCCAGGCGCGATAGCACCGTCGCCACCGACGCGGCCGTTGCCGCGGTCCCCACGTTTTGATAATGTGTCGAAAGGCTATCCTGTTATAAATAAAAAAGAATAACATACTTACACGAGCTAACTAAACTAAATGTAGGGAATATTATAGCGTTGAATAACACAAAACACGTTTCTTTAGTCTAGCGCAGTGCGGTTGGAAAACCGCAACTATAGTTTAGACGAAGTTGCATAAATTTATGCTTTACTAAATCGATCCTACACATGCGTTTAACATTTTAAGACAGTTTTTGCCGAAGGTGGTTTATGGTACCTATGTAGTTAATGTTGGAGTACTAACTTGTATCGAAGCGTTTTGACGTTCAGCTGTAAAAATAAGCGCCGTAGGACGTCCAGCTTGATGGAGGTTGAGGGCCGAGTGCGGCGCGGAGCGGGAGGAGGGCGCAGCCGCGGCGACCGGCGGCGGTGCCAGGATGTCGTCGTAGGACACGTGCGCGGGCGCGGGCGCGGGCGCGGCCGCGGCGGGCGGGCTGGGCGACGCGTTCGTGTAGTAGCTACTGGGGTTGGTGCTGAGGCTGGACACAGGCAGCGTCACGCTGTGCGCCGGCGTGCTCGCCGCCTCGCCCCCGCCCGCTGCTGCGCCGCCCGGCAGCGGCGACGCGTCGTTCAACGGACCCACCGACGACTGTCGTCTCACACCCGCTCTACTTCTGTATGTTTGCGGTGTCGATTGCGCTGGAATTGGGAAGCGAAGTAGTTTTTTTGACAGCTATCGATAAGCAAATCTAATTTATCATAGTTTAGCTGCTGACATCCGTTAGCGGTCTTTAAAATTAAATTGGTTGTAAAATACAAAAATACAATCTAGAAAAAGCACAGAAGGGTATGTAATGTAGGTTCTTTGTAGCGAAAGACAGATAGATCAAAAGTTAAAGAGTATCTTTAGAAACATGCACTAGAAGTTAATGCATACTCACAATACTTGTTGTGCAGCGGCTGGTGTGTTTTATGGTGGTACAGGTCTGGGAAGCTCCTTTTAAGTTGCGCTAGCATGCCTGCACACAAGGGGCGCGCTCAGAGCGGGCACGGCGCACGCGGGCGCGCGGCGTGCGGCCAGCGGGGGCGTTACGGGAGCCGTTCGACAATCGACAAAGATTAACTAATGAGACGCGGCTCGGCTCTGAGCCGAGACACTCCGCACGCCCCGTGCCCGCGTTACCGATAAACAGGAGAAAACTAAATTATAAACAAGAAAAAGCTTCGGACATGCTGCATTGAATAAAATAAAACGGTTTGATAGTTGATTTAGTTCATTTTTGGTTTGCATGTATGTAAATTGCATAAAGTTTCAAGTGTTATATTATAAGCAAGTGACAACACTCTATGAGAATCATATTATAATTTCTTCATTGCATAGCCCCTAGTAGGCAGTGAGATTTTTGATCGGTAAGGACCGTGTGCACACGAGCACACAAGCCACCCGATTAAAGTGGAATCTGAGACCCATAGACATTACAATTGCCAAGACTACACTTTCAAGAATACAAACCTAAGGCTACAAAAACGTTGCCACCCTGAGGACTAAGACGGAATGCCTCTATGTTACTACTTTCATCGGTTGTCTTATTCGCACGCCGAAACACAACAATGCGAACACTGCTGCTTGGGAGTAGGTTAAAGGTTAAGATGGTGGTATCGACCCGGACGAACCGTGCACAAGGTCCTACCATCACTGAAGTCTGAACGTAAATTAAACCAATCGCATCAGCACCACAAATGTTAGAGTGTTCATCTATTAAAATTGATTTATGTTTAGATCTACAAAAAAGAGAACAACGTTCAGTTTTTATTACTTTAAAATAACGGCTATAGCGTTGTCTTTGGTCTCTTAAATTATAACATAGTGTAAATACTCGTACTTATTAAAATAAACGTTTTACATCATCTTAGGAGGCAGTAAAATAAGTTCATATCATTGTATAAAGTATTATCCCCTTGTTTGTTTAAGTAAAGGAGATGTGTATCAAAATTGGCTTGCGCGAGCGCTGCGTAAAGTAAAGATGTGCCGTTCTTAATAATAGGTAGGGAGAGGTCTCGTTACACAAATCGCAACACGTAAAAGTTGGTTGCATTCCGTTTAGTCCAGTAAAATAATTAATTTTACTTTGCTAAAGGTAGGGTATCCGCTATTTTCGGATTGTGCGACAAGTAGAGATTATGCCTTTGTTAAAAATCCACGATTTCGACTGGACGACGGGGTGCTGCCGCGCGCTCTGCAATGACCGGAATCCATTGTTTACAGCAGCAGCAGGCAGCCAACAGTGCGAACAAGAGCGACCCGAGCGATCATCCTAGTAACCGAAGCTGACGAGTATTGTGCGATTATTGTTTGTAACGGTTGAGTGAGTGCGTTAACAAAGCCTAGCTCTTAATTATCGGTTTACTCGTGCATTTCTATCAGTTACCTTCACCCACGTACGTAACAGTGTTGGTCGTTCTCTAGTTGGTACCTACAGTACCTACACGCATAGAGCGAGATACATACTTCGAATTATGACCAGTTAGGTAGGACCAATTGCACAAAATTTAGAACCGCTATTATTTGCACTAAATGGGGATTGTTGTGATACTAAAAACCTTATGAAGCCACCTATGGTGCCACAGCCCCACAAAAATGAGAAGGGATTGCTCTATGTGCGTCCGCGCGAAGAATGTGAGATGGAGATAGTTCGCGGCTTCTATCTCTGTTAATTGTGGAAGTGGACTGTGGAAGCAGGATAACGTATGAGGCAGCAGAGCGCAGCAGCTGAAATTCCTAGTTTTATTTTCACTGCCTCCTAGATCTATAATATAATATTATTTTTTATAACATATTACATAGGTAACATACGAAAAATTCTAGAAGGAGCGTGTTGGTTTCTTAGTAAAACATTAAGGTTAGCCAATAATATTTAAAGTAAACCTAATTTCTTAATGAGTGAGACAGACGTTTTCCAGTCCGTCTTAAATCTGTGTGGAACTACTCTACAAAGAGAGGCATTTATTCAACAGCATCACTGTTATATAGAGTAAAGATTGAATTTGGGATGGATTGAAGTGCTAGCTCAAGATGGCAGATCGTTTGTAAAGGGTCATCCATTCCAGAGCGGGAGTGGCGTGTTACCGGTAATGGAGTTAAGCGTAGTGGAGCGTTGTTTGCTAAAGTTGAAGTTGAGCGGCGTGACGTCTTGGCCCGCCTTCTCCGCCGAAAACTCCAGTATGCCGCGGCTGCGTGGCGACTCCGTGTCGTCGTCGCTGCACTGAGAATCCTACGAAACGACATTCACTGTGACCATAATTCTTTCGTCTACTTTTATTTAACCGACTTCAAAAAAAGGAAGATGTTCTCAATTTGTAGGTATTTTTAGGGTTCCGTACCTCAAAAGGAAGTTTTGGAACCACCATCTTTCAAAAGAAGGTTTTTTCTGTTTTCGTAGTCGGTTCTTTTTAAAAAAAATATTATTATATATTTAAAGTTTGAATATTTTCCGTATGCCCCCCATGCTACGCTACTGGCTATTCGTGTGAAGCACGTACCACTTTTTCGGCGAACGTTTCGGTGTGCGGGCGGCGCGTGGTGCGCGCGTACGCCTCGCGCAGCAGGCGCGCGTCGCACGGGTTCTCGTAGCGCATGCGCCGCCGCGGCTCGATGCCGCCCAGCTCCTCCTGCGCACGCGTGCCCAAACACGTCAATCAGTCACGTTCCCTACTTGCACGCATAATATTCACTCCTTAAAGCAGACGAGAAATATTTCTTAAGAATTTAGCTAGCGACTAATTAGATAATGAGTAGGTGTAAGTTCGTCCTTATGTCTACTCATTTACAGACTCTCTCCATGGTCATTGGTCATCTCCACGATTTAACACAGGGTACTTTTAATGACTGGTAGGTAAGTTTTTTTTTTTTTTTTTTTTTTTTTTATTTATTAAAATAAGGGCCTGTTTCACAATCGACAAGTAAATTTATCTGTCACATAAAGTTGTCTCTCTCCTTGTCTATTTTCAAGTGTACGACAAAGAAAGGGCTAAACTTATCCGTCAAATACCCTTTACTTGTCGATTGTGAAACAGGCGGTAAATCAAACAAACATTTACAAATTATTAAAAACTGCACCGTTAAACCACAATTTGGTTTGTCTCGATGCAACATTCCACGACAGCTACAATCAAATAAAAAGGTACATAAGAGTGTTTTTAAACTAACAATAAGTTACTTATATCTATTATGCACAATATATCTTATACAATTCATCACAACAAAAATTATAAACTACGTAGGTAAGGATGACAAAAATAAATTGCTCTGAATCTTGTTGTTATCTCTCGCCGCGCCGGTCGGCCGCGCCGCCGAACCGGTCTATGCTCGTCCGGTACAGGATGATCCAAAGATGTCGGTAATTATGAGAAAAATAAATTGATGCTTGTGATTTTGTTGTATTATATCTGACTTTGACTATTTTCTAATTGAATTAACATTTGTTTTTTAAGAAACTTTGCGATATTGGTTGGTGTAATTTTGACTTTCCATTCATCTGGTATTTTATTTAATAAATCAGGCAAAATATATTCGGACGTTCTTCGACCATAAAAATTTCGAAATGGTGGTTTGTTTAGTACGCGATTAGTTACTTGTCTGGTGGTTTTTGGATGAGAGATGACATGTTGGATTTCACTTCTAAAATATTGTTCCTTCAGAATGTGGTGCTTAAGTTTAGTGTGAACCGGTAAAACTTCACACATGCTAAAAAGATCCGCAGCGCACTTCACCCTCTTCCTAATATTAAATGGCACTACGAGCTTGAGTAGTCTAACCTGTAGATTATATATCTTATCCAGATGCGTCTTAAAGGTGCGGCCATAGCTACTTAGCCCGTAAGAAATAATACTTTCGGCCAAGGCATTATAAACATCTAACCTAATCTTATACGGTATTCTGTTACGTAAGATATACATTTTTGCCATAACAGCCCGTAATTTAGTACACACTGAATCGATATGTACATCCCAATTAAAATTATTGTCAATTAGGAGAACTAAGTACTTTATTTTAAAAACTTGTTCTAATGGGGGGCACTTGCAATTGCCGACGTCGGTCGGTCTGGACTGTCTGGAGTGTAAGCACTGGTGGCCATGCCCAACAATACTGACCGGTCGTACCGTTCTTGACTGACAAGAGTGGACGTGCAGAAGTTTGGTTTTATCTGCGTTTAGAACCAGACCTGCGTCGTGGGACCACATGCAGATGAGGTCGAAGTTATTTTGCAGATTTCTGTCAGCTAGCTTTATGTCTTTATCTGCAGAAATGAGGCACGTATCATCCGCAAATTGATAGATACCATATTTTTGGACGCAGTTGTTCATGTCATTCACATAGGTTAAGTAGTGGAGGGGGCCAAGCACAGAACCCTGTGCTGTCCCTTCTGTAACCAGAATTTTATCACTGATAGCGTCCCCTATTTTAACATGGAACGATCTATTGTGTAAGTAGCTCGTACACCACTCCAGAAGTTGTCCCCGTACACCGGTATCCTCCAGTCTTTGTATTAGTAAATTGTGCCGTAAAGTGTCAAACGCCTTACTGTAATCTATAAAAACAATCAGTACATGTTTTTATCATTAAGGTGTTGATTAATTTCGTCTGTAAACCTGGACAGCAACATGGTAGTACTCTTATTCGGCTGAAAACCGAATTGATTTGCAGAAAGTACGTTGTGGGTGTTATATAATGTATGTATCTGATTGCTAACATATTTTTCTATTATTTTATCTAAAGTAGGAAGCATTGTAATAGGTCTAAAGTTAGAACAAGTTTTTGTATCACCCCCTTTGTGTATTGGTCGAACCAGCCCTACCTTTAGCTCGTCAGGAAAATACCCATATGCTAAGGTACTATTTATAAGGTGTGCTATAGCTGATGAAATTTATCTGCGATCAGTTTGATATCAACAGATCGGACACCGTCAATACCTGGGGCTTTACTACTATGACTCTTCATAATTATTGTAAAAACATCTTTGGAGGTTGCCTTTTTCAGTAACATGGACCTATCCATTGGCCTCCTATAGACTTTAGAACTAAGCAGTGATAAACTACAGTTAGGTATTATATTCTGTACTGTTTGCTTGAAATTATTTGCAAATAAGTCAGCCACAAATTTGTCAGAACTAAGCGAATGGAATGCCCTACTAATTGTATCATTTATTGATGACGATATTTTGCCTGACATTTCATTTAAAATTTGCCAAAGTTTTCTAATATCTCCTTTGCTTGTATTTATTTTACGCTTGTAATATAAATTACGTTGACTTTCTACTAGTTTATTTGTTTTATTTCTTTGTTTATTGTATTCAAGACGGTTTACCATATTACTAGTATCTTTAATCCATTTTAAATATAATGCATCACGTTTTTTACACTCAATTTGTATCCTACCGTAGACCCATGGTTCTTTATCCCGCTTTGAATTGCTTATTTTCTGAGTATATTTTGAATTATCGTAACATTTGGACAAATTATCCTGAATGAAATTATAAATGGCTAACGGATGGTTTAGTTTTTCATGCGACACCCAGTTAACCTCTGAAAGTTCTTTTTGCAATCTTTGTTTATTTAATTTTGTAACATAATTTGGAGCAGCCTGTACACGGGGTCCTCCTATGAGTGCTGCCACGGTCATTTTGTGGTCGGCTAGTTTAGTGCAGAGCGCTCCGCAGTACCTACGCATCTTTCAAGCGGGATCGAACGAATATATGGTCAATACACGTTTTAGACACTTCATCTTTTCGGGTTTCTACCCTTGTGTAACTCGCAATCCCGCTTACAAGACCGTGGCTGCTCATCATGTTCTTGTACGACTCCGTTACAGTATCCAAATTATCTGCCGCGAGGTTAATATTCATGTCTCCTAAAACAATTAAATCAGATCCATGTGCAAAGTGCAAAATACGTTCTAGCTCGGTGACAAATAAGTGTCTGCTTTTATTTGGAGGTCTATACACCGCACACAGAGCTAAGTTGTACATTGACGAGGTTATCAGGCTACCGGCAAGATACTCTAAACTACTACTTGTGCATTTTGAGCGAACAAATTTATGTTTTTTGTGTACATACACAATGAACACCCACCTTTTCTATTTTTCCTTAGCTGCGTGTGCATTGCATAGCCCGTCAAGTTAAACAAATCACTTACGGTAGTGGAGATGTTAGCTTCCGTCACTACAATTATGTCGATGATGGACCTTTTACAGGAATAAACCACTTGCTGCAGGTTACTAAAGTATTTTAGGAGTGATTTTAGATTGACATGTACCTATACATATAAATTTATCAAACTTTATAGCAGGTAGTTGACTTAAAAAGTGATTCACATCGATACATTCAAATAATTCTGTAACATTTTCGCTAATATCAACCATATTCAAGACTTAAGATAATTGATATGTACAATGGTATAAAACTTAATGTAAGTACGTGTTTAGGTTTATTCAGCTAGAGTTTCGATATCTTTCTCATTACGAATCCAGAAGATCTTGTCATTATCGCCTTTTCTAGCCAGAACTTTGCCGTGCTTGCACCAAATATATTTGAATTTTAGGGTTTCTTTGAGTTTAGTTTTAGCTTGAAATAGTAAGTACTTTGTGCGGCCGGTCAATGCTTCCCTCAGAGTTATTTTTACCGAAGCAGGCGCCCCCGGCCCGTTCAGGTCAGGTAGGACACTGGAGGTCAGAAGCTCAGTGTTTCGTCCCGCAGAGATCCATTGTAACTTGGTGTCAGGGTTGTTAAGATGGACGAGAATAGCTCCTGTTTTACCGTCGCGGGATGTTAGCCGACGAGCTGAGCGTATATTATGCATACTATTTTTGTCTAAGACGCTTAGTGATATTCCTACCTTTTGGGCTAGCTGCACTGCATCCTCATTGTTATTGAAGGGGACATCCACAAGCTCAATGCAATCATCCATAGCTGCTTGTTCAGTAGCATCAAGCCGCTGCTCGAGCGCGGCGATCCGAGTTCCTAGATTGGAGTTCTGATTTTTGAGCGCGGTGTTCTGCCTCTCCAATGTTTTTATTTTCTCCTTGGTGACTTGGGCAGTCTCCTCAAACTCATCAATCTTATCGCTAGCGTGTTGAGCTGCTTTTGTTAGCGCCTCCAATTCACGCATCACAATCTTATGGACCTCTACAGAGATGTTGCTAAGAAGTTTCTTCAAATCGACTGCGGGTCTTGCTGCATGAGAAGCTTCCTCTGCATCGTCTTCATCGTCGTCGTCAACCGACAGGAAAGATGTTCGTCTCGAAGAGGAGTTATGGCAATCTTTGCACACCCATTCTAGCATTTCCGCGGCATGGAGTGCGGTGCGTTGCTTGTTGGTGAGCCCGCTGCATTCCGCTTTTTCATGGACGATTGCCTCACACCTGCTACATGTTAAAGCTGGAGATTTTTTGGTCACTGTTTTTTTACAAACTGTACACTTATTCATACTGAGGGTAGATATCTAACACTCTTAGTACAACGACGTATGTGTGCTAACGGTTCGCTGTTCGTGAGCGGAATGAAGTCTATTGTTCTCACGGGGTTTAAGTACTCTACGCGTACCTATGACGCAACTATATATTTACTTATGAAACTGTTATGTTACTGATAGACGTTCTGACCAACAACGAACAGCCGAAACTTCTGGAATTAGGGACTTTGGCATAAACCTGTAGGATTTTTTTGTACGAGAAACAAATGGGGGAATATCCGAATATAGTTATATTTAACGTCGGTGTCTCCACCGCCAACACATGGGAAAACAAATGGATTAGGTCGGTACTGACGTCGCGCATGACATAGGTGATCTCGAGGTTGTTGACGAAGGAGGAGCGGAACTCCGGGTAGAAGTCGAGCACGTCGAGCAGGTCATCGCGGTGCACGCGGTGCAGGTCGCAGTAGGTGAGCGCGCGCACGCGGCAGCTGCTGCGGCCCACCGTCGGGTACACGCACGGGTTCTCTCCGAAGATGTCGTCCTTACCTGTCATACAAATTAGCAGACGTCACATTATTTTGTACTATTTACTATCCTTATTCCTACCAATTCTAATTTATATCCTATTATCTGTAATTGAGGATGTTCAGATATTTGTTCCTCAATCAGACGTACACGGCTGGATGGATTTAGGAACAGATTTGGCACAGAATTGTTAATTAAATAGTACATAAATTAACACACAGGATACTGCCCGTCCAGGAAAATTGTGTTAAAAGAAAGTTGCCAGCTAATGCCTACTAATAGCATAGTAAATGTAGAATTGTGAATATTCTGTTTGTTTAATACAGGGTCTTAACCAATTTTAACCTTGAAAAAATTACCGAAATACGAAACCAAAATGTATTTGGGACACATAGTACCTACCTATAGATATATTTACTGTATAAATATAAATGATTTTTTTAAATAAGCTATTGGCCGCGTAAGTACGACCACGCTACAGCTAAATAAATATTTCAACATATTATTATACCTACAGACTAAATATCTAGCACTACAACTAAAACTCACCAAGAATAGCCATAACAATGTCGTCTTTCAGAATTTCGATTGAGCCTCGGGAGATGAAGTAGAGGGAAGTGAGAACGTCTCCTCGATGAACCAGAGTCTCCCCGGGAGGTGCATGTGTTGTTTTGAATCGCAAAGACAGAGCTCTGAAACACACACACATACTGTGATGATTTAGGTAGGTACCAATTACAATTCCAGGATGTAATGTAGTATACAGTACTGTGTATTGTATGATCCTTCTAATATCATTTATTTGTCCGTTTGTTTATAAAAGAAATCAACGCGTACGAATCCCAAACTTCGCGAAATATTTATCAAAAACCGGGCAAGAGCATGTCGGACCATGCTCAGTGTAGGGTTCCGAAGCCGTAACGACAAACACAAAAAACTATCTCAAAAATCAACATGTATTGTATGAACCAATTTTCTATTTAAAGTTATTTGGCGCTGTCTTAGATGATTTTTAGTAGGTATAAACCCGTTAGTCGCCTGTATCTCAGGAACTAATTAAGTCTACTAAGTAATGATTATTTTTCTTATAAATTCGTATATAATATCTCAAACAAGAGCCAAGCTTTTAAGTGTGAGATCAGTATACCTACCTATGTAGGTATTTAGGTATCTAAACTGCTTCAAACCGACTTTAAATTACAATAAAAGTTTAATCTTTTATAAAGTAATTAATAGAAATTGAAAAAAAAACAAGGGCCAGTAAATATAATTTTAAGTTTTCCAAACGATACTCGACTCAAATCAATAATCTAATCGATTATTTGTAAACTTTCAGATCGCAAATCGCAAACTTGTAGGTAGCATTTCGGGGCACGTCCGAACAGCATCTAGGCGCTCGCGCTTATGAGCGCGGCTGTCGCTCGATTTGTTACTTGGACAGTTCGACTCCCCCCGCGCTGGCAGGCCCCCCCCCGTTAACAATTTTTCTATCAAAGTTATCATAGGCGATTTTGATAGGTATAAACACTTTAGTCGCCTGTATCTCAGGAACTAATCATGTCTACTTAGCCGTGATAGTTTTCCTTTAAATTTTTGAAAGACCTATCCAACGACACCCCACACTATGGGGTAGACAAGAAAAAAAAAAGGCATCCCCACGTTACGTGTATTAAAAAATGGTGGTGCATTAAAAAAAAAAAAAAAAAATTACCACTTTGTTGGCGTGACTAATATGTATATTCATGCCAAATTACAGCTTTCTAGTACTATGAGTCTCTGAGCTAGACTGGGGACGAACGGACGGACGGACATGGCGAAACTATAAGGGTTCCTAGTTTGACTACGGAACCCTAAAAAGTAACTTATTGAAATTAAATTACCTTGATCATAACATAAAATATAAACATATATATAAATAAACTAATAAATAAATAAAATACATAAAGCCAATTACAGATATTCAAAGATATTTTTTCATTTCTTTATTTCTTTAAAATCACATTTAGATGAAATAGGTAATACCACGTTTGTTATGATAAAGTATTCCTTTTTTAATTATTAACAGATTTGGTATGATGTTTTTTATGGTAACATAAACCAAAACCATTTAAAAACCAACTAATATTTATTCATTATTCATTATGAACCCTTATAGTTTCGCCATGTCCGTCCGTCCGTCCGTCCGTCCGTCCGCAGCTTAGCTCAGAGCCTTAAAGCTAGAAAGCTGTAATTTGGCATGAATATACATATTAGTCCCGCTAACAAAGTGGTATAATGAAATCGTGACGTTAGACAGGTCTTTCAAAAATATTACGATTTTGCGAAATCAGCATTTCGATTAAGGGATCCGTTTATGAAATATTAAGCTTAAAAGCGCTAATTTTTATTAGAGTCAAGTGTCCCCCCCTCTTACAGCCAAAACTACAAATACAAAAAATCCGAATAATGTCTTCAATGAAAGCGCATAATATAACTACGACTTAGTACAATTAATTAGTTTCTGAGATACAGGCGACTAAAGTGTTTATACCGACTAAAAATCATCAAACAGCACCAAATAACTTTAAATAGAAAATATTTCATACATGTTGTTTTTTGAGATAGTTTTGTGTGTTTGTCCTAACGGCTTCGGAACCCTACACTGAGCATGGTCCGACATGCGCTTGCCCGATTTTTTTGATACATCGTGCCCCGTTGCCTCGTTTTGTGTGGTGTTTTTATTTCTAAAATACTACAAAATTTAGAATGAAATTAACTAAAGGTTCAATATCAAAGTACAATATTTTACCATTGTAACTACAAAAATCAAACAATAATAAATTAAATGCACGATGTTACTTTACGCCCTGTGCTGTCCTAAATATTTCTAGGTATATCGCAATTTTTAATGAACCAGCGAAAAGCGCTGTTGGCACTTGGCACTCAACGTAATGGTGGCACTACGCTTGGCCTCTAGCCAAATAATGTCGTTGCTTCCCTTTCATTCGTTATGTTTAATGTAAAAGATGTGAGACTAAAACTTAGCAAATGCTGCCAAGTGATGTGCCGCTAGAACAGTCAGGACTCGAACTTGCGCGAGACGTGGTGACTCCGTGACGGGCGGCGAACAAAATTATAGAAATCACGCAGTCATAACTTACAAAATGAGATGTATATCATGTGTATATCTCATCCAGGTTTGTTACGGTTCACCGTTCGTCGCCGCCGCCTCTGTCACCGTCGTGCATAGTCAGTTAATTTATGCTTCTTCACATACTTAGTTTACCGCGGCAATGACATCATGGCGCGTAAAATGCTTTCGGTCACGGCTTTAACATGTGCAGTTTAGTGCTCTTGACGAAGAATTATAAGCATACAACAGAACAAGTTTTTCTCTAAATAGCACTATCTAATGGTTAAGGAATCGAGAATAGGAGTTCACAAATAGTACCTCAGGCACCCAGGGCTGGCTCCGTCGAAGGCGGAGCAGTTGGCGAGCAGGTTCCGGTTGAGGTGCAGGCAGATGTCGGCCTGCAGGCACTCAGGGAACCCTTTTAGCAGGCTCGAGGTGTCGATGCCGTTCGTGTAGCTCCATGCGTGTTGGAAATACTCTTCAAGTCGTTGCCGAAGTGGGTTCGCAATCTTAAAAAATAGAGTATGTTAATCAATGTATCTATTTAAAATCTAAACCAAACAATTTAATTATTACCTGATGGAAACGGATGAATTCTCTAACTCTCAATATCTGTGTGTGATAACGAGCAGTTCCGGAGTACAGACGCTGTATTATTGCAGACACATTCCCGAAGATGCTGGCATACATGAGGGCTGTAAGAATCACCGTGAATAATTGAACGAACACGCCGAGCCGTACGTAACGCGTTTTTATCACTATTAACGAACAAAAAGTGATTAAAGTTTACTGATTTTTTTCTAAAATCTTGAGTAATATGTAACTTTTCTACATTGTATGTAGGTACATGTATTTCAACTTGTCTGAAATGTTGTTATAACTGAGTGTTATACCTTTTGCACGCCACGACCACGTGCAGTTGCAATATGTGAATGTTGAATGATACTTACTATTTATTTTATTCAAAATGGAAATTGAAATTGAATTAAATTGGGTCATGACCAAAGTAATAATTTACTCGTTTTGACTGTATGTGTGACCAGCACCAGATAATTATGATTTGAAATACACTATACTAACATCCGACCAGCATGACGAATATCGTAAATCCTTTCTCCATGTCTGTGTTCGGTGCCACATTTCCAAACCCGACACTCGTTAGGGATGTGCAAGTGAAATACAGTGCAGTGATGTAACGCGATCTGAAAATCAATAAATTTTAATTTAACTTAGTACTTGCTTATTTTAAACATGTATAATTTTGATATTGTTTGATTTATATTCCGGTTTCGGCAAAATTGCCATAACTTTGAAATAGAGCACTCAGTACAGGTACCTAGTTAGTTTCAAACCAAAACTGTTAACACTGAGCACACTTCGCATTGCAGCGACGGGAAACTTCTACAAATTCTGAAAGTTTATTATGACAAGTTTTCGGTAACCTGCAAGAATATTTTAATGTTTGTGTGCAAAGAAAATATTCTCAATTTTCTCAAATGTTTTCGAAAAAAATACATTTTCTTAAATAGGTTTATTTTGGTTTGTTCTTCATTTTGTATATTGCTATTACTATTACACTACACACTCAAAAAAATGAGAGTCAATCTAGTAAGATTTGATTTGATTTAATATACTTCTTATGTATATAATATAAATCTATATAGATATATAAAAGGCAATGTCCCGGTTGATCCATCAACGCCCAGCCTAAACCGCTAAAGATAAAAAAATAGAATTTTGAGGGGAAGTTGATTTTGTAATGAAGACGTCGTTTAAGAAGGGATTTTTCGAAATTCAATCCCTAAAGGTATGAAAGGGGGTTGCAAAGTTGGTATGGGAAATAATATTATTTTGGTCCAATTTACTTGAAACTTGGTAGAAATGCTCTCCAATGAAAATAATGAGACACTTATTTCAGCGATTATTAAAATTCCACCCCTAGAGGGTAGAAAGAGGGTGGCAAAGTTTGTATAGAATAAAATTTATTCAATAAATGTTTTTATGATCCAATTTACCTGAAACTTGGTAGAAATGCTCTTCAATGCAAATAATGAGACACGTATTTCAACGATTACTAAAATTCAACCCCTAGAGGGATGAAAGGGGGTGGCAAAGTTTACATGAAAAATGATTTTATGGTCCAATTTACTTGAAACGTAGGTAGTAGAAATGCTGTTCAATGCAAATAATGAGACACGTATTTCAACGATTCTAAAATTCAACCCCTAGAGGGATGAAAGGGGGTGGCAGTTTGTATGAAAAATGATTTTATGGTCCAATTTACTTGAAACGTAGGTAGTAGAAATGCTGTTCAATGCAAATAATGAGACACGTATTTCGGTGATTACTAAAATTTAACCCCTAGAGGGATGCAAGGGGGTTGCAAAGTTTGTATAGAAAAAAAATATGATCAAATTTACTTGAAACTAAAAGTATACATTGCAATATACAAATAAAAATATTACATCCGGCGATTCAAGAAAAACTACATATGAGGTGATAAAATGGGGGGTAGAAAGTTGTATTGTTTAATTATATTTTCGAAGTAAGAAGCTACTGTTTATATGTATAGAAAAAAAAATCTTTTGGCGATTTAGGAAAAATTTACCCAAATTGCGGGTGGAAGTTTGTATGGGACTTTGGTAATTTTGTAAGAAATGTGAAAATTGGTATTTAGGCTATTGTTTATTAACAAAAAATAGGTAAAACTGTTGGCGATTTTGGAAAAACTACAGTGATGAAATGGAGTGTACCAGTAATAAAGTCGTGTTATTTGGGCGTTTTCACTAAAAAGTGTACCCAATTAAGGACTGAAATTAAGGAACTTTAACTTTGTCAGTTTTGTGACGAAAATTAGCTATATATTGACGGCCGCATTGTATGGCTAATTTTCGTCACAAAACTGACAAAGTTAAAGTTCCTTAATTTCAGTCCTTAATTGGGTACACTTTTTAGTGAAAATGCCATACCTGTAATTGTGAAATAGGGCAGTGGATTTATTTTGTATGGCAATTTTGTTGTTTTAAAGGTTAGAGCCATGAAATTAAAGTTGTTTATGTGGACCGCTTACTTGAAATTCACTTTCTAGACATTTGAACAAAAAAGCCTTTGAGGGTGATGTAAATTATATCTGTAGGTTCTTTTAACAGAAGTTCTGACTCTCCGCAGACGAAATCGCGGGCGGAAAGCTAGTATGAGATAAATTGGCTGTGCTATTAGTAAACTGAATAACAACAGTAAATTTAACCTCTTAATTTATGTAACGTCTTGTTAGGCTTTTATGTAATCAATACAACAAATAACACAATCAGAATCAATTTTATCGTAGCGCACAGCGGAGAAGCCTCCATGATGGCGCCGTGCCAAAGTCCGAAGCCATGATCATCAGCACGGCACTTGTAAGACCAACGCACTTTGCCAACTCAGTGCGAACTAAAAATCACATCACTATCGCTAACAAGCGTTACCCGTTTGTGGCCACCGAGGACCTATTAAACGGCGGGGTGGCTGGCCAGCATTTGTGCTCGAGAATCAGCCAATTTATTCTTAAATATCTCAAATAATATGCATCCGAAGAACAAGAACCCTATAACTTATAAATTTACCTCATGGACGGCCCGGTAGAATTGTCGTAGGTTGCTTGGACATCGTTGGCAAGGGCATCCAGCCAGCCAATAGGAGCATGCAGCTGAGGTCGTTCCCAACTGCCTATAGCATACCTATCACAAAATAACAATCGGTTAAGTTGGTGCCGCGTGGACTACACGTGATGAAATTTTTTCCACTTAAATGTCTCACCACAGACAGGCCAGCCAGTGTGCAATGAGCACAAAGGTGGCCATAAGGAGGAGGAGGACGGCAGTGCCATATTCGGAGTACCGGTCAATTTTGCGCGCCACCCGCACGAGCCGCAGGAGGCGCGCCGTCTTCAGCAGCCCGATGAGCGTCGTCGTCTGCAACCACCAAACACCCTGAGAACGCTGCGCCACGCCGCTCGCTCAGCCGCAAACCGAACTCAAGCTTTATATGAATCGTTTGCTTATGTTACTATAAATAGCATCAACGAGGCTTCGCAGCGAAAACCACGCTAACCAAGCAAGGTGAGAATTATTGTAAACTTGCCTATGATTATGCTATGCGACTCTCTCGAGCTCAAACAAACGATAAGTACTTAATGTTTTGCAGTTACAAGCGATTGTTTCAAAACTATAAAATTAGCTGGCTTCATACAAAATGCAGTGCATGTAACCGTATTTTAATTATTGTTAAAAATCATATAAGATGTACCCATTAAGTTCTGATAAGTAATTTGTAAGTAAGATATAATGAATGTCAATTTGGGTGGACTTGTACTTTTGTTTCTGGTTGATATGTCAGTTCTAGACTTTCTAGAACAGAGGTGTCTACTGCGCGTGCGCTACTCGACGTTAACTTATTGTTTATTTATGCGTGTCTCTACAGAAGGATTCTTGGGATTATTAGCGGCATGGGTGTATAAAATACATGTTTTTGAACCAACATCTTTCTCAACTTCTCTTAACAAAAGGACGTTGTAACCTGTCGTTAACGTAACTACGTGTAAACATCGTTTTTTGTTAATTCTTATAAGCGAATAGGACGTTTGTTGTATATTTGAAATACTTCATATGCTAAGGATAGGTACGAGTATATGTAAGACTATTGTCTTAAGTATTATGATCAGAGGAAAGTACATCATGATCATTTTCTCATCTCGCTCAGGGCCAAATTAACTGGACACTTCCTAAATTATTTTAAAGTTCACTTTTCCCTATGGTGTGTCGTGGCCCGAGACTCTCGTGACTCATGTAGGATAAACTGAGGGTGTAATTACAGTAGTACTTCGTCTCTAAATCCAAGTGTCAGTTTCTAGTTACAGCTTGCACATTCCAGCCACTAGCGATATAAGCGTCGAGAGACATCTCCTTGCATGCAAGGCGAATTTCGTGGGCATGTGCAATGCGAATATTATCCCTCATTTATATAGTTTAATATGTGAAATGGTTTTGCGACTACAAAGAAGGAGAATTATGCTGTTAGTTTTGCGAGTGGATCGTTTTGTCGAGTAGTGTTAGGCTTGATTAGGCCATGTCCTTAATTGTATTACTTATTCGTCCATAAAAAAATCTGCAGATATTTTTTTCCAAATACAGTACCTGTGGGTAGACTATGGATTTAAATTTATTTTCATAGTGTAGGTACATTGTGACGAAAAAATCAAGGACTTCCTTTTAGTGTCTAATATCTTATGCTTCTTCTAAAGATGCCGCATCCTATGAAGAAAAACAATATTATTATAGTAATTGTAGTGGTTAACCACATAACAAGACCGAGACCACGGAATTTGAAAGTTCAATAGTTCATCGACTCGACTACCACAGACAGCTGTTACTTACAAATTCACTGAAATTTAAAGTTGCGTTCACAATGCGTTTAGTATCACACCGCTTATTGCAAAAACATGTGCTTAAAGCATTTTAATCAACTTGCTATGGTGAACCATTGAAGTTTTAAGGTAGCCGCAGACTCTTGTTACGAATTACGCTCCTGTTGGGTGGCTCGTCCCACAACACAGTGACTTTGTTTAAACACAAAACCTACATTGTTATCTCCCAGCTCAATGCGGCCGATGCGGCTCTGTTCGTTGCTAGCGTCATGACTGTGTTTGTTCTCAATGTTTTTGTGCATTTAATAAATATTATTACGATGACCCAAATTCGAATTGGAGAAGGACGGGTACAGGGGCAGGTTTCGATAGTATTTTGCTGTGGAAAATTTGGAGTGTAGGTACAGGTAAACATTTTTCAGCTTGAAGTGATGACAAGTAATATTTATATTATACGAATCAACATAAAAGTTATTCTGAGGCAGAACAAACACTAGCATACGAATTATTTTACCTTAGTTTTGACTGACACTCAAGTAAGTTCGGATCAAATATTTTAATTATCTTTAAAAACTAACTATAGGTATTCTTTCATGTTGGGGAAAGTTGATGAACAACGTATAAATTATCTTTATCCTACCTGTCACCCCCTGCCCCTGCCCCTGCTCCCTGTCCCTGTGTGTGACTTATTGAAATATAAACGTATGTGGTGATATTTTTGTCATTTATTCTGAACTACTTTCTGACTGGTGTTCTACCATCATTAAGTACCAAAAGACTAGGTACCTACACATAATCATTCAATTTATATTCCTGCTATATTCACCAATAAAAAGTGTATTTCTTTTCAAATTGAAAATTCGTTAATTATAGTTTATGTTATGACAGCGATAATTTTAACTCTTATAGTACTTGCGTTCATATACTTGCGTATTAACGTTTTGGTTACAATGATTTCCAATGCAGTTACAATAACATGACTTTTTGTTTTAGCTATTTCGTTCTTCCGCCAATATTTGGGAAAAGCGCCATATATAGCAACATTATTACATTACAGTCATAAAAATCTGTCATATTCTATATACTCCTTCCGGGCGTCTAAGACGGACTTGCACTTAAAACACTGGGTTAAGACACTAATTCGAGTTATTAAACGTCAGATTCTTACAAAAACTGTAATTTAACTCGAGTTAGTAACTCTTAACCCAGTGTTAAATTTTTCGTGCTAGTAGCCCTAAATAAATTATTTTGACAAGTCGGAGTTAACCCAGTGACTGACGCACACCAACAGGGAAATTGAAACATTCGGCGCAGGACGAGTGGAGTGCGTCCCACTCGCTTGTACCATGTCCAAGTACCACGAGCCCCGCGAGGGCGACCGTGTGACACCACCGAATTCATTAAGGTTGTGGCACAGCATTCTCTAGGTGTGACTCTATTACTCGTAACGTTTTTCAGTAAAAATCGCAAATAATGTGAAATTAATAATAGGTTAGGGCAAAATAAAATAAATATTTAAACAAAACATTTTTTTTTAATTTACTATTTAAAAAAATAATTAAATATTAGTCCTAAGAGTTCAAAAAAAGGTTTCTTTTTATAAAAATGCTTTTTAGCCCTAACGTCATACTCATAGAATAGACTGCCTCAGAATATTGTCACAAATTCAAAACTGGACACACAAAATACACTTTATTTTCAGCACTAGAACAACTTCAGAGAAAAGTAAAGTAAAATAAGTATCGAAAACCACTTACCAAAACCATTGATAAGTTAAAACAAAACAATAAGTAAGGTAGTACTTACTATATTACCCGATAAAAAACAAACAGCGTACTGTTCCAAAATATTTTGGGCATTGTCGTTAAATTTCCTACTCTATCGATCAGGCCTCGACGCTGTTGTTTGTCTTTGGAGACAGAAAAGAATGGATTAAAAGGCTGACGGTAAATAATATACAAATACATACACAAATTAAAAAATCTATCGATTCTGTGTAGGAAATTTGAAATAGAATGACTGAAATTTTATTATATATTTTCAGGGTACTGGTTTAAATACTTATGCTACTGCTAGATAATAGTAAGACATTATCGATAAATGTATAGTTGCATGATATTATGGTCCTGTTACCAAGTACGATGTACGATGGAAAATGGGGGTTGAGGTTACACGACGGCTTACTGAAGATACTTCGTCTATGAAGTACTCTGTGCGGTTGATTTATCCCAGGTAACAGAATTGTAAACGTTTCGAGTAAGCATTGATAGTGTCAGCGTACATCTAACATGGAATAGTGGTAGGAATAAAATTAAAATGTGTGGTTTGAGATTGTTCTGCAAACACTGTTCGCATAACGTTCGTGCTCGGATATCGTGACTGCGGCGATCACTGATTTGTACAAACGGGTTAGTTTGAGGGGTGTGAGCGCAGTTGCTACAAAGCTCAGTGCATTGTGCGACTTGCACTTTTACAAAGAGAAGCCCATGAAAATGTACGCAGTTGGTATTAATATTTGAACGTGAAGGTATAAAAAAAAAACGCCAACTAAACATTTAAGTAGATGCAGAAGACCTCGAAGGGAAAGTTCTAGTCGATCTGCGATGCGCATCAGTACTTAGCGTCCTTCTTCGATGCACATGAACGGTTATTTCGTCGTCAGCCCTACAGCTTCACTAAAGTTCGTAGTATGAAGTAAATTTGAGGCGTAAGTAAAGGGAAAGGTGAAAGCCCTGCCGAGGTCACCTTGCCGCCTCGACCGTTGCCACCAGCCAGCCGCGGCCACCGCCAGCGTGCAGCGACAATTACTTATGTATACCGCTACTCCCCGCAGCGCGCAGGTACGTTATATGCAGTGCCTCGGATATTAATTTGCGACTTTGAGCCATGCCATTTAAGTTAATAAATTATCAACGTATGAGCTTTACACCTTTTGTGCTCATTTTCGAATAGGTTTAGGTTTAATCTACGCTAACTATGAACTACTCTAGTAGGTCGGAGCACAAGACATACTATGACTGTTTAGAGCAGCGCCGCGAGAGGGGTACGAGGTACGGGGGGCCGGCGTGGGCCTCGCGGATGGCTCATTCAAATGGTTACAAACATGATGCTCAAGGGAAGCGTCCATATCTTCCATTAAAAAATGCTCTGTGGATTTAAACGGCTAGTGGATATTATGAATAAAAATGTCAACTAAAATAAATGTAAGAAATCGAGTGGCAGCAACAAAAAAATAATTTTTAAAGATGGTATACCTCATCATTTTCCAGCCCCTGCTGTAACAAGAAATGGTATTACAAATTCAATACGCACCCATCATTGGGTTTCTCCTCCGAACTTAACATAGGTAGGTAACGGGAAACACTCATGGGTCTATGTATGTAAAAAATCAAACAAAACGTTTGTAAATCAATATCTAATGAAAGGTCAAATAAGTCACACAAATTATGCAATGTCGACTATGGAGAGAATTGATACTGCGGTTCGATGAACACAACTCTAGTGGCGGAATGTTATGTTTACAATTTTGAATCGCTTAATTATTGCAATAAATCAATCAAAGTGATGAAAAGTGGAAAACTAAAGACGATTGATTAAATTTAGGTTTGGTATTCGAATTGTGATTGCCTATGTGATTGTTGCAAGATTTGCATTCCACTACAGTTACATACGTGACTGATTATTATATCCAGAGCTCCATTTGTCCGAAAAAATGCTATGGTTTTTATGCCAACCCTAAGTTATATGTTTCAAGATTTTGAGTGGAAAGTTATCAAATAAACGGCGTCTTGTCGACCTAGTTCCGCGCACTCGCCAGCCGCGGCCTCCCGCCGCGCGGGCCGCGCTGCGTTACGTTGCGTTACACTAACCTAATCCTATTGTTCTCGTATGGCTGCAGGTTTTAAGCAGGTGCATTTAAATTTAATTTAGAGTTAAATTCTATTTTGCCATAAAACCGTAAGTAGTAAGTAGCCAATATTTCGGACAAAGATAGTCTAGGAAATTGTTGCTAACATCAGGCATTGATTTGGTAGGTCTAATTCTATAGTTGGTAGGTGTGAGGTGTGTAATGGAGCCGAGTGTGATCGTGGTGGGTGGGGCTCAGCTCACTTCGTCGGTGTCGGTGCCGAAGAGCAGCAGGTCAAAGGGGATGGCGGCCACCAGGTCGATGAGGAACCAGCCGCGCAGGTAGTGCATGGCGATCTTGGCGGGGTCCGACTCGACCTCATCCGCTATGTCCACGTACGTCGTGCGGAAGTTTATCAAAATATCAATTATGAAAGTCACGTCCACTGCGAAGGGAAATTCATATTATAGCACTGACTAGTTATTATTGAATACACTATGTATTACGTCAATCTTAACGTACCGATCATATCAATAATGACGATAGGGTCCTCGCCAAAACTGCGGGAGCGCTTGTCGAAGGCGGGCTCGTTCAGTTGGAAGGCGGCCACGTAGGGGGTAAATATAGCAGTGTAGATCACCAGAATTAGGATCAACCAATCCCAAGCGGCCTGAAAATTACGTTAATCGGTTAAAAAGGAAAGGGCTGTCGTTAAAGAATCCCCGAATGAAACTTGGTTTGTGACCTTCCCGTGGTACGTGGTATAATTTATATCGTGAAATAATCGCACACCAACCAGCCGGACTACGAGAATAGTTAAGAAGTGTGAAGCTGTATGTTTGTAGACATCCTACGTAATTGGAAATTACAAAATAAAAATGCGTAAAAAAATGAATGAAATCCTGGTGTCTTCCACCTTACAATATCTTAACGTACCTAATTAACAGGAAAATCTAACTTTAAATAATTACTTATGTTAGTTAGTAATAACAATGATCAACTTCTTCATCAAGTAAAATATTTTTATTATGCTCGAATTAACTTCAGGGTTAGTAACACGAGCCAGAGGGTGTGGCGGTGGTCGTCACGGTGCAGGTTGTAACGGTTACCTTGTAAGGAGAGTGGTGGAGGATGGTGCAGGGGTGCGAGGGCACCACGGTGCCCTTGTGGCCCGCTGTGGCGCCCAGCGACAGAACCTGTGAACAACGCACCGCAGTTTCAACGCGTAAGTATCAGCATTGCTACCAATAAATACTAACAGAAAAAAAACAACCCAAAAGCAGTTGAAAACATTCCACCTAAATTCAAAATGCTACAGGATAAGCTAATCTTACAGCATGCTATTTTCTAAGGCGATTGATTATTTGGTGAAAATCATTTTTAGGATTCCGTCTTAAAATGGTAATAAGGAACTCCTATGGTGAGACTTCGGTGTCTGTCTGTCTAACTATCTTTACGTCACGGCTGTTTTTCTAACCAATAACTAATTATTTTGACTTGATGTTTGGTAAACTTCCTTGACTGAATTTAATAAAAAAAAATACAATATGTTTAGTCATTAAAAAGCTGGTCTAAAAAGCTGGTCTAAGGAATGTAGGTACTAACCACAGAAAGGGCTATAACTTGATTTAGACTTACTAAAAATGTAAAACATTTAAAAGAGACTTGGTATACAACTTCGATGAAAAAAATGGCCCACATTAATGACGAGGAGAGTTAAGTAATCCGATTAAAGTCTGACTAATATATAGTAAGTAGGGCCTATTTTCTATTATTTATGTTTCGTCAATCGATCCGTTTTTCAACATTCTGAATAATTTCGTACACTACTACTAGATCTCATCAAATACTTACAGAGAATAAACCTTTGCGAAATAGAAATAAGGATACATATAAAAATATATAGTACGAATGTATACAATAGAATAGGTACTTTTGTTCCCCTCCCCCAGACCCCCACGTTACTTGGGTAATCGGCCACTGCGCATCTCAAGCCTGTTAAGCTATCTCAAGAATCAAAAGTCAGCGCTTCTCACACACCGCAGCGGTGGGTTTCCTACGTCCTTTTTCAATGTAATTTGAAAAACAAACCGAGCCGCTATTCCCTAATTTCAGATACACAAAATAATATGAACTGGCACATAATCAGGCAGCACACCCAGCTCTCACGTAACATAATAATAATAAACCACTTAATTACGTTTAAGCTCTGCCAAGGGTTACTCTCAACTCTCAAGGAACATCTATAATATTCAGCTATAGAACGTCGGCACAAAGATCTAGAACGATCTACATGGATTTATAGAGTTGTTTAAGCTTTATTGACTTGTCTGCACTGCACTTATGTAAATAGTCAAATACTTTCGTGTTTATATCCTTACGCTGAAGATTGTAGAACATGGATGCGAATACGACTGTATATTTTATAAAATAAGTAGATAATTGCCGTAATCCAAAACGGAAACGTTACCGCTCATTAATCCGAAGTGTTTTTTTACCTCCTTGCCAATAGCGGGTAGTCCATTGAGGCCGTTACAAGGCGGTTCGAGGCGTACGACGCTCTTGCGGGAGCCGCGGAAACTGATGTCGCGCACGCGCACCGAGGAGCGCCAGGCGGAGGGCAGCGCGTCGTCGTGCGAGGCGCGCGCGGAGGCGGTGCGCCGGGAGGGGGTGAGCGCGGCGCCGGCGCCGGCGCCCGGCGGCGTGGCAAGTAGCGGCGCGTCGGGGGCGCGCG